>JAVJIX010000020.1:0-525000 GCA_036785185.1 Paratrypauchen microcephalus | reverse complement strand
GTGGCCATTTTTACTTTTTCTTGTATGTTCGGGGCATCATTACAGTAGCTTTTTAATCATAGTACAATCATAAATGCACCAAAACAGTTGTTGAGAAAAGTCTGAGAGGGCTTGAATCAGGCAGTGAAATTTCAGTCAGGGCCAATCTCCTCACAGCTCTGTCACAGATGACATGCATGTGGCTCACAGGAGTCTGGCTGAGGCTTTCTGAATGCCAAATACAAACTGCTGCTCAAACAGATGTTAGTGGCTCCACCTTTCATATCTGAAAATCCCACCCAATGCTTCAACAAGAGCCCCTGCTGACTCCACTCTGCCCTGCCACGCTACAGGAGTCCAAGAAGCAAGTAGGCCCATCTATCCTGGCTGCTCAAAGTCATTAGAAGTTTTTTTTATTATAACAGCACTCAATATCTTTCTTCTTTCCACACCTTTTTGTGCTTATATATATATATATATATATATATATATATATATATATATATATATATATATATATATATATATATATATATATATATATATATATATATATATATATATATATATATATACACACACACACACAGTGGTACCTCGCCTTACGAATGACCCAACAAACGAAATTTTCAAGTTACGAAATGCCTTCACGTCAAATTTTGGTCTCTAGATACGAATGAAATTTCAAGTTACGAAACGCGAAATCTCCAATCCAATCCAATCCAACTTTATTTATAAAGCACTTTAAAAACAACAAATCTCAAAAATTCAATTAATGCGCGCTCAGATGCACGCCCCGAAACATAAATACACTTTATCAACACACACGGGGTTAGGTTCCAGAGGTGGCCCGCGGTGGGAGAGGTCCACGAGGTAGGACAACTTTGTATTTTGCAATTGTTCTACATGTTTTAGGGCTGTAAATGCCTCACCACACACATTCTACGCTTTTCTCAGACTGGAGTTTCTCTCGCATTTCTCTCTCGTTTGAACACTCGAACTTTCATAGATTTTCAATGGAATGTGTTGGGGGGGCATGGCTCGCCGAATGTGCGATGGAAGCGGAGACACAACAACACATGATCAGTGTGGTAAAACTCACCTGTCTCACGACGGTCTAAACCCCGCTCACGTTCAATTAGTGAGTGAACAATCCAACACTTGGTGAATTCTGCTTCACAATGATAGGAAGAGCCGACATCGAAGGATCAAAACGTCCATACGGCGCAAGGCCGCGCTACACCGGGGCTGCGGGATGGAGAGCCGTGGCGCCCGGGCCGTGCCTCCTCCTCGGGGCCGCGAGCACGCGTGGCTCGGCCCGCCCGCGCGGCTCACAGCTCACAGTCTCAGCCCCACGGCTCTGGAAGTCACATAGAACCAGAGCCCACCCCGAGCGAGACCCCGCGGTCTTGCCGGCCGATAGAGCTCCTTTCTCGGCCTGTTAGCTCAAAGTCTGTTAGCTCATAGCTCATAGTGTGCAAACTATAGCTTTTTATTTATTTATTTATTTTTTTGGTGCTAAAGAACTAGCTTTTTAAAAAACTTTTCTGTGCTGTACAACTAGCTTTTTAAGCAGTGCTACTTGTGACTTTGTGTCGCCAAAAAGAAAAAGAAAACAAATCAGAGCGCATAGGCATACACTTATTGAGAATCAGAGCCTATGGCAGAGGAATGACCAGACTCCGAGGCGATCTGACGAGATGGGAGGGAGCAGAGGAGAGACTGGTGAGTGTGTCTGTCTGCCTGTGAGAGAGTGATGGAAAAAAAACAATGAAGCGACAGTCCACGCCCCCGCCCCTCTCTGCCTGTGTCTCTCTTCCACTGCCCGTGTCTCTCTGTTTCTTTCTCTTTCGCCGAGAAAACGGCGCAATTATTTTTTCCCCCTCCCGCGATCTTGGAGCCTCTGATCACCAAAAAAAGTCACTAGATTTGTCGCTAGTCGCTTTTGTCTAATTTTCTCGCTAGGGGGGTCCAGAAAGTAGCTAAAAATAGCGACAAAGTCGCTAAGTTGGCAACACTGGATAGAAGCAGAGCTCGCCCCGCCCCGCGGGGCTGGCAAGGAGCACGAGCACGAGCAACGCACTCATCCAACGGCACTACCATGTTATAATAATAACAGGTCCAATCCAGGTTTAGTTCTGGTCTAGACCTGGTTTATTCCACGTTCTTTTAGTCCTGGTCTAGTCTCTTAGCCTGTCAGGATGCAGAACACAACGTTACACTCTAAAAAAAAACAACCTTGGAACGGATCAGGCTTTTCCCATTGAAATAGTTACTCAACTTACGAATTTTTCACGTTACGAAACCACTTCTGGAACAAATTAATTTCGTAAGGTGAGGTACCACTGTGTGTGTATGTATATACATATATATATATATATATATATATATATATATATATATATATATATATATATATATATATATATATATATATATATATATATATATTTATGTGACACACCACGGACTGGCACAACTTGGGAATTTTAGATACACGTGTTTTTACAAAATTTTTTCAAAATTTGTGATTTTCGTTTTTTTTGAGAATGTGCTAGTTGAGATCATGAAGAACCCACTCCATGTTTCAGTAACAGCATTGGCTACTTAAAAAGCATACATTTTGTCTGTGAAACTGGCTTATTTTTTTGGTAAGAATCGAGGTGTGTCTAAATTACCATACTACCGCTGCGGACCAATCACGTGACATCTGCGCTCTTTTGTTTACTTTTTCCACCTATCAGCTGTGCGCAGCTCCTGAATATGTAGCTACATTTCATAGGCTGCATTTGCATCCGTAACTTAAAACCAGACCAGAACTAAACCAGGTCTAAACCTGGACTGGACCTGGACTAAACCAGGATTATCCCAGGACATGGCAGGGCCGTTGAAGGAGCGCATTGCTCGTGTCTCCGCGCTCCTTGCGCGTTCCGCGCTAGAGCTAAGAGGCCGAGAAAGACGCTCTTTCAGCGGGAATAAGAGCGGGGCGGGGCGGGCTCTGGTTCTATGTGACTTCCAGAGCCGGGGGGCTGACACTGTGAGCTAACAGGCCAAGAAAGGTGCTCTATCGGCGGACAAGACCGCGGGGTCTCGCTCGGGGCGGGCTTTGCTTCTATGTGACTTCCAGGTCTAGACCAGAACTAAACCAGGTCTAGACCAGGTCTAAACCAGGACCGGATCAGGTCCAGACCCGGACCAAACCGGGACCAGACCAGGATTAAATTACCCCGTGCTTGGCCCGCGGCCCCGAGGGGGAGGCGCGGCGCGGGATGGAGCCACGGCGCCCGGGCCGTGCCTCCCCCTCGGGGCCGCGGGCCCGCGCGGGCGGGCCGAGCCGTGTCGACGTCGCTTTTTGATCCTTCGATGTCGGCTCTTCCTATCATTGTGAATGATTCTGACCTGCCTGGAAATCAACACCACAGATAATCAGTAATGGGGGAGGGCTTAGCTTAATGTCATGCAAATGAGGCAAGCTGTGAGAAACAGAGAAAACTTTCGGGGCTGATTTCACCCCTTAGCAAAATTTATTGTGCCTGCTTTCAAATAGCAACAACTTCTTGAAATATGGTCAGATTTTCATGTGTAAGACATCATTGGAAAGCTAGAATAGCTAGCTAGAATCTAGACTTTCGGAATCTGTGAATAACTCAAAACGCCTCCGGGACGACTTGGGATTGGTTTTCCCGCGGCTGGACACACACACAAACACACACACACACACATATATATATATATATATATACACACACACACACAGGGGGTCCTCGGGTTACGACGATGATCCGTTCTTAAGACGCGTCGTAACCCGAATTTCGTTGTAAGTCGGATTTTGCCTTTGATCTTCCAACCAAAGCACCAATAACCTTTCCATCTCAATAATTAGACCACTACGCTGCTTGGTTATCACTGCCGCTTTCATAGGAGCAGATCAGAGCCCACATCAGGTACTTCCGCCTACATTGGGCACGCACACGAGGCTGTCTTCTTCTCCCTACAACCACAACAAAGCGTATTCTTCCGCCGTGCGCCGTTCGCGTTTGTTTACATCTCTTACCACGCTAAACCGCGTAAGACGGAATGACGCGTAATATATATATATATATATATATATATATATATATATATTTAATGGGGGCGCTTTCGTAACCACGAAACGTCATA
Organism: Paratrypauchen microcephalus; assembly: GCA_036785185.1. NCBI lineage: Eukaryota > Metazoa > Chordata > Actinopteri > Gobiiformes > Gobiidae > Paratrypauchen > Paratrypauchen microcephalus. The sequence continues at coordinate 520,860 of JAVJIX010000020.1, read as the reverse complement.
AACCGAGACCGTCGTAACCCAAGGACAGAGTTGCATTTAAATTAAAATGTAAAACATAGTAATAAAACAGCTTTATTTGTTTCACTGTTTTTAAAGCATTTCCTATCAATAACTGGAGAAGGAAAAAAATCTCACATTCACCACAAGAGCAGTGTTATCTGTATTTCACTGATTTTGGGCACTTTGAAGCTTAAATTACATGATTAAGTACCACCACGGATTCCTTTGAATTTAGGAAAGTATCCGTATTCTGAATATCACCAAATGAAAAATTTGTTGCTAGAATACATATTCTCGGTATGTATTTACTTACTTCCCAACATTGATTATATCTTGGAAAACACAGATGACTAAAAAGCCTTGCGACCTCCACCTCTGCTGTAAACCACAATCCATTACAGTATACTATAACATGGTAAAAAGCTTTCTTCCTTCTGTGACCCTGAGGGGGCTCTGAGGTAGTATCTTTGACCTGTTTTAGAATGGTTAGGAACCTTCTATAAAAACACGCTATAGAGCTCCTAAACAAATGTGAAAAACAACATTACTACTCAAATTAAACGTCAAAAATTAGCAGAAGTTATATAAAAAGTAACTAAATAGCTGCAGAACATACTGATAGGCTGCTGGGTCACTACTGGTAAATAAGTTTATCACAATATAGTGTCACAATACTTTTGAATGAATGCTAAATTTAGTTATGAGTATCTTACATTGCAAAAAATAACATCAAGGTAAGTTAAAATGCATTAAATTAAGAACATTTTAGTTGAATTGAGTAGATTCAACTTGATGAGTAAAATTATCTACAGTGGAATAAGTGTGTTTTTTCTTGATTCAAGCAACGTAAGGTTTTGTTTCTTATTTTAACTGCAAAGACTTATACTTATGTATATAAGTACTTATGACTTACTTATGTATAACAAGATGTATTTTATTATTTCAAAAAGTATAAAAAGTCTTGTTCCATTGGTAGATAATTTTGCTTACCAATTGAATTTTACTCAAATCAAGCTCACACTTTCTTAATTCAAGTCAGTTTCAAATCTGTTACTTTTTGCAATGTACTTAAAATGTCCATGAGAACAAAGTGATTAGCCTGCCGATTCCATCACACAACCTGCACCAAGGAACAATAGACCATCCGTTGAGCCTGGCTGGATTTCACAGATCTCAAAATAGCAGAAGGCACAGAGGTTGCAGACAGGAGTAAAATGTGATATTATTGAGCGCTCTGTACTTGAGTGAGCTCATATAACACAACCATAACGTAAGAGGAGGAGCAACTGGCCTCAGGATACACATGAGGACAAATACAAAGAAAAAAAACAAAACAAAAAACAAAGAAACACAAAAGCAACAGTATCCCAAAATGTCTTGTCTATTGACCTATGAATCATAACCCGAACTGGCGTGACCCCCTTGCAATTGACACGTGAAGCTTAGGGCCAGCTTTTGTATGTGTATACTAAAATAATGCAAAAAGGACAAAACTTCAGATATGTGCTTGCCTTTTTAGCGCTACTATATCCCCACATCATTCATAAATATAAGAGAATAATGGGGACTGGTGTAAGAGAATTGTAAGTAACCTTGTTTATGCAAATACTGCTGTATGTGTATTTTAATCGTGTGCAGAGGGAATAGAGGACTGATATGGAAAATTACTCAGATACACACATCAAGGACTTGGGAGAAGCATGATTCCTTTTCATAGCTTGTATTCAAGCAGAAAAAAAATGTAGTAATTAGTAATAGAGCGTGTATGGCCCATATTGTGCAGTGGGGGTAGTCTTTTGTCAATAGTTGTTCTCGATATGCTTAATAAGTAGCCAGCCATATCACAAATGAATACACAAACTTGCCCCTAAATGCAAGGCTATTGTTACACTTGTGCGTGTTATGCTTCATGCAAAGTGAAACTGATATGGTATTGATTTCCAGTAACAATCCCCTTTCCTCTGCCTTCCCTCTACATGGCTTTTGAAGAAGGAGCCATCTTGTATGCATGGCAGCATTATAAATAAAAGCATGCTAGCGAGATGTAAATATGTCTGCTATTGTGTTATTTGAAAAAACTTTGTCCATAAACACATCTCGCAAACCTTTTGGCACATGACTAGAATTCATTCATTCATTCATTTTCTTCCGCTTTTCCATTTTCTGGGTCGCGGGGGCAGCAGTCCAAGCAGTGTTCTGCTGCCCAGAACACAATGCACCAGCCCCCATGAATCCTTCCGCGGGTGGTGGGTCCACAGGAGGACGGCTCACATCACAACAGGCCTTGATGTATCTTCTGCCATGGGGGCTACCAGTGTCCACAGACACTGGGGGCGAGGTGGGGTTAAGTGTCTTGCCCAAGGACACAACGGCAGCGCTCATCTGTGGGAGCTGGGATCATATGCGGTCAACCTGTCAAGAGCGGGATTCGAACCGCTAACCGCTGACTAGAATTCACATTCATATTTTTTGGGCACTGGCTTTAGAAGAGCTTTTTCATATGGAAAAATTAGGCTGGGTGGATTACCAACAGGCAGCCTCATCACAAAACATCATCTTAAAATGTGAGATTAGTATTATGTAGATCATGTGTGGTCTTAGACTTTCTGAAGGGAAAAACAAAATGTCTTAATTTATGAGAAAATAAGTTGGGTACTTCTTATTTAAAGATCCCATGACATGGTACTTCTTGAAGCTTTTATATGGCTCCTTAATGGTTCCCTAATACTGTAAATGAATCCTTCTTCAAAATCAACACTCAGTGCATGAGAAACAGAGATAAGATGAGAGTAATTTTTCTCACTCTGAACACTCTATAATGGGCGTTGTTGCTTGAATGCAAATGAGGAGAAAAGAGCTGGCCAATAGTAGAGGGTGGGGGCGTGGCCAAACGCTCCGCTCTCTGCTCTGAGCGCTCTCTGATCCATTTCCTTGTTTTTGCACGGGGGGAGAGATTTGAAGCGTTCCATTGAAAAATAAACACATTTCCACATAAAATAAAATTAAGCCACTGCTGTTCAAAGGTCTAGAGGCTCAGATAAAGGACTTCCGACCCTAGAAACACTCGGACGTGCCTCCAGGCAAATAAAAAAACGCATTTCGCATTGCCTAGCGCATTCGCAGTCCAAACTCTCTGGGCGTGATTTACAGAGACGCTGAGTTCAGACAGACGAGGGTGGAACTGCATTTGCATTTCTTTTTTCGATCTGACGTCAATAAGGTGCCTTGTTCAAAATCGCCCGTTTGAGCTCCAATTTTTTGTAACGCAGAAAAGGATTGCAAATGCTCAGTTTAGACATTTCGCAACTTTTAACCATGGGGGGGGGGGGGGGCTAAACAGGGTAGGGGAGCTCACATTAACGTTCAAAAACCTCAGAAAGTGAAAATTTCATGCCATGGGACCTTTAAAGGTCCTGTATTACACAAAATTGATTCTTGTAAGCTTTAAGCCATGTTATAATGTTGTTCCCTCATCAAAAACATACCATAAAAAAACAACAACGGTAGTTTTCAACATAACAGCAAACTTTTACTTTTTATTCAACAGAGATCAGCAATCCCAGGGATGAAATTATCCAAATGATTCTTGTGAATGTGAATGGATTTTTTTTTTAAAGCAGTGGAGCACTTCCTGTATTCCCACATGATATTACAAGTGTTTTCAGTTTACAAGAAGAAATCATCCTACAGGATTTGTGTGTTAAACATGTGTGAAAGAAACAAAACACAACTTCAGGTATGTTTTTGATGAGGAACATACTGTAGATCTTACAACATAGATCTGAAAATAGCCTAATATGGGCCCTTTAAGGGAATTCTCGTTTTCTTGTGGTGGTTGTTCCTTGTCAAGCCGTTATTTGTGTCATTGTCCTCGTGAGAAAAAAAAAAAATACAGTGGTACCTCACCTTACGAAATTAATTCGTTCCAGAAGTGGTTTCGTAACGTGAATTTTTCGTAAGTTGAGTAGCTATTTCAATGGAAAAAGCCTGATTCGTTCCAAGCCCCGTTCCAAGTTATTTTTTTTTATAGTGTAACTTTTTTTTACAGTGTAACACTGTGATTGGCTAAGAGACTGTAGACCCAGGACTAAACGTGGACTAAACCAGGTCTAAACAAGTTCTGTACCTGGACTGAACCAGGACTAAACCTGGACTAAATCAGGACTAGACACCAGGATTAAAGCGCCGCGTGCGGGTCTATTTCCTGGTTTCGTGCTAGCTCTGCCGGTGTACCTCACAAGTCACGGCTGAGGCGAGCAGCGAGGAGGGGAGGGATGTGCCTCCCCTCGGGACCGCACGCAGTCCGAGCGCATGAACGAACGCAGGCAAGAGCCGCGGTGGTTTAATCCTGGTTTAATCCTGGTTTAGATCTGGTTTACACCTGGCCTAGAGGAGGCACGGTTTGAGCACGGGTCTCGTGCTCGCCGCCCCGCGCCAGGTCATGCTGCGCTATCACACACGTGTCCGCTTGCAGTCTTCTCCCCCTCCCCCTTCCCCCCACACTTCACTATTAATACATTTTATTGAAAATCTATGAAAGTTTGAAAGTTCTATGAAAGTGTTTAAACGAGAGACAAATGTAAAAAAAGTTTAAATCCAGTCTGAGAAAAGCGTATAATGTGTGTGGCTGACCGCGCATTATTTGAATTTTTGAGATTTCGCGTTTCGTAACTTGAATTTTCTTTCGTATCTAGAGACCAAAATTTAACGTGAAGGTGTTTCGTAACTTGGAATTTTCGTTTGTTGGGTCTTTCTTAAGGTGAGGTACCACTGTATTTGAATAAGCGGCTGACAGTTCACAGACTGACATTTCATGAAATTTCACATCTGGACAGTAGCCATTAGACCTGGCTAAATCCGCTCAAACTTAATATTATTAGCACATGTAGGAGGGGGCCACTAGCCTTTATCTCTGCCACATTTGGTTATTTTGTACATTAAGTGTCAGTGTTTAATGTGCTCTCACACCAGTGGGCGCGTGACATTTTCCTAAAGTACGTGGTCTAAAGACTTCAAAAGCTCTAATTAACATCTTAATGACATGGTGTGCTCCCCCCTACCAGCGTGGAGATGAGTGAGCCATGACAGAGAAATATGCCAAATCCTCTTCTCTAATATGCGTAGGAGAGATTGACTCATGTGGGGTCAAAAAGCCAGCAGACGCCACTCCTGCACTTGTGTTGGCTGCTTGTTCCTGTCACTGTGGTACGAATGAGATCCATTTGCAGCAGAGGAGACCTGGGGGAGCTCTCCAAGGTGCTGAAACTACCCCCACCCACAGCGGGAAGCTCACAGTCATTCACCGCTCCATTTACTTTAAAGTGGAATATCAAATACAACAGGATGTTCCAGTGAGCCAAACAATACATGGGCCTGTACGGGTACTATATCGGCACAGTTCATTTAGTGCCTGCTCATGTACTATGTATATGTTGTAATGGTATCTATGAGTAATCTTCAGATAACGCATGTGTCAGGCCATATGGTGTAACACAGAATATTGCCATCTGCATCCCAATGACTAGTGGTGGAGTAAGTAACTACAGATGTTCCTGCATAAATAATTACTTTACTTGAGTACATTTGTAAGATTCAACAAAGTTATTTCAATCGAAACATCTCCAGATAACTCAAAAATACATAGAATACCTTATCTATGTGTCTATTATTCATTTTATCCTGACTGTATTTATTACTCAAAAATACCTTGTAATACACACACTTTTGTGAGTGGAGTCACCATTCCACAGATCTGACCTGGAACATTTTAAATTGGCTTCACCACCTGCTTGTCTTCAGGGAGAAAGAGGGTTTACGCCATACTGTGGAACATTCTGAAGCAATGACATCTCCAGGGATACAAGTTGGGAGCATCCACTATAAAGGTGGTGGATGGAAGAGCTAATAGTTGTAGTTTCTGTTTTGGCTGTAGAATTGATAGTAGCACTAGTACTAGTATCAGTAAACTCTGTTATAGAACTGCAATGTTTAAACAGTAGTTATAGTACTAGCAACAGTAAGAATTAGTAAACCTTTCTTTTTTTCTGTGTAGAATCCCTCAGTCGTCCAGGTAGAATCATGGCAAAAGGAAAAGAAAGAAATTCAATTTGTCAACTGGACAAAAGTTTATTTGGTCAAATACGTTTCGCAGCTCATCCACATTTTTTTCTGTCTTACTTTTAGTACTTTCACCTGTGTACTAAGAAAATCTTTATATTATTAATGTTTGAGTGCACACTGTAAACATCTCTGGAGCATTAACATTTGCAAGACAGGAGTCTGAGGACATTGTATTATCTAAATAATTGCATTCATTCATTTTCATTCATTCATTCATTTTCTTCCGCTCTTCCATTTTCTGGGTCGCGGGGGCACCAGTCCAAGCAGTGTTCTGCTGCCCAGAACACAATGCACCAGCCCCCATGAATCCTCCCACAGGAGGACGGCTCACGTCACAACAGGCCTTGATGTATCTTCTGCCATGGGGGATTCATGACTATGCTACTAAATAATTGCAGCCTTTGTGATTTCATAACTGCACTAACTCAGATACCTATTTCAGTGTGACTGTTATGTATTAAATAGCCTTAGCTATTACACTTTCAAAGAACACCGCCTTTTCATGAGTTCCAAGAAGTTCCAAAGCAACAAAGGCCAGAGAGAGTTGGTGTGGACACTGACTTGAAACAGGTGAGCGGTGTTCTTACAAGCTCAAGATGAATCGCAATCAATTATCTTTAAAGGCATGCAGATGTAGAGGAGTCAGTGGAGTGGAGTGGGAATGGGCAGAGCTGCACTGTCTGTCTAATGACTGGGTCCATCCCTTTAATCAATCACATTTCATAGCACATAATCACAATGACATGCCCTCTACCGGAGGTCAGACCGACAGCTTTGTGCTCTGTTCCTTCTCAATGACTGCACTGATTCTGACACTGTATCGAGAGCTATAATGTACCAGCCAACTCAGAGCTCAGTGAAAGAATGAGTCCAGACACTGCCCACCGAGTTTTGATACTGCTATAATACATCTTCATTAATACAGGGGTCTAATGCTGATAGACAGGATAGTGGGACAGAAGTGGCACCAACAGAGGTACACCTTTACATGGGCTGTGAAAATCAGATGACTAGAATAATCATATAACACAGTCATTTACATGCACAAAAGCAAATCTGATTGTCAAAAACACCAGGACAACACTTGTCAGTTAAAGGTGCATAATGTAACTTTTCTGGTGGAGGGTCCTTCAAATGCTTTTTGCCATGGAAATCTTGTTCCTTTGTCTGGAATTATTTACAGTATGATTCATAGTATTAAACATTAAACATTTCTATATTCACGGAGACAAAACTAGACCAGTAAACATAGTCACTGCACCTTAGTATGTGAGGTGTTATTGAATATGATTACACATCTAACTCAGAAAACAAATTCAAAAATATATCAACTCATATATCTACTTTGTGAGCATGACTCACAGAAAACAGTGGCAGTCTTTATGATTCATGACTATGCTACTAAAAAAATCTGGATGAGGGCTGGGAGAGTGAGAGAGAGAATAAATATGTAATAGTGTGAAACTGTAGTGTAAAATTGGTTAATTTTAGAATTTATTTGAATAATGAGACCCTGTAAATGGACGAGTAATGCAATTCAAATAAAAAAATGATTGCTTTTGAACAGGGAATCCTTCAAATCACGAGGGAATCATTTGGTTAAACCCATGAATATCCTGATAGCAACATTTTCCCTTTGACTCTGTTACTATAATAAAATAATATCATACCATATGCCAGGGAAAAACAAAAAAGCGCATCTTCAAATTCATAAAAAGGATAAGATAAGATATGAGAACCTTTAATTGTCTCAGAATGTGGGAATTTCAGTGTCACAATGCGCGGTTTGAAAATCCTATATTATGCTGAATTTACCTTTTAGTCATGTTATAATGCTGTTACTTCATCAAACATACATGGAGTTGTGTTTTGTTTCATTCACACATGTTTGATTATTCCAGTATTATTAATTTGTCTGTATCTCCAAAACTTTCCATTCCACCTTGTGATGTTATGACGTGGTAGTTTTCAAGTTAACAGCTACTGCCATACCTGTTTGTCAAAGCCTGATCCTGTCAGATCTCAGAAGCTAAGCAAGGCAGGGCCTGGTTAGTACTTGGATGGGAGACCAGTGGGAATTCCAGGTGCCACAGTGGGGCACCAGTCGCAAAAACTGTTGTTGTGTCCTTAGGCAAGACACTTCACCCACATTGCCTAGTATGAAAGTGGTGTGTGTGTGAGTGTTGGAGGTGGTTGGAGAGGCTGATGGCACAGATTGGCAGCCTCGCTTTCGTCAGTCTGCCTCTGGCCAGCTGTGTCTACAGAAAGTAGCTTACCACCACCAAGTGTGGAGTGAATGAACAATGAACTGTAAAGCGTGTGGGTGTCATGAAAGGCGTTATATAAAATGCTATGAATTATTACCTTGCGCCTTTCATTCAGTAGTTGGCATTTTCAGTGCTGAAATTATCTAAATAATTCTAGTGAAGATGTAAGGAGTTTAAAAACAAGCCTAAATGTGCAGAATTTGTTTGTTAAACATGTGAAGGAAATGAAACAAAACTTCATATATGTTTTTGATGAGGAAACATTATAACTCTGATCAAAAAATAGCGTGATATGGGTCCTTTAAGAACAGAATGTATGAACACTTAAACTATTAGCATGAAGTATAAAAACACCCCAGTTAATCGTAGTTCTTATCTGAGTTTGAATGAGGCTCAATCCAGTGGCTGCACAGTGGTACAGGGAGGATTAGTCCTATTGCCACACAGCATGGAGGTGCATGGCTGCTCTGTGTGGACTTGTGCCATGACAGATTTTTCCTCACTAAAACAGAGCACATGCAATACTGAGCCTCTCTGAACGTGGGCATAGCCCAACTGTTAGTGATAGTGGCTCTGTGATAGATGAGTTAAATTAATGTGCTATTAGTGAAAAAAGGTTCAATAAAGATTACAATGCCAGAAGTATAACTCAAAAATACATAGAATATCTTATCTACGTAAAAGAGAGGCTACAAGGAGCATATATTAGCTTCCGCAGTATGTCTGTGCCTGGGGTAAGGTGGAGTGCTGTTCAATTTTCCTTAATACTAATGGTATTAAGGTGCACTACGCAACTTTTCTGGAGTGTGACGAATCCCTCAGTCGTCCAGGTAGAATCCATGGCAAAAGGAGAAATTCAATTTGTCAACTGGACAAAAGTTTATTTGGTCGAAAACATTTCCCAGCTCATCCAAGCTGCTTCTTCAGTTCTTCTCCTTTTCTGGAGTGTGTGTCTGCTTTGCCTGGAGTGTTACACATTATAGTATTTAATGTGTTATTTAATCATGAGTGGTTTTATTACTCAAAAATAATTTGTAATATTGTACACGCATTTGTACTGTGAGTGGGGTCACCATACCACAGATCTGACTTTAACTTAATTTGTCACCACCTGTTTGTCATAGGAAATACAGGGTTAACGCCATACTGTAGAACGTTCTAGGCAAAGCAATGACATCTCTGTGGAGACAAGCTAGTAGCATTCACCAGAAAAGTTACATACTGCACCTGTTAAAGACTATCAAATTGAGCAAAATCATAAGCTGTAAGCTAAATTCAGTAGGTTTTATCATTTATTTATGCTGATATAGAAATAACAATATTTTTTAAAGGTCCTATATTACACAAAATTGCCTCTTGGGAGCTTTTAGCTCTGTTATAATGTTGTTACCTCATCCAAAACATACCTGGAGTTGTTTTGTTTCGCCCATGTCTGAGTATTTTTTCATTATTAATCTGTCTACATCTCCAAAGCTCAACCTCAATGATGTTATGTAGTGGTAGTTTTCAGGTTAACAGCTCTGTTTTACCTTTAGTTTAGGAGAGATTGGCAATTCCAGGACTAACATTATCCATATGATTCTTGTGAAGGTGCATGGAGTTTAAAAACACAGTGGAGCACTTTCTGTATTACCACATGACATCAGAAGGTGGAACAGAGTTATTGTTAATAGTGCCCAGCCATAACACTCAGGACCTGCATTTTACAAACATCTGCCTTCAGGTTTGCCTTCTTTACATTAGCATGTTATTGTTGTTGTCCCCACTCCTCCTCTCAGCATAGAGATCAATACAGTACACAACTTTGGCTTGTGTGTTGTGCTTGTTTGTGCACTCACCAGTTTGCGTTGACACCAGCCGCAGACACCGCAGAGAGCCACCAGCCACACAGCACACACCGTGAGCGCTAAAGAGACCAGGAACACGCTGAGGGAGAGCGAGCCTGAAGAGACAGAAACATCCACTCATCACTTTTCACTATCCACACAACATTAGCACCAAAACAGCTCCGGTCACAGTACAAAGGTGACTGCATGCTACACTAAACCTTACTGTCAACACAAGCAGTTTCTCTAATTGAATAGGCTACCATATTTTCCGTACTGTACCGTATTTTCCACTGTGTCATAAAAAGCTTCAAAAATACCATCTTGTGGCTATCACAATAATTATTGAATTGGCTTTGTTTTATAACTGATAGATGAATAGACTGGGGAGCAATATGTAGGTAGTATCAGATCTGAGCTGAAGATGGTAGAATAAAGTCTTCTATGACTTGATTTCTTTAAAGAGGGGGTATTTTACTTCTGTGGGATATTAACTATTAACACAACATGTATCGAGCACCATGTTACCTTTTATTATTTTGAAAATGCTTCTGCCGAGAAAAACATATTACCGGTAACTGTTTCATAATTTTCACTTTCATTTCTGACACTCTCAGTCTTTCCTCCCTTTGCTCCCTGTAGTTACTCCCCCTTCAGAGCGCTATCACAACGCAATCAGCGTGCATCCCGCTAATGAAACTGCTGTCAGGTTTGTCAAATTGTTTGTATCATGTTTTTGTACACTTTTGGAGAATTGCCATGTGGGAGAATAGATAACATAGGCTTGTGGGATGAGCATTTCATTTCATTCATTTATTTATCATTTCATTTCATTTATTTATTCATTTCGAGCAGGTCAACACAAGGAAATAAATACATGTAACCAATATACAGCCAAATGCATTAGTTTTTGTTTTTTTTTGCTCGAAAAGGAGTGGGAAGAGGAAAACTTATTAGATCCCACCCCTGCCTTCCAAAACATAACATAACTTAAATTATTGCATTAAACAGAACCTTAGAGCTAATAGGGACCAGAAGAGATCACTAAATTACTGAAACATACAGTCATGTTTTTGACAAGAGAACATTATAACATGGTAGAAAGCTAAAAAAAAAAAATCTATTTTGCACAGTACTCCTTTCACAATATTGTACATATATAATATAATAGTTGTTTGGGGATAATCCAGCTTTAAGACTATTGTCAGTGCCATTTTTGTACATCATATCTTTCTTCAGCTTTTTTCTTGCACTTCAAATTGTGTTATCATGACAGGCCTGATGGCTATCTTCCTTGTGCTGGTGCATTTCAATACCTTTTCAATAAGAACTGTAGCCGGGCATCAGTCAGCGGCACACACGTCACTGTCATGGTGCCACAGCTTGTTAAGTGACAGGCTGAAAGTGGGAGGAGGGAGGCGTCTGGGGAGAGGGAGGGCTTGAGAGGTGAGGGAGGGGGTACTGAGCTGACAATATAAGAGAGCTCATGATTAATGGGTATTGGTATATGGCCTGTGAGAGCGAGGCTTTGTGAGGGAGTCTTGGAAAAATATCATGTATTGGTTTGTTTTCTATGGGCTGAATAGTAAAAGAGATTTGCACCTTTTCAGCACGCTTTTCTGACAGTAAGAGGATCTACCCTGATGTGTCACCTGCATTTTTACTTTGCTCAGACAATTTAATGGCTTCCACTTCAGGGCTAGAGATATACAGTCGCATTGATATTTACACAGTGGGGAAAGAAACTAATGTATTCAAATGTGGTTTCGTTTTAACAGCTTTTCCTAATGTACAGAAATAAATACTGTAAGATTCTAGTGCAGTTAACTGTCAAATGCAAGCTTGATCAGCTCCTACTGTAGTCTTGTTTGTCTGCTCCACTGTTTCTCTCCCTTCCTTTGGCCTGTCACAACTGGCCTTTTCATCTGGCTCCTCCTTCACATCTTCTCTTTATTCTCAGCCTGACTGGGTCCTCTGGGAACAGGTGGGCTCAGGTAAACTTGCTTCGTGTGGAAAAAAAAAAAAAAAAAAATCAGAACAAAACCTTCATTGTATTTCACAGCCTATACTTTACTTTTAAGTCTATGCAGCACCTGAGGCTTCACTCATTAGGGTTTTAAAGCGATACGGAGGTGGGAATACAGTGAGTCACACAGCTACTACTACTACTTTATGCCATTCATTTAAAACTCACCCAAAATCAAATTAAGGTTAATGTTATTTTCATCTATATACCCAATGCAGACCACTGTTGCATACTAATTTTCACATTCTTGTCTCCAGTGTTGGGAAGTAACTGAATACATGTACAGAGAATACATATTCTGAATACTAATTTCTGCTCTTTGATTTTGGTGGTATTTAGAATACAGTTACTTACTAAAAACAGTTACTTACTAAAAATCAAAGGAATACACAGCAGTACTTTATCACATACTTTAGGCTTTAAACTGAACCGAAAAATAGAAAACACTGCTCTTGTGGTGAGTCCATGTGTGATTTTTTTCTTCTCCAAATAGTGATAGGAAAAAAGAGTGAAACAAATATTAAGCTTTTTTTAATCCTGTTGCTATTATGTAAATGCAACTCAGTGTAAGTATTCAAAGCATTCACAATACAGTATTACAGAGTAAAACATACATTTACAAAATACATTTTAATGCAGATCTGTAACTACGTACATACATTTCCAAAGTATTCTTCCCATCACTCCTTGTTTCAGTGGAGATGTTATTCCTTTGTCTGGAATATTCCACAGTATGATATTACACTTTTCTAACTCCATGCAAGTGTCGCCATCAGGTCTACTTACAGGTCAGATCTGTGGAGTGGAGTTCACGTTCACAGTGGAAATAGATACATGTTTAATGCCATGCTGTGTAACATTACAGGCAAAGCAATAACATCTCCATAGAAACAAGCAGATGACGGACCCTCTACCAGAAAATTTAGAGAATTATTCACTGTATGTATAATTCTATGCCGTTTCAACCTTTCTTTACAATCTACACTACATTTGACATTTTTGCTTTGAAGCAAAGGCAGGTCCTCTGGGAATGCTTCTCCACCCAACAAAAACTCCTGTAACTGAATAAATGCAAGATAAACAAATGGTAGTACTGTGGAACATTCCAGGTAAAGATATAATCCCTATAGACGTAGACTAAGGGAGTGTGTGACATCACCCATAGTGTTCGGCTCAAGGAATCAAGAAGTGAATGAATGAATTTGGAGTTCCATATTGGGAATAGGAATTTATTTATGGACAAAATGGCAAAATAAAAACACCTGGATAATGTAGAGCAGGTTAATATGATAAAATGTTGAGGCTCACTGCAGCAGTTACAGAGAGAGGCGTGACATTATTCCAATGTAAGTCAGCTGGAACCAGAGTATTGGACTCTCAATCAAAAAAGTTATAGAGTGCATCTTTAATGATACCAAAGTTATAACAGTTTTAGTTTTATGTTTATAGCCCAGTGTTGAAGCTTCTTGAACTCATTTTAAATCGAATGAAAAAAAAATCTGCTTTCTATTTTGCAGCTCTTGTTGCAATAATCCCTCGGTGCCACTGTGGGTCTTCTCTTGCCTTATTCTTTTCACAGTTTTCTCCAATGGCTTAGATCACTTTACCTTTCAACCTTCTTGTGTCAGTGGCCCGTGGTCTTGTTTCAACCTCTTCTCCACCTCTCCCCACTGCTCCTTTCACCATTTCTCTTTTCCTGGACTCAAATTAGAAACTCGCTGGTCCTCCGTTTGCAACAAAGCTTTTTCCAATACACATACAGCCGCTAGTGCACTACATTCAACTTCCATTACAGCCACTGGTAGAAGTCATTTGTTGAAAGGACACCACTGGGAATTAAAGCCATCTCTCTCTCCTGTTGACTCTCAGCCAACCAGCTCCAATGGCTCTTCTTTGAACGCTCAGTATCCTAAACATCTTAACCACATCGTTATCTGCAGACAACATCGACAGCCCCGAGACAACCTGAATGATCCTGCTAACATGGTGAAGGAGGTGAAGGAAGAGATATAATCAGTGTAATGGGGCTCTTGGATTATGAATGCTAAGTGCACCATTGGAAGAGTAAAAACAAGTAGAGCCATTGTAATAAAAAAAAAATCCTTGTCCATTAAGGTTTGTTAATTATGTAATATGTCTATCCATTCAAGGAGTCCCTATCCAGTGTTCTCCTTGTGTCTGTTCCAAACTTCATCAGAGGTTTTAGAAAGGGCATTCAACATAAAACACATCTCTGCACACAAATGGGGCCAGTTATCGAATAGTAACATAACAGAAAGCAATAGAAGAAAGAGAGTAAAAGTGTTATTTTAAAGATACACAATGTAACTTTTCAGGTGGAGGGTCTGTCATTTGCTTGTCTTAGTCAGGAGATTTTATTGCCTGATATTAAACTTAAATCTTGCATTTTATTAAATTACAGTTGTTTTTATTGCTCAAAAATACCGTGAAAAATATGCATTCTTACTGTGAATGGGCTCACCTCTCCATAGATCTGACCTGTAACCTGTAACAAAGAATGCTGATGGTAACATTCCAGGCAAAGCAATAACATCTCCATAGAGACAAGCAGGTGACAATTATGCACTGTATGTATAATTCTATGGAGTTCAGCCTTTCTTTTTATTCTACACTACAATTGACTGAATTGAAATTTTCTGACATCTTATTGTTTTGAAGCAAAGGGAGGTCCTCTGGGCATGAAAGAGCCAGTGCCTCCAACTCCTGAAAGTTGAGTATCTATTCATAGCTGCTTAAAAATAGAATAGAGTATATACTGTGCTCCGCCATATTCATAGAGGTCAATAGTGAGAGTCCATTAGCAATATCAGCACTAGAAGCACTGGTTATAAACACAGGGCACTACTGGGCTTGTAGATAAGGGCATATATAGAGTAAAGCCAGTATAGCTTCAAGTGGTTCTGTGATGAATGATGTTTGAAGGGCTGGTGAAGTCCAGCAGATTTTTACACGGTGTTTTCATTGAAGGTCAAAGCAGTGAAGAACATTATGATGGTGTCAGTTCGGACAGCTCAGGGAGTCAAAACCAGAAAATGTTCAAATGGACTCTGGCTCAGCGGTTTAGTAAACATAACAGAGGAAGAGGAGGGAGGTACTGAGGAAGATATGCTCTGTGCAATGGTATTAGCGAGATATAGAAATCTTCCACAGTGCAGCTGGGCAGAAAGCACAATCATTAGAGCAAAAGAATTCCACTCCATATAACACTACCAAAGAGAAGTGTATTTTTCAGTTGTAGCAAACACACTTCATTCATTTCAATGTTTTTTATATTTCTCTCATAGACTGTATAAAGAATGATGTCACGTGTCACCCTGAGTGTTTGGCTCCAGTCATATGAAGCCCATCATGCTAGCAGTTAGAGAATTTGGAGCCAGGTCCATACTAGATATAGGAATTTATTTACTTACAAAATAGAATACAAAAGCAATCATGTAGCGCAGGTTAATACAAACATTTTAAGACAAAAATGACAAGGCTTACTGTAGCAATTACAGAGAGAGTGGTGACATTTTTCCAGTGTAAAGTCACCTGGAAACAGGGTAGGACCCGGAAGCGCCACCATGAACACTTCTCATTTAGAACACGGCAGCTAACAGGTTAGCTATGTCTATTTATATATAGTCTATGATTTCTCTTGCAGGTGTGTATTCCCAACTAAAGCTGCTTCTCAGTAGCTTAGCATTTAGCTTGAACATACACTAATCTGCTGTAGTGAGGATTTAAAATACATGGAAAAACACGGGTCTGGGATAAGACACTGGAGTCACCAAAGTTGACAAGAGCTGGCCCTTTGATCTGTAACCCTCAGAATCAGAGCCCTCTTGAAACAGAAATCTAAAAGTAATTCTGTTTGCTTTTGATTTCTCTGGCGAGTTTATTTTATTGACATAAAAGAGCAAACAAATTGTACTGGAGGATGCTGTGAGTATAGTGGCAGTGATGGTGTAAATGAGAATGCTCAAACTGAAGCAAGACTACAAAGAGTAACTTGTATCAGGGTTAAACAGGGACACCAGAGGGGGGAAAAAACAGCAGGAAAATGAGAGTTTGAAATGATGCACACTTGGAGCTCAGCAGATATAAGGCTGTAGTATGGATGCACAGACAGAGACTGAACTCAGAGGTGCTCAAGGCCCACATGTGGTGAGCTGAGCCTGACAGGAAAGCACTCCTCCTTGACTAGACAAACTGCTATTTCATTTATTTTCTAATTGTGATTATTCTGCAGTATTTCATAATATGCCTTTGTGGCAGTTCAGAGTCAAAGGAGGGGGTAGTGTCTGGAAGAACAGCAAAAATGTGAAATATGAATGTACTAACTGTGCGGAGGTAATTTGCTTTAAAGGTCCCATGACATGGTACTTCTTGATGCTTTTATATGGTGCCTTAATGGTTCCCTAATACTGTAAATGAATCCTTCTTCAAAATCAACACTCAGTGCATGAGAAAGACCCATTTACACAGACATGGTCACAAATTCACTCTCTGAACAACTCATTCTGGGCCTTCTTGCTTGAATGCAAATGAGAAGGACACAGATTGACTTAGAGGAGCGGGTGGGGGATCTTCGCGGATCTTCTCCGCGTTTGAAGATCGAAGACAGAAAGGAGTGCCATTTCAGTGAAAAAAAAAACACATTTTCACAGAAAATAAAATTAAACGACTGCTGTTTCAGAGGTCCAGAGGGTCGGCTAAAGGACTTCCGTGCCTAGAAACACTCGCATGTGCCTCCAGGCAAATAAAAAAACACATTTTGCATTGCGTAGCTCCTCCGCAGTCCAAACTCTCTGGGCGTGATTTCCAGAGACAGGGGGTGGAGATCCAGACGATGGTGGAACTGCATTTGCATTTCTTTTTTCGATCTGACGTCAATAAGGTGCCTTGTCCAGAATCGCCCGTTTGAGCTGTGTTTTTTTCAAATGCAGAAAAGGATCGCAAATGCTCAGTTTAGACATTTCGCAACTTTTAGCCACTGGGAGGGCCTAAACAGGGTAGGGGAGCTCACATTAACGTTCAAAAACCTCAGAAAGTGAAATTTTCATGCCATGGGACCTTTAATGAGCTTGATGAAGTTTATTTTACTTTCTGTGTGCTTTACTAATGATTCATAATTGCACTTTAAAGGAGCACTGTGTTACATTTCTCATAGGGGCCTGCCACCTGCTCATCTCCATAAAGATGTTGCCTTGTTTGGGATGTTTCGTATGGCTTTGAAAAAAAAACAGAACTCAAGCACACATATTCTTATTGTAACTGGGTCACCTCTCACAGATCTGATTTGTAAAAAAGTCATATACCCCTACTTTATAAACAGCACTGTACTTCATGAGAGAGACCTTCAGGTGTCTTAAAAACATGAAAAAACTGAAAAAGTTCATATGAAACTATTTTGTCATTAAGTCAGCAACTTTTTACTGACTTTCCTTATGTATCCTAGCATCCAAAAATTTCACCATATTTAGTTTATAAGCACATTTCCCAAGTTTCAGAGGCAGAAGTTCAGTTTTGCCATCACAGTAATGCTAAAAACAACTAGCATACTAATAGTGCACTATTAGTATGCTAACTTAGCTCCAAATTCACTCCTATAACTGCCAGCCTCGTCATTTGAATGGAGCCGAACGCTGTGGCTCCCTTAGCCCAGTTCTTTATAAAATCTATAATCTGTAGTGGGACAAGACAAATTTGACTCTTCATTTAAAGAAATCATGTATAGCCTCTTAAAGTACATGGAGGTACACAGTAGGCCTATTTATGCACATAATGAGAGAAGCTGTAGGTTCCCTGGCCCACATGTGACAAGCTAAGCCAGGCAGAAAGGGGACCAGTTCTCAGGGGTAGGACACACTGCTAATTGGACAGGCGGATCTAGAGCAGTGTCCAGTCAGCAGACCTGCCACACCACATCTAAGCACTAGGGGCACGTGGGGGGGACGGGGGACTTCAGAAGCTGCGGGTGCAATGCTACAGTCCTAATCTTCAAAGCAGGCGTTCTGTGTGGCCTACAGAGCTGCCCTGCGGTAATCTGCACATGTCACTCAGCCACGGTGTGCTCCAGTTATTTACCTCTGCAGCAAAGATGTGATATGGATGCTTTAAAATGTACCTCCTGGAACAGGCCCCAATGCAGGTTATTGCTTTTGTATAAAGTTTTTCCTCATGACTTTCTCAAAGACTGGAGACAGGAAACACAAGTGGGTACAGTGGTACCTCACCTTACGAATGACCCAACAAACGAAAATTTCAAGTTACGAAACGCCTTCACGTAAAATTTTGGTCTCTAGATACGAAAGAAAATTCAAGTTACGAAACGCGAAATCTCAAAAATTCAAATAATGCGCGCTCAGCCACACACATTATACGTTTTTCTCAGATTGGATTTAAACTTTTCTCACATTTCTCTCTCATTTAAACACTCAAACTTTCATAGATTTTCAACAAAATGTATGAATAGTGAAGTGTGGGGGGAAAGAGGAGGGGGGAGAAAACTGCGCTCTGACACGTGTGTGATAGCGGCATGTGTGACAGCTGACCCGGCGCGGGGACTGCCAGCAGGTCTAGACCTGGACTAAACCTGGACTAAACCTGGACTAAACCTGGACTAAACCTGGACTAAACCTGGACTAGACCAGGAGGATTAAAGCGCCGCGCGTGGGTCTATTTCCTGGTTTCGTTTCGAGTCACAGCTGAGGCGAGCCGCTGCTCGCATGCAAGAACCACGGTCTAGAACTGCTCTCCAGGGCCCCTCCAGGCACGGAGCACCAGACATCCAGGGACCCAGGGGGACACTGCCAGCCCGCCTTAAGAGCTCCCTAAGCGGGCATGGGTCCGGGGATTGTCCCGGTCACCGGCCTGGAGGTCTTGAAGAGGCCGACCTCACGGTTCTATCCAGGCCGCTCTGTGAGCACCTTACGCGGGCATAGCTCAGAGGATTGTCCCGGTCATCAGCCTGGAGGTCTTGAAGAAGCCGACCTCACGGTTCTATCCAGGCCGCTCTGTGAGCATCTTACGCGGGCAGGTCTAGAGCAGGTCTAGACCGCGGCTCTTGCATGCGCCTCAGCTGTGACTCGAAATGAAACCAGGAAATAGACTCACGCGCGGCGCTTTAATCCACCTGGTCTAGTCCTGGTCTAGTCCAGGTTTAGTCCTGGTTTAGTCCAGGTTTAGTCCTGGTCTAGACCTGCTGGCAGCCGCCGCGCCGGGTCAGCTGTCACACATGCCGCTATCACACACGTGTCAGAGCGCAGTTTTCTCCCCCCTCCTCCTTCCCCCCACACTTCATTATTAATACATTTTGTTGAAAATCTATGAAAGTTTGAGTGTTTAAACGAGAGACAAATGTGAGAAAAGTTTAAATTCAGTCTGAGAAACGAATCAGAACACAATATTACACTATAAAAAAAGTTACACTATAAAAAAAAAACTTGGATCGGGGCCTTGGAACGAATCAGGCTTTTTCCATTGAAATAGCTACTCAACTTACGAATTTTTCACGTTACGAAACCACTTCTGGAACGAATTAATTTCGTAAGGTGAGGTACCACTGTATATTGTTACTTACTTATTTACTGCGTGTCTCCATGGAAATAGAATTGCTTTGTCTATTCACAGAAAGAATGATTGTATTTTTGAGCAATAGAATCACCTGTAATGAATTAATGCAAGATGGATATGTTTAATGTCATACCAAAGCAATAACATCTCCATGGAGACAAACAGGTGGCTGGCCTTCCACCAGAAAAGTTGTGCAGTGCACATTTAATGTAATTAGCCAAATCATCTTTGTTAGTTCAAACCTAAAGCATGCTTTTGTTATGTCACTTTGCAAGACACCACTGAAATGCAAAATACTGCACAAATACTAGCATATTATTCACTGATCCATTATAATAAAAGCAAAATCTGATACTGTGTTACATTGTGTTGTAATAAGATGAATCTAACAAAGCAATCATAGCAAATCATAGTAATAATATTTGGCACAAAGGAAGAACCACTCCAGCTCTTACCCACATTTGGTAAGCAGCAATGAAATCTTTGCAAATAAAAATTCATTTGCTTATTTGTGTTAAAAAGGATGCACGTTGGAGGACTAGGAAATTAATTAAAATGTAGCGAATGTGGCAGAAATAAATAATGATGCCTCCAAGTAAATAATATAATTGTTGCATATAGTGATTTCACACACTACGCACCAAGATACTTTCTATCAGAGCCCGACCGGTTAAAAGCATCGCTAGGTACTTAGGCACATTTCAGCCCTTTAAACTGTTGTTGCACACCCTTCCACACTGCCAAAACTAAACAAGCACACAATTTAAAACATTATGCATAACCATGACTGGGAGCTCTCCTCTTCAGTCACGCTGTATGTAAACGTGTCCAGCAGCCATTTGGACACAACACTACAGATGGGTGGATTGGTGTCCTCACACGTCTCCAGTGCATGTGGTCAAATGCATGATATAACAGCCATAAATCATCATATAGACAGTATCAGTTAAAGGCCCATGTTACACTATTTTCTGATTTATGTTATAAAGTTGTTTCATCAAAAATATGCCTGGAGTTGTGTTTTGTTTCAGTCACACATATTAAAGATCCCATGACATGGTACTTCTTGATGCTTTTATATGGTGCCTTAATGGTTCCCTAATACTGTAAATGAATCCTTCTTCAAAATCAACACTCAGTGCATGAGAAAGACACATGTACACAGACATGGTTAAAAAATCTCTCTCTGAACAACTCATTCTGGGCATTGTTGCTTGAATCAAATGAGAAGGACAGAGATAGGTCAGAGTGGTGGTGGTGGGGGGGGGCAAATGAGGACTTCTGAGCCTGGAAACCCTTACATGTGCCTCCAGGCAAATAAAAAAACACATTTCGCATTGTGTAGCTCATTTGCGGTCCAAACTCTCTGGGCGTGAGTTCAGAGAGTGTGGGCAGAAAAACAGACGGGGGGTGGAACTGCATTTTCCGTGTGACGTCAGAAAGTGTCCTTGTTCAGAATCACCCGTTTGAGCTGTGTTTTTTTCAAACGCAGAAAAGGATAGCAAATGCTCAGTTTACACATTTCGCAACTTTTAGCCAACTTTTAAACAGGGTAGGGGCAGGGTAGGATAGCTCACATTAACGTTCAAAAACCTCAGAAAGTGAAAATTTCATGCCATGGGACCTTTAAGTTTTATTTTTTTTCCCCTCAAACAGAAAACACTCTCTTCCACCTTGTGATGTCATATTTTGATGCAGGAAGTGCTCAACTTTTAAACTCCATATGCAGTCACTATAGAGTCCTTTGGATGATTTCTGCCCCGGAATTGCCAATCTCTACTGAACTAAATGTAAAAGGTAGCTGTTACTGGAATATTGTACAGGATTTTGAGCTTTGGAGACAGACTAACAATAAAGGGTTACTCAAACATGTGTGAATGAACGAAAACACAACTCCAGGTATGTTTTTGAGTAATATAAGTCCTTTAAAGTTGGACAATAACATGGGTAGTGCTCAATCACATTATTGCTCATTTTGCTTGAGTGAGCTGAAACATTAGAACGCCTGAATTTGCTTTTTTTTTATTTGGTCGCTGTTTATGTGTAATTCCTGATTTATCCATTCTGAAATAATGAGCTAAAAGCAGTGCAGGCGGTTAAGCATCACTAAGAATCACTAGTGCACTGTCATTAGTGCAAGGTTGTGGGTTAATTTTTCAGTCCAATTCTTTCTAAGGCTGTAACAACATGTGTTGTTACAGTAATATATGATCACATTATAGATTACTGTGTTAGCAAATTACTGTAACACTGTGTTGTGACTGATTAACTATAATTAGCCCAAAATTGGTCATGTGGATTTTGCGTGGATTAGATTTAGACAAACATGGACAATTAACAACAAAAACATATTATAAAACAATTATTAATAACAAAGGTTAAATAGAATGGTACATTTTATAGGTCTTCTCCCACAACATTTTGGTTGGAATGTCCCCTTAGTATGGCATTAACCCTATCTCCCTCCACAGACTTAAGCAGGTGATGCATCCAAAGCAAGCCAACCATAGCAAGCAAAATAAAATGTGTTTTTGAAAAAGGAATATACTTTATATAAAAGCAAAGATACATTCAATGCCATCCTCTGCATGCAGACAAAAGGGCAGCGATCCCTCCACCAGACCAGTTACAGGTAGTGCACATTTAACTTTGTGGAACGAGTGCTACTATAGCCACAAGTTAAGTGCCCAAAAGGACCGGCCTGGATGACCCATGCTCTGTCCTTATGTGCTCCTGCACCTCTGCTGTGCTGTCAACCCTCCCACGTCCTCCTGTCCACTCTGCCTCCAGGACCAGCCTCGCCAACAAGTGCAGAGACACAGAAACGTAGCCACAGAGCCACAGAGCCACAGAGCCACGAGCCACAGAGTCACAGCGTCACAAGCCACAGAGTCACAAGGCACAGCATCACAAGCCACAGAGCCACAGAGTCACGAGCCACAGAGCCACAGAGTCACAGTCACAGAGCCACAGAGCCACAGAGCCACAGAGTCACAGAGTCACAAGCCACAGCGTCATGAGCCACAGATCCACAGAGCCACAGAACCACAGAGCCACAAGCCACAGCGTCATGAGCCACAGACCACAAGCCACAGAGTCACAGAGCCACAAGCCACAGAGTCATGAGTCACAGAGCCACAGTCACAGAGCCACAGAGTCACAAGCCATAGTGTCACGAGCCACAGAGCCACAGTCACAGAGCCACAGAGTCATAAAGCCAGAGTCACAAGCCACAGAGACACAGAGTGACAGAGCCACAGAGTCACGAGCCAAAGAGTCACCGTCACAGAAACAAAGTTACAGAGACACAGAGCCAGAGAGTCACAGTCACAGAGACAGTTACAGAGTCACAAGTGCCAGAGTCACAGTCACAAGCAATAGAGCCAGAGTCACAGAGCCACAGAGTCATAGAGACACAGAGACACAGAGTCAGAGAGACACAGAATCACAGAGACACAGAGTCATAGAGACACAGTCACAGAGTTACAGAGACACAGACAGAGACACAGAATCTCAGAGACACAGAGTCATAAAGACACAGAGTCATAAAGACAGAGTCAGAGAGACATGAGTCACTGAGCCACAGAGCCACAGTCATAGAGATGCAGAGCCACAGTTACAGAGTCACAGCAACACAGAAACACACAGCCACAGAGACACAGAACCAAAGAATCACTAGCCCCGAGCCACAGCACAGTGACATCTATCACAACACCTTCATCTTATTAGCACTTCTGAGTGTCCAGCACTGAATCACCAAAACTACTCACGAAGTGGATACATGGTCACATAGCAAAAATCAAAGGTATGTCTAAAGCATACTTGGAGAGACTTATCCATGCTTTTGGTTAGACTACTGTAATGGCCTGTTCACTGACCTCTCTACACAAGCTGTGAGACAGCTGCAGTATATCCAGAACGCTGCAGCTCGGTCCTGACTCGAACCAGGAAGTATGAGCACATAAGTCTTCTGCTCAGATCTCTGCACTGGCTGACTTGTACACAAGGAGCAGTACTTGTGTACAAGTCTCTCTATGGCCTAGCACCAAAGTACATCTCTAACACTCTGAGGACCTCAGTTTGTGTTGTGATTTTATTGTGTTTATTGTGATTTCATTGTATTTCTTATTTTATAAAGCACTTTGAATTACTTTGTGTACGAATTGTTCAATACAAATAAACTTGTCTTGCTTTGCCTAAGAAAACAGCAAACATTGCAAGGTATAAAAGCAATGTGCATGAAGTTAGTACAACAGCTAATTCAAATGAATTTAGATAAAAAGTATCCTATGGCAAAGATACAGGACGTATAATCAAGAAGTACAAAACGATAACAACAAAGGCCTTTGGCTTTTATGTTAAATATATAGGCCAAGACATAAGATAAAAAATGCTGAATACTGACAAACGTGCAGAATCTTTTGAAAACAGGCTTTTGTGCTAATAATAAATGGTTATTAATATTGTATATAGAGGCTGCTGCTCTTTTTGCATTTTTAATTGCAAAAGTCTGCAAAGTCAAGTCAGAACATTTGCATAAAACCTGTTTATAAATTAATAATAAATTAATGGGCCCATTTATAGAAAATATTTTGTTTCCTTGCCATTCAGTGGATGAACACAAAAAAATGTACATGGGCATCATTTAGTGTTACAATAGCACTAATTTTAATGCAGTTTTATGACAGCATTATTTCTCTCAATATGTAACTTTTCTGGTTATCTCAGTGGAGCTATTATCTCTCTGCTTGGAATCTGCCATACCACAATATGATATGACAGATAAAAACACAGATTCTGCGAGTGGCCAAGTCTCTCCACAAATCTGACATGTAACTTGGTCACCTGCTTGTTTCTATGGAGAAAGAAAACAATACTGACATTCCAGGCAAATCACTAGCTTATCCTTGGAAAGAAGCAGATGGAAAAGTGATATAGTGCACCTTTAAATCATGTCATCATAGGGAAATTATAATGAGATTGATAAAAATTTCCATCCATCTTCTTTCCCTGATGATGACTTAACAGTACAGCCATGATCTATAGTATATGCCTTCCCTTCAGTGCCTTCTCTGCGTAACCCCGGAAAGACTGAATACATCGCCATGATTTAAATGGATGACTTTGATATGGAAGCTACAAGAAGCCCTCAACACATTTACTGAGGATATTTACCTTCCCTGCCTCTTAACTGCTCCACTTGTTTTCCAATTCGTAATACTAATGTCTCCAACAACATTAGAATCGATTACACTCATATATTTTTAGCTTAAATCCACTAGCAGCCTGGATAACATTAGAGCAACTTTTATTGTCTTATCACGATTGCACTTGTTAAAGCTTTGCTACCACGAAGTGTGAGACAAATGGCTGTTGTATTAAGTGCTGCATGCAGGTGTACGGTGGCCCGGAGAGGTTATAGCCCCTTGACGCACTCCCTCCTAGTCTATTATTCACTGGCCCACCCATGCCCTTGACTTTATTGACTTTAGCTGCACATGGAAGCTGTTGATACTGCGCTGAAGACCAGTGTCCATCTCCGTAATGAGCTTATGAGCTGTAAACTAAGTCAACCTTGGCTAACATTATCCCAGCTTCATGGACATTAAATTGCTTATATATATATCCTTGTTTATCTACCCATGGCAGCCTTAGGGTTCAATCACAGCATTCCATTGAATTTTTTTACGGCATTTTGTGTTCACTGTGGTCATTACGACACCAATTAGTAACAGCAGTAAAGGTCATTTTTCCACCTTTCCTTCTTTTTCCAATAAGCATCAGTGCAGCCAGAGCAGTGTTTAATAGCGTATTTCCTATTATTGAATCTAACACCATGAAGCAGTTTTGGTTTGACTTCCTGTTTTCCAAATGGGATACCATATGAGGCTTTACAAGTATAAATAAAACAGGTACTGCAAGAAACAGAAGTTGAGTGCAATAAGCATCTTGCCTTTAAAGGTGCACTGTGGAACTTTTGCTTGCTTGCTTCTCTCCGTGGAGATGTTGCCTGGAATGTTCCACAGTATGTCATTACACTTATTTATCTCCATGAACACAGCAGGTAGCAACATAGAGCCAAGGTACATGTCAGATCTGTGGAGAGACGAGCCCACTCAATATAAGAATGCAAGTTTTTAATAAAAGCCCATGTTATTGAGTAAATGGAAGATGGAAGATTTAATGCCATACTGGGACATTCCAAACAAAAGAAACAAGATCTCCATGGTGACAAGCAGATGGCAGATCCTCCACCAGAAAAGTTACACAGTGCACCTTTAAGGCCTTGTCATCAACCAATTTGGCACATTTTTTCATTTAACCAGTTTTGATTGACACTTTTTCCCTCTGGGTTTTTCTGTTAATTAAAGTTCTCATTTAGCAGTTTTTGCATTTTGAGAACTCTTTTCCTTCACATTTTTGACACAAACTAAAATGATCATATTTGCCCATGATTATCAAAGCCATTTTATATTTACATTTATACATCAGAGATTTTTTCAGATACATGAGACGTACCATAATTTCAAAAAAAATTTCAAAGTACCTGAGCAGGCTCCGTTTAAATTGGGTAATGACTGAATCACAGTTTAAAAAAAAAAAAAAAAAGTAAAAATTCCTGGCCTGCAGCTTATCTGCAAATCAAATTGAGTTCATATACCTTTTCTGTTTTGCCATTAGCAGGACTTTTCAGCAGAATATTGAATTGAGTTACATTTCTGTGAGCAGCATATCTAAATCAATTGTGATCTGTTCTAGTTGAATGCTGCTTTCCACCCTCTATAATGATATTATTGCTTTATTAAATATTATTCTCTTTATATATACAGTGAACCCTCGCTGTATCGCGGTTCACTGTTCGCGGCCTCGCTGTTTCGCGGATTTTTTTTTCCTCCTTTTTTTATTTTTTTATTTTTTTTTATAGTGTAACTTTTTTTTACAGTATAACATTGTGTCCTGCGCCCTGATTAGCTAAGAGACTAGACCAGGACTAAACCAGGTCTAAAACAGGACTAAACCAGGTCTAAACCAGGACTAAACCAGGTCTAAACCAGGTCTAAACCAGGACTAAACCAGGTCTAGACCAGGGATGGTGACGCAGGGTGGTAGGGACAGAGTCTCTGATGTCCTTCACGAGAGCGCCTGGGTGACAGGAGGTGTGGCCTTTGTTTACTTGCCATGGAAGAGACTGAGAGCGAGCCAGACAAATGGAAGAGCCAAGAATCAACATGGACGGACGCCGCGCGGCTCTTCCCGCCCGCAGCGGGGAGAGCCGCATTCGAGGGAGCCGCCGGGAGAGGACACTCGCGCGCAGAGAGGAGACAGTTCCCCGTCACGAACCCGACCCCGTCCTAGAGAGCTGTGGAGTATTGGCGACGCATTGATAGCGGTCTGATTTTGGAGCCGGGGTGAAATGCAACCAACTCTTGTGAGCGCAGGTTGGTCTTACCTGGTCTTGTGGTGAGGACTGGTGCTCAGAGGCGTCTGTTAGCGGTTTGGCACTGTTAGCAGTGGCTTGAGTCTTGCCCAAAATGATATCCAGGTCGCTTTCCACTCGACTTTCGCACATGGCATGGATATGTGGTACCAAAACAAACACACGTGTCCGCGCGCACGTGTCCGCGCGCAGGTGTCCGCGTGCACGTGTCCGCGTGCACGTGTCCGCGTGTCACGTGTCTCCCCCCGCGTCACTATTAATATATTTTGATGAAGATCTACAAAAGTTTGAGTGTTTAAACAAGAGAAAAATGTGAGAAAATGTTAATACCAGTCTCAGAAAGGTGTATAATGTGTCTGGTGAAGCGTTTTCAGCCTTAAAACATGTATAATAATTGTAAAATATAAAATTGTCCTACTTCGCGGATTTCACTGATTGCGGGCTATTTCTGGAACCTAACCCCCGCGATAAACGAGGGTTCACTGTATATACACTCAACAAAAATCATCATGATTAATGCACAGGTGTACCTTTTACTGCCCACAATAAAAGGCCACTCTGAAATGTGCAGTTTTGTCTCACAGCAAAATGCCACAGATGTCACAAGCATTGAGAGAGCGTGCAATTGGCATGCTGACAGCAGGAATGTCAACCAGATCTGTTGCTCGTGCATTGAATGTTCATTTCTCCACCATAAGCCGTCTCCAAAGGCGTTTCAGAGAATATGGCAGTACATCCAACCAGAATCACAACCGCAGACCACGTGTAACCACACCAGCCCAGGACCTCCACATCCAGCAGGTTCACCTCCAAGGTCGTCTGAGACCAGCCACTCGGACAGCTGCTGAAACAATTGGTTTGCATAACCAAACAATTACAGCACAAACTGTCAGAAACCATCTCAGGGAACTGCATGCTCGTCGTCCTCATCGGGGTCTTAACCTGACTCCAGATCGTCGCCATAACAGACTTGAGTGGGCAAATGCTCACATTCGATGACGTCTGGCACGTTGGAGAGGTGTTCTCTTCACGGATGAATCTCGGTTTACATTGTTCAGGGCAGATAGCAGACAGCGTGTGTGGCGTCATGTGGGTGAGCGCTTTGTTGATGTCAATGTTGTGGATCGAGTGGCCCATGGTGGTGGTGGGGTTATGGTATGGGCAGACATCTGTTATGGACGAAGAACACAGGTGCATTTTATTGATGCCATTTTGAATGCACAGAGATACCGTGATGAGATCCTGAGGCCCATTGTTGTGCCATACATCCATGAACATCACCTCATGTTTCAGCAAGATAATGCACGGCCCCATGTTGCAAGGATCTGTACACAATTCTTGGAAGCTGAAAATGTCCCAGTTCTTGCATGGCCAGAATACTCACCGGACATGTCACCCATTGAGCATGTTTGGGATGTGCTTGACCGGCGTATACGACAGAGTGTACCAGCTCCCACTAATATCCAGCAACTTCGCACAGCCATTGAAGAGGAGTGGACCAACATTCCACAGGCCACAATTGACAATCTGATAAACTCTATGCGAAGAAGATGTGTTGCACTGCATGAGGCAAATGGTGGTCACACCAGATACTGACTGGTTCTGAGTCCCCAGACCCCCAATAAAGCAAAAAAAAATGCACATTT
The DNA here is from genome assembly GCA_036785185.1 of Paratrypauchen microcephalus. NCBI lineage: Eukaryota > Metazoa > Chordata > Actinopteri > Gobiiformes > Gobiidae > Paratrypauchen > Paratrypauchen microcephalus. The sequence goes on along the minus strand of JAVJIX010000020.1, from coordinate 491,959 downwards.
CAGGGTGGCCTTTTATTGTGGGCAGTCTGGGGCACACCTGTGCACTGGTCATGATGTCAGATCAGCATCTTGATGTGGCACCTGTGAGGTGGGATGGATTGTCTCAGCAAAGCAGAAGTGCTCACTATCACACATTTAGACAGATTTGTGAACAATGTTTGAGAGAAATGGTAATATTGTGTATCTGGAATGAATATTAGATCTTTAAGTCCATCTCATGAAAAATGGGAGCAAAAACAAAAGTGTTGCATTTATATTTTTGTTGAGTGTATATATATATATATACTTCTGGAACGAATTAATTTCGTAAGGTGAGGTACCACTGTACATATATATATATATATATATATATATATATATATATATATATATATATATATATATATATATATATATATATATATATATATGTATATATGTATGTATGTATGTATGTATGTATGTGAGAAGAACGGGAAATGCTGAGAAGGAAGAAGAACTAGCAGATCCACTATAATGCCATTGAGAAGCCATTTGGGAAGCCTATGCATATGTGCAGGTCCCCATCTGCCCACAGCATCAGCACTGACATCAACAAGACAAAAAGGGCTCCCATGCTCCAGATGTAATATGTGGGTAGTATTATAAAACCAAAACACACTCAAACTCCATTGCACTTGCCTGAGGATAGGCAGGGAGTACAGCAATCACTCAAAGGTTTAAATTTCCCATGCTATGCAAATATAATAGAAGGATGCTCAAAGGTTCACTATTTGACTTCTGTGGTGGAGTTTCTGCTGCATACTTTTCTCAGGGAGATGTTATTGCTTTGCTGGGAATGTTCCACAGTATGGCATAAAACTTTTTTTTATGGCCATACCAGCTTGTCAAAGCTTGATCCTGTCAGATTTCAGAAGCTAAGCAAGGCCGGGCCTGTTTAATACTTAGATGCGAGATCACTGGGAATACCACGTGCCACAGTGGGGCGCCAGTCGCAAAAACTGCCATTGTGCAAGACACTTCACCCGCATTGCCTAGTATAATAGTGGAGTGTGTGTGAGTGATGGTGGTGGTTGATGGCGCAGATTGGCTGCCTCAGTTTTGTTAGTCTGCCCAGGGCAGTTGTGGTAGTAGCTTACCACCACAAAGTGTGGAGTGTAAGAATAATGCTCTGTAAAACGTCTCTGAGTCCCAGATAAAGCTGATAAATTATTATTAGGGGACAAGCACCGAAGGTGCTAGGCACCCTATAGTGTGCTCTGCATTGCCTAGAGAAGTTGCCTAGCAACCCTTTGATCTTTCCTTTGATGTTCTGGTCTCCTGATTCTTATTATTATTCTATATTCTTCTCCACATGGGAGTCTATGGCAACCCCTAGAACCGTCTGGTAAAAAGTTGTGAAATTTTGCATGCACATTCCAGCCAGTCTCCTCATAACCCACAGCAATTTATAGGCCCCCAGCCCCAACCGTCTAGTGGCCCCAGCAGGTCAAAGTTGCAGGAATTTTCAGGAATTGCCTAGTAACGCACCTAGCAACCTTTGATCTGTCTTTGATGTGTCTGTTCTGACAGGGTCTAACCCTGCTTTTACGCGGTATCTGTCAGACTCTGTTCAATCAATCAATCAATCAAACATTTATAAGGCGCTTTTCATACAAAATTGTAGCACAAAGCGCCTTACAGTGGTCAAGGATTAGAAGATTGACCTTTATTGATCTCGCACAGGAGAAGTTGTTTCTATATTTGACCCGGGGACCATCCCCATGATTTTGTTTTGTTATTTATGCTTTGGTCAGGCCCTAAGCTGGATTTTACCTATGGCGCATGTTTAGGTTGGTGGGGGAAACCGGAGTGCCCGGAGGAAACCCACCCAAACACGGGGAGAACATGCAGTCTCCACACAGAAAGGCCCGGGCAACCCAAACCTTCTTGCTGTGAAGCATGAGTGCTAGCCACTCAGCCACCGTGCCGCCAGGGGATAAAAAAAAAAAATAAATAAATAAAAATAAAAAACCGGAACAGCAGCAACAACAGCAGCAACAGCATCAACAACAACAGCAACAACAGCAGCAGCAGCAACAACAGCAGCAGCAGCAGCAACAACAACGGCAACAACGACAGAACAACAGCAGCAAACAAACCCTGTTAGACCCTGTCAGACCCTGCATGTGGCCTACATGCTGAGGCCTACATGAACCTTCGGTGCTTTGCCCCACATTGCTGCTTGCAGCTATATTTATTATTATTATTATTATTATTATTATTATTATTATTATTATTATTATTATTAAAACTGCATGCTTTTATTCATTTTTTATGCTATAAAACCTTTTTGTTCAAATCAGAGTAATTTTCTCAGTGGTGTCACCTGCATTTCTCCATGGAGACCCATTTAATGCCATACTGAGGAAAATTTTAAGTCATGAACATCTCTATGTGTTCAAAACTAGTTTCTACTTTAGGAGTATGTAGTTTCTGAAAAGCTCCAGCTCTCACAAAAACACTTCTAAAATACCAATTTCATCTTTTGGTTGAATGTTGTTTATGTATTCGCTTCATTTATCAAAAAGAAATCCACTCCTGAATCTTTATGTGCCCTTGCCCTTATGTGCCGTACTTTTACTTTTCAATCTACACTTTAAATCTTCCATTGTATACGCATACAGTTTTGAATGCCCGTTTTCTTACTGATAATATTAGCCCATCCTCTCTCCCCCCTAATACAGAAAACAATTATTATTGGGGTAATTAAACTTGGCAGGACAAGTGCAACTTTAATTGAGTGATAGCAGAAAGATAGTGAAGCCGCTTATTCTCTGCAGCCTACTCTCCTTTAGAAAATCTCATCAAACTCCAGACAACAAAGAACTTACTTAACTTAAGGCGTAAGTATAATTGTTCACAACACACACACACATGCACACACACACACACACACACACACACACACATGCTGGTGCAAATTTAGACTGTAGTTTGTCATCAATGAGCTACTTTAAATTCATGTCTACCTGGGGGCCTCTACCTTTGCCTTGGTTCATTCAATTAAGCACCGGTAGTAAAACGACTTTATATTACCTGTCTGGACAGACCAGGCAGTAAAAAATCCACTGCAAACCTGTGCCTCAAGCTACTAGGGACATGCGTGTGGCCACAACCCAGCCAAAAGTCATCTCCGTTTAGAGAGTATAAAATAAAACCGACAAATCAGAGTCCTCATATGACCCGCTACCTCATAAAAGTAGTTATTGTTATTACTTAGTATATAAATACATCCAGAAAAAACAAATACTTAAATAAATTGTCTATGGGTTTGATACTTTGCAGTGACATTACTCTGAGAGGGAACTACAATTAGTTACCACGGTGACATAATGAACACATTAGCAATAAAAAAAAGTTTTAGGATTGTCTGAAAACTCAACAAAATGACTTTAAACAGCACATTTTCTGGAGCCTGAGATCAATACGAACATTCATGGTCCTGGTTCGGAGTTCGATTTTCAACAAAAAGGTGAGAGTGACTAAGTGAAAAACTAGCTAGCTTGTGATTGTAATTTTATGTGTGAGATTTGATTAAGAGCATAAATCAGTTCATCTGTTGCAGAGTCAAGTCAGTCAGTTCTTTATGGTCAAATTGTGAAAAAAAGTAAGGCTCAGACTGAAGTCTAACTTGAGTAACAGAGCTTCATACTGAGTAGTACCCCAGGGAATATTGATGACATCAGTTGCAAAGTCTTGCCACATCACAATTCGGTGCATTCTTCACTTTCTATCATACTCAGTTGAGATGAGCTGAAAAACCATTACACATGTGGCCATACATGCTTGACAATGCCGAATCTCGTTAGATATCTGAAGCTAAATGGAGTGGAGCCAGGTTAGTACTTGGATGTTAGATGGATGACGCTGTTGTTGATAGATGACACTGTTGTTATGTCCTTAGGCAAGACACTCACCTACATTCCCTCGTATGAATGTGGTGTGTGATTGGTCATCAGTAGTTGGAGGGCAGTAGTTTACCACCTCCAAGTGTGAAGTGAATAAATAATGCAATGTAAACTGGTTTGGGCACCATATAAATCCAATGTAAATCCAAAGTGTCTTACCCAAGGACACAACTACCAGAGAAGAATTCAAACTATGCACCAACCCAAATATATGACAACCAATCCACCTCAGCCACAAACCTAAACTGCATGTTCTTACTGTCTTAATGTATGGAAAATTATTATATATTATAGATTATATATTCATTATATATTTAAAATTCATTCACAATATTAGCAAAATATCTCTTGCACTGAGGGTGAAGCTGGGGGCATGACATTCAGACTAGGGGAATGAAGTGATGCTATGGGAATGAAGTTGACTCATTTGTTAACTCAAATTTGTTTGTTTGCAATACAGGTGACACTTTAAATCAGGGCAAAATATTCAGTCTGAATGAAGCTTAAATGCAGGTATCAGGTAATAGCTGTATCTTCTGAGAATCAGGTGCAGACTTTGCTTCCAACCAGGACCATCCACATAAAAGGTTTCACATATTTCAAGTCACTTTCTATGTTTGCTGCCAAAATCTGCAGGTTTAATGAGCAGCTATTTCTGGAGACTGGCTCTTGGATCCCACCCAGCTCTGTCTTCCTCTTTGTCTGTTGTAGTCTTTTGCTCCCCAGACTTCCTAGCATTGGCTGCAAATCTCTCAAGTGGCTACGGCAGCCAGTAGCTGACAAGAGGAGAGTGTGTGACAGGTACATGCTCAGATCACAAGAACAACACAGTGACGCTATGTTTATGCACGCCTGCCGTAAATTACACTCACGCATCAAAACAGATAAACCTCGCCGTTAAGATTATTTGTTTGAGAGAATGTGTGCCGCCAACACCTTTCTCCTCAGGTGACCTATTTTATCAGCTGCAGTGCATTATGGGAGCAGGTCCTCTGTGGCCCGTCGCTCTCATCCTCATCAGGGCTGTAGCAGAGATTGCGGGCCCCTGGGACAGAAGCCATATTGGCTCTGTGTCAGAAGAAAGAGATTTAAATACTTGTCTGCTTCAGCTGGACAGCCAACCAGTAGCACCACTACCACCGGCCAATGACAACGCAAGGGCAAAATAATGTAATAAAAAGTCTCCTATAACATCAATATAGTTTAGTGTATTAGACAGGCCGATCCAAATGGGGGTTCTTCCAAAAAGACATTTCATAATTACTAATATAATATAATATGGTTCTCACTGTAAAAGAATAAGGGATCCCTACAAAAAATTATCCTAACTATTTAACTTAGAGGTGAAACAAAACTTTGTCCTAAATTTCACCCTGACAACATTTGATTTCACATCTATCAAAATTTTTCTGATCAATGTTATAATGCTGTTTCCTCTTCACAAACATACCTGGAGTTGTGTTTTGTTTCATTCACGCATGTTTAACACACAGTCCCTGCATATTTACGCTGAGTTCTTCTTTCAGACGGAAAACACTCTGTTCCACCTTGTGATGTCAAGTGGTAATACAGGATGTGTTCCAATGTGTTTTTAAACTGGATGGTTTCAGCTGTGGAATTTCTAATCTAATCTCCTTTGAACTAAAGGTAAAACGTAGCTGCTAACTTGAAACCTGTTGCTACATGACATCACAAGGTGGAACAGAGCATTTTGAGCATTGGAAATGATGAATAAAGGATTACTCAAACATGTGTGAATGAAACAAACTCCAGTATGTATGTTTTTGATGAGGTAGCAACATTATAACATGGCTTAAAGCTCAATTTTGCATAATATAGGACATTTAAATACAATTCTTAACAATAAAAAAGTGACAAATTCCAAGATTCTCAAGATATTTTATTCATGGTTTTCGCTATTGTGTTAGTAAATAAAAAGCAGAAAAAAGTTTGGGAGAATTACATGTACAATTACATGTACAATTATAATAGCAGTCTGTGTCTGTGCATTTTAACGTGCTCTTGTCCAGGATGAAGTTTTCATGAGGACTGGCAGCCTGCAAGTATCTATCAGCATCATTTACTTGCCATAAGCGTGAGGTCATCAGAAATGGGCGCTCTCGTCTGTCACCGCGAGGCCGTTCGTTCATGTGTGCGAGCCTTGTATAACTGTCAACAATTTACAGCAGCCTCATAGCCTCCAGACTGAGACTTATTGACAACACTGCAGCTGCTCCTCCAAAACAAAATACAGTCAAGAGGCTCATAGGAAATGTAGTTTTCCAAAAGTATGAGGGTTGTTGAAGGAGGGGAGGTCTGGTAATTTTCCTTACACTTTAACTTAATTACATGTTACCTAAGGACATTTCAGCCCAGTTTCATATTGGAGCAGCAAGTAACTTCATTCTTTGGGTAATATTATTAGCACTGGAGAAATGCTTTGACTCGGCTTTCAATATTAATTTCATGGTAAAAAAAAACACAGACTTGTACCATTTAAAGGTGCTCTGTGGAACTTTTCTGGGCGAGGGCTCGCTAACTGCTTGTCTCCATGGAGATGTTACTGCTTTGCCTGGAATGTTCCATGGTATGACATTAAATAAATCCATCTAGAATTAATTTATTATGGTTGTTTCTATTGTTCACAAATACAATAATTCCTTCTGTGAATAGGACCGACTCTCCACAGATCTGAATTGTAATGTAGCATAATGCTGTAACCAGTGTTGGGCACGTTACTTTGAAAAAGTAATTAGTTACAGTTACTAATTACTAACCCAAAAAAGTAACTGAGTTAGTAACTGAGTTACTAAAGTAACTAGTTACCTAGGAAAGTAACTAATGCGTTACTTTTTTTTTTTTAGTTAAAAAATGTCAAATAATTTGGATTTTTTTTTACAGTGCATTATCCAGCTTTTGCTGCTTGGCTGGCGTGGCTCCGTCACCGTGGCCTTCATTGTTAACGGCACCTAGCATGCGATTATCATCATGAGGCCTGCTGATGGCCACTAGTTTAACAGAAGCGTGCACCGTCGAGAGATGCTTCATTAAATTCGAGTTGCTTACATTGGACGTGGACAAAGTCTTTGGTCTTTGACACAATGTGCACGTAACATGTAGGTTTTTGCCTTTTACCTCGACGAGGTTATGTGCAGCCCACTGCTCCTAATAACAGGATGGGTTAAATGCAGAGAAGAATTTCTCCAGTGTGAGATCAATAAAGTTGCTTCTTCTAAAATACTGCCTATACTTCTGTCTTCGACTCGGGACTCGCCATCTGACATGGGGTGTGTGTATTGTGTGTGCGCGCTACTACTGTGTGCTGGGATTGTGTGTAGATACCCGCCCACCGCCCACTGGGTGTCTCTGGTTGGCTCAACATGAAATCTTACTCTGCTTTAGCCAATCATCATTACTTATACCGCCCTTACCAAAGGGAGAAAAAAATTCCTCTGTGCCTATGCGAGTCGCGCATGATGCCAGTTTCAAAATGAGTAGGTTCAGTAACGCGCGGTAATGGCGTGTTGGTGCCGGTAACGGCATTATAACGATAGATAAAGTAACTCGTTAGATTACCCGTTACTGAAAAAAGTAACGCCGTTAATAATAATAATAATAATAATAATAATAATAATACATTTATATAGCGCTTTTCAAAACAACTTAAAGACGCCTTACAGAAAGGAATAAAAAATAAAATAAACAAAACAAAACAAATTAAATTAATGTGGGTCAAAGGCAATGGTGAAAAGATGAGTTTTGAGCTGTGACTTGAAATTGTTTACTGAGTCCGAGTTTCTGATATGGAAGGGCAGGGAGTTCCAGAGGGTGGGGGCAGCAGTGGCAAAGGCTCGGTCCCCCAAGGTCCGGTGCTTGGATTTAACAGTGGGAGTGAGGAGGTTATAATCAGCTGATCGGAGACTGCGGGAGGGACGGTGGGGCTGGAGAAGTTCAGTGAGGTATGGGGGCCCTGGTTATGAAGAGCTTTGTATGTAATGAGGAGGATGTTGAAGTGGATGCGCTGTGGGATAGGGAGCCAGTGCAGTTTTTGGAGGACTGGGGTGATGTGGTCTCTGGTGTGGGTGTTTGTGAGGAGGCGGGCAGCGGAGTTTTGGACATATTGCAGTTTTTGGAGATCTGAGGAGGGAAGTCCGTAGAGGAGGCTATTGCAGTAATCAAGTCTAGATGTGATAAATGCGTGGACCAGGGTTTCAGCAGCGGATGGGGTCAGGGCGGAACGGAGGCGGGCAATATTTTTTAGGTGAAAGAAAGCGGTCTTGGTGATGTGGCGGATGTGTGGCTTAAATGAGAGGGTGGGGTCGAAGATAAATCCGAGATTTCTGATCTGAGGGGAAGGAGTGACTGTCAATGGAGAGAGTGAAATTCTGGATGGAGGGGAGGAGAGATTTGGGACCAGTAATGATGATTTCAGATTTATTGCAGTTGAGTTTGAGGAAGTTGATGGACATCCATGATTTTATTGCAGAGAGGCAGTTGGTGATGGACGAGATAACGGCAGGGGTAATGGATTTGGCGGAGAGATAAAGCTGAGTGTCGTCGGCGTAGCTGTGGAATTTGAGTCCGTGCTGATGAATTATGTGACCAAGGGGAAGCAGGTATAAAATGAAAAGTAGGGGACCAAGCACTGAGCCTTGAGGGACTCCGCAAGTGACTGGGATGGTTTGTGATTGACAGTTGTTTATGGAGATGTAGTGGGATCTGTCCGAGAGGTAGGATGAAAACCATGATAGGGCGAACCCAGTGATGCCAATGGTGGACTGCAGACGTTGGAGAAGAATGGAGTGATCGATGGTGTCAAAGGCGGCAGATAGGTCGAGGAGGAGGAGGATGGAGAGAGAACCGGAGTCAGAGGCAAGGAGGAGGTCGTTAGTGACTTTTAGGAGTGCGGTCTCAGTGCTATGGTGGGTGCGGAACCCAGATTGAAATTTTTCATACAGTGAGTTGGAGTGAAGGTGTTGTTTAAGTTGAGTTGCGATAGACCGTTCAAGAATTTTAGACAGAAATGGAAGATTGGAGATGGGACGGAAGTTATTTGGGTTTTCAGGGTTCAGACCAGGTTTCTTGAGTATTGGTGTGACAGCTGCGACTTTGAGAGCAGAGGGAAAAGTGCCGGTGATGAGTTTATGATGTCCAGAATAAGTGGGCTGAGACAGGGTAAGCATGATTTGACTAGAGTGGATGGAATGGGGTCCAAAGGGGAGGTGGAGAGTTTTACTTTGACAAAGTAGTTGGTGAGATCAGATTCTGTTATGCGTGACAAGGAAGAGAGAGTGATTTCAGTTATGGGGGAGGGGTCTGGTGTGTCAGGACAGGGTGTTGGGGTAGAGAGTTGTTCGTGAATGCTATCAATTTTGGATTTGAAGAAGTGAAGGAATTCGTTGCATTTCTCGGTGGTGAATGATTGAGAGATATTGTCTGGTGGTTTGAGGAGCTTGTTTATGGTGGCAAACAGAGTGCGGGGGTTTGAGGAACCTGAGTGAATTTTACCTGAGTAAAATGCAGTGCGAGCTGAAGCAAGGGCGGATCTGTAGAGGTTTGTATGGTCAGTAAGAGTTTGGTGATGAACAGTGAGTCCAGTTTTATTGTATAAACGTTCTAGCTGTCTGGGTTGTTTTTTGAGCCTATGTAGTTCTGGGGTGTACCAAGGAGCGGAACGGTTGAACGTGGCAGATTTAGTTTTTATGGGTGCTAGATTGTTGAGGCAGGTGGACAGAGTACCGTTGTAATGTGTTATCAGGTCAGAGGTGGTTGGTTCTGCAGGGAGATGAGATGCAATGGCGGATGTTAGGTTGATAGAGAAAGTAGTGGGACAGAGGGCTTTGATGTTGCGGAAGGAGATGGTGCGGGCCTGTCTAAAGTGGAGACGTGGGATGATTATGTGAAATGTTAATGCCAAATGGTCTGATAATGCAAGGTCTGTATGTGAGAGTGAGGTGATGTCAAGACCGGTGGAGCAAACTAGGTCCAATATGTGTCCATGAGAATGTGTTGGAAAGTCCACGTGTTGTGTGAAGTTGAAGCTGTGTAAAATGTCCAGGAAGTCAATGGTGGTTTTATTGTCGGAGGAGTCTATATGTATGTTAAAGTCGCCAAGGAGTAGAATGGAGGATGAGATTGTACACAATTGTGTGATGAACTCTGAAAGATGTGACAGAAAAGATGGTTTTGGTTTGGGAGGACGGTAAATGATTGCGATTATCAGAGGGGAGGGACCAAGAAGTTTAAGTGACAAGTGCTCAAAAGATGGTACAGGAGGGATGGGGAGGGGCCGGAGGCTGAGGGTTTGCTGGTATATGGCAGCAATCCCCCCACCCCGACCGTCAGGGCGAGGTTGGTCCATATATGAAAAACCAGGGGGGGTAGCTTGGTTTAGAGGGAAATAATCCAGGGGTTTTTGCCAGGTTTCGGTAATGCAAAGTAAATCCAGTTTTGAGTCAGTGATGAATTCGTTGAGTATTAGAATTTTATTGTTTAGGGATCTTGTGTTGAAGAGCGCAAGTCTGAGGGTATTTTGTTGTGAAGGGGCAGGTGCGGAAATGGGTACGGAGCAGAGGTTGAAGAGGTTGACGTGCTGTGCGTTCTGATGATGTGAGTTGTTGTGATGACGAAACGCGGAAATGGAGTCACTGTCACTCCGCACTGACCGTACTGTTGGGATGCCGTTGTTTGAGGTGAAATTGAAGAAAAATTTGCGTCGAGACCCTTTGTGTATGTAGGGGCGGCGTCATAGAAGTCCAGAGTGCTTGATATTTGCGATTGTATCCGTGGTAGGAGGAGTGTTGTGGATTAGCCGGTGCAGCTGGAGTGATGAATAGCGAAGAGCCATGGTGGAGAAGGTGATGGGCAACAGGTGCAGTGTGGAGCACAGGACAACAAGTGGAACCAGGTACCGCATAACTTCGGGAAGGGTAAAGTGGCTTAACCTGGTGGAGCTAGCTTCGCTGCGCGGGAGGACGAGTTGTAATTCCCGGCCGCCCGAGCGGCGTTGCAGTCACTTCCAGGAAAAAGCGGCGATCGACCAGGAGGAACGGTCGAAATCCCTTCAGAGCTGGAACGAAATTGCGTGTATGGTCCAGGTATGGTTGTCCTTAGACAGATGTATAGTTTGTTTTGTTTTGTTAAAGTTTTTTCCCGGAGGGAGAAGCGGCAGCCAAAATGCGCCAGCGTCCTCTCCACTTCCGTTAGTAACGGCATTTATTTTAACACCGTTATTCCCATCACTGGCTGTAACCTGCTTGTCTCTCTTGTGATAGATAGGTTTAATTTATACTGTGGAACATTCTAGACAAAGCAATAGCATTTCCATGAAGACAAGCAGGTCAGAGTCAGAGAGAGAGTCAGAGTCAGCTTTATTGTCAATTCTGACATATGTGCGACATACAGTGAATCGAAATTGCATTTCTCTCTGGCCAAGCAGAAGAAAAAGTATCGGAGAGGGGCCGCTGCGCCGAGTGCGCCGTCATCTTGGAGACAACAAAGTAGAAAAAAATACAATCAATAACAATAGTCACATACACATACAACAATACAGAGGAACAGTTTTTACATTAGGTATCTTTTTGTTTGGAATATACAACAGGAGGGGGTGGGGAGGGGGCAGAGTGGAATACAGAGAAATATTGACAAGCTGAGGTGGAAGGCTATGTAAGCAGGATAGTATGTTTTTATAAATATGTGTCATTGTGTTCTAGCCTATTCATATGATGTCCTTTTTGATGCAGGGTGAGCCGTGTTATCACAGCTGTGTGTCCTTGGAGTGGCCAGTGCAAGAGAACATAGACAAAACACAGCAGTCCTGTTTGTTGTAGATTTTAGAGAGTGAAATTAACCAGGTGGAAAATGCACATAATCCACTAGAAATGTTACGCAGTGCATCTTTAACAAAAAAAGTCCTCATAGTGAAATTTCTGACCCATTCTACATGCTTTTGCTGACAGATGTACAGCTATCAATTTTACACATATATAGCTGATCACTGACTATTTTAACAAATTTGATTAAGCCCTATTCATCAGTTTTAGATTCCTGTACGTGTCTTTCAGAATTATAAGAACAGTTGCTATAGTGCCTAACTAATTAAAATCAAAATATTATATTTTCCGAAAAAGGATATAATATATTGCATATAAGAGGAACCTGACACTCTTGATATGTAAAATATTTTCTAGCCTTGTAGTTTATACCTCTCATTAACTATTGTCTATTCAGATATATAGCACTTTATCATCTTATCCAACACAATGATAAGGGTCTCTGTGCAGGCTGGTAGCACAAATAAAGCAGGCTGGGCTGGTACTCTTATACAGAATGACACTGAAAGCTCTCACACCTACTTGACATTATCACCCTTATTTCATAACAAGGATGTCATTTCTCTAACTACGGCAGGTGTAGCCGAGAGGGGGAATAATAGTGGCCCTCTAATTTCTACTACGCTGTGACGAATAAAATTAGGCTAAATCATCGTTGGAAATCTCTAGTTCATATGCGTTATCAAAAATGTGACTTTAAACAGGCCAATGTTATCAGGGGTAAAAGTGTACAAAATGATAAGGGATATTTCCATATAACCAATAGCACAAAATGGAACTAACACTGAAATTGCTGTTGCTACTATCTATCCGAATAGCCATTTAAAGGACTTTTTATTACACAAAATTGGCTCTTTAAGGCATGTTATAATGTTACCTCATTAAAAACATACCTTATTTGTTGTGACACATTTGAGTAACTCTTAATTATATTATATATATTATAATTATATATATATATATATATATATATATATATATATATATATATATATATATATATATATATATATATATATACACAGGGGGTCCTCGGGTTACGACGGTCTCGGGTTACGACGTTTCGTGGTTACGAACGCGCCCCCATTAAAAAAAATATGTATATATTACGCGTCATTCCGTCTTACACGGTTTAGCGTGGTAAAAGATGTAAACAAACGCACGCGGCGCGCGGCGCACGGCGGAAGAATACGCTCTGTTGTGGTTGTAGGGAGAAGAAGACAGCCTCGTGTGCGTGCCCAATGTGGGCGGAAGTACCTGATGTGGGCTCTGATCTGCTCCTATGAAAGCGGCAGTGATAAACAAGCATCGTAGTGGTCTAATTATTGAGATGGAAAGGTTATTGGTGCTTTGGTTGGAAGATCAAAGGCAAAATCCGGTTTACGACGAAATTCGGGTTACGACGCGTCTTAAGAACGGATCAACGTCGTAACCCGAGGACTCCCTGTATATATATATATATATATATATATATATATATATATACTGTATATTAGTGCTGTCAGGCGATTAAAAAAATTAATCTAATTAATTACAGGATTTGTAATTAATTAATCTAATTAATCGCATTTTTAAAAATAAATTATTTAGGTGGTTTATTGTGCTCTCCCACAGTGCAAAAAAGGTGTCAAACGTGTGATTTATAGTGGTACAGTGAAAAGACTGCAGACTTCCCCTTTAAAGGTCCCATGGCATGAAATTTTCACTTTCTGAGGTTTTTGAACGTTAATGTGAGCTCCCCTACCCTGTTTTCCGGCACGTCCGAGTGTTTCTAGGCTCGGAAGCCCTTTATCTGAGCCTCTGGACCTTTGAACAGCAGTGGCTTAATTTTATTTTATGTGGAAATGTGTTTATTTTTCAATGGAACGCTTCAAATCTCTCCCCTTGTGCAAAAACACGGAAATGGATCAGAGCGCACAGGGCACAGCTGAGAGCTGAGAGCGGAGAGTTTGGCCACGCCCCCACCCTCTATTATAGGCCATCTCTTTTCTCCTCATTTGCATTCAAGCAACAACGCCCATAATGGACTGTTCAGAGAGAGAAAAATTACTCTTTCTCATCTTATCTCTGTTTCTCATGCACTGAGTGTTGATTTTGAAGAAGGATTCATTTACAGTGTTAGGGAACCATTAAGGAGCCATATAAAAGCATCAAGAAGTACCATGTCATGGGATCTTCTTAAAGAAGAAGAAAAATATCAAATGTTTAAAGGGGTACTGTGTAATTTTTCTGGTGTAGGATGTGCCACCTGCTCATTTCCATGGAGATATTATCACCTGGAATGTTCCATTGTATGGCATTAAACTAATGTCTATGGTGATAAGTCACTGGTTCACAGAAAAAAAAGCATGTTTTCAGAAGGGTTTTTTTTGGCAATAAAAGACATAAAATGTTGCTATAATTATTTATTACAACATCTGATAAACACTCTTTCTTTAAAGTAAACCAATTATAGCTCTGGTACTGCAGGAACCCAGCTGACCTCTGTAGTAAAAGCCCACCTGTGTTTGTGTTAAGTACAGAGTCCCCACAGATCAAACACAGGGTTAATGGAGGAAGCATGTGCATGGCTGCTTGTCTCTGTCTATCTATGTGCTTGGACAAAGATGCTCCCAGATTCACTGAGATGTCACATGTGGGGTGAGGCTGAACATATACGCCTCAAGCTACACAGGAAAATGGCACATGGAGGAACACTATCACTGTTGTAAATAAGAGAAAGCAGCTTGGTTGTGTTTACATCCTAGATCTGATGATGTCTTAATTTCAGGGGCCGGTGTGACTCTATGGGAGATTCACTGTATATATATTTTTTCTTTTATAGGTGCACTATATAACTTTTTGGTAGGGGGTCCATCACTTGCTTTTTTCTATACATATGCCATTGTTCTGCCTGGAATGTTCTACAGTATGACATTACACAGCTCTCACTTACATGTATTCAATTGCAGGTGGTTTTATTGCTGACAAATACCAAGAAGAAACAGGCATTGTGACTGTGAGCGGGGATGCCTCTCCACAGATCTGACCTGTAACTTGGTCTGGTTTGGTCTCCGTGAAGATAGAAAGGTTTAATAGCATCCTTTCAGACAAAGCAATAACTCTCCACCAGAAAAAAGTTACACAGTGCACCTTTAACTTCCAAACTTATGATTCCCAAATGTTGAATCATTATTAGTTGGGAATTGGCTCCACACATTTGCCATAGTGGACAAATTGGACTACTATTTATGCTGACAGGAAAGACATTTAAATTTGTGGATAGGCTCAGTAATTACAGAGGAATTAACCATAAAACATGTCAACAAGTCTGCAATCTGACACATCTGCAATCCATTACAAATTCTACTACAGAATTCTGAACTGAACTCTCCGCAATTTTAAACGTTATGGATTCTGATCTGGGGCTGTATTCTTTCTTTTATTTAGATAGAGGTGAAGAAATTACTCGCAATGTGAGCCCATTCATAAAAAAAAACAGGTAAACTGTTTGTCCACTACTTTTGCCACAAATACAAAACTTAAAGGCACACTGGGCAACTTTTTTGGTGGAGGGTTGCTTCACATTAAACATATCCATCTAGCATTTATTCATTAAGGTGTTTCTGCTGCTCAAAAACTGCTCAAAAATTCAGTAATTCCTTCAGATCTGAACTGTAATCTAATGTAAAGCTATAACCTGCTTGTCTCACTTGTTTAATCTATACTGGTTTAATCTATACTGTGGAATATTTTAGACAAAGCAATAACATCCCCTTAGAGACAAGCGGGTATTGGACACTGCACCAGAAATGTTACACAGTGCACCTTTAAATTAAGCTCATACACTGTCCAGACATTCAAATGTTTCTGAAAAGTTCCATAACACAAAAATGTTCTCTAAGTGCATCTGGAGACTTAAGATTGTGCAAACTTTAGCCCAAGACACTGCTCCCAAAATAGCAAAAAGTTCAGAGCTGGCAGAAAAAAGCCAAAAAGAGGCCATTGGAGCCAGGGTGCCCTGAGGGGGGAAAAGGAGTGAGCGCCCAAATCCTCAGTGCCTCCAGGCGAGTCATTAGCTTTTACTGCTAGGCCAAAGGAAACCCAAATTACTGCAGATTCCCCCACCTTCGAACAAGTGTGCATGTTTTGTCTGGGAGATTGATGACTGCCAAGTGGCCTGTATTCAATTAGTACTAACACTGTATTGAAGATTGTATTACAGCACCTATGAGACAATCCTAACAAACCATACTTGGGCTTTATTGACATAGCCACAATCCAATTTCCCTGTCATAGCAGTTTATGGGCCTTTTTACCCTTTTACTGTATCAAGAAAGGGACAAGACTGCAGATCTGGGGGGAATAAACTAGGTCCATTGTTTCTGTTGCTTTCCAGAATACATAAGACATTTGCCTTCAGTGTTTAGTAATTCAAAATATCTTCACTGACAAAGAACTTGCCCTGATTTCTTCTTTTTTTACGGCACTGGAACTGACCGTAGGCTCTTGGCATGCATTCAGCCATCCTCTTGGTTGCAAAGCGCATTGAAGAGTGTAGTCACATGCATCAGTGACCGGACCACTCAGTATGAATATGTCATGAGTGAGCGCCTCCCAACAGATCCTCAAAGCTATTTGGACTCAGTTACACCTGAATTAAGGGCTGCGTTCTTGCTAAGGCCCAGAACAGAACATGCATTACAATTTACAGGGAGGACAACATGGTTAAAGTCATAGTAGCTGCATAAACAGGTACTATGCTGACGCCATTATGAAATTTAAAGTATGGCGGAAAATATTTTTTACAAAAGGTGAAGTGAAATCACTAGAAATACTGTACATGTTCCAAAAATGTTACTTAAAGATGCACTGCGTAACATTTCTAATGGAGGATCCACCAACTGCTTGTCTCCACGGAAATGCTATTGCTATCATCTATCACAAGCGAACAAGCAGGTGACAGCACTATGCTACCTTACAATTCAGATCTGTGGAGAGTCACCCCTATTCGCAGAAGGGATTATTGTATTTTTGAGCAATAGAAACACCTGTAATGAATAAATGCTAGATGTATCCATCTGGCATTTTATGGCATTTGTTAAAGTCATACCATGGAACATTTCAGGCAAAGCAATAACATCTCCATGGAGAAAAGCAGGTAGCGAACCCTCCACCAGAAAGGTGCGCACTTTTTAATTTTTTCTGATCATTTTGGAATCCAGTCAAAGTTAATGAAGTGCACTCTTGAGTGAGTGAGTAAGTCACATTAACTGTCCCTTCATTAACCATACCTACTACTTTGATTGCATTGACTTGCACTCCAGCGCCTGGAATAAAAAGACTCTTACTGAAATGCCAAAAACAAAACAAACACGAATGGATTGTGGGATACCAGAAGACTCATAGTAGTCTTCTGGTATCTCGCTCGAGACCGGCTAGCATTGGTCATGCTACAAACACTGACAGAGATGCTAACGTTGGCTCCTCTGCCAAATCAATGTTCCTAACATTTCATCAGAGACCCTTTTCAAAAGCATTTCTACAGCAGTGGCAGAGGAAGGAAAGCACATTTAAAAAGCCATGAAAGAGTCGTGTGATGAGTTTGAGTTTAAGATGACCCGTAAACTAGATGGCCTGATATGGCGCATTCATGAAGTTGTCACTATAACGGTTACATCCTGTCATTCCGACATACCTCCACTCCGACACTGATGTGTAATTTTCGGAGTGGAGGCATTTCCATTTTTTATCAAACGTCCCTGCACTCCGACATTTTTTTTTCCTTGGTCGGAATGGCGGCGCTTAAGCATTTTTTTTCCCCTACATTCCGCCATTCCAACAAACAAGATAATTATTAAAAATATGTGAGCCTACTAGAATGAGCTATATGTATGGAGTATGAAAGCTTTCAGAAATATTTGTGTGCATAGGATAAAAGTCGGTCCATATTTGGTAAAACCATGCTTAATTGTCTTAATTGTCTGTCGAATGAGTGCAGTCGTACATAAAATGTATTATATATATTTTAGTCATCAGAATACAAATTGAAAAGTTACAACATCAAGAATTACAACCACAAAATGAAAATTTGCAATTACACTTTCTTCAGTACGCATACGAATTCACAGACGCAACTCCACTGTCAAAAATACATCTCTTCACTTCATAGGCATCATTTATTGAGCAGAAGAAACATTAGTCGAGATGCCAGACTATTGCACCGCATACGGACTGGACCAGGACTGAACCAGGACTGAACCAGGACTGAACCAGGACTGAACCAGGACTGAACCAGAACTAAACCAGGACTGATCCCAAGACTGAACCAGGTGTGAACCAAGACTGAACCAGGACTGATCTCAGGACTGAACCAGGACTGATCTCAGGACTAAACCAGGACTGAACCAGGACTGAACCAGGACTAAACCAGGAGGATTAAACCAGGACTGAACCAGGATGGTGTGGCGGTATGTCGGAATTAGAGTTGTACCCCGCTATAACTGACTAAATGCAAGCCAAATCGAGTCCGAGACATGCATCTCCAGATGGCATTGCACTGCTAAAAAGAAGTGTGAGTGAGCTCGGGAACTCTAACAAGGAGCTAATGGTACTGGACCTGGAGGGGCGATCAAGACATGACAATGTCAGACTACTCAATCTAAAAGGGGGTACAGAAGGAAGGTTTTTTGAAGGATTTATACCCAAACTGCTAAAGCTACCGGTCACCTCAGTAGCAACTGACTGCTCCCACCGGGGTTTTGTAGTGCCCAGAGACAGACACCCGTGCCCAGTTATCATCAAACTCCAACGCTCCAGATATGTTACAATGATACTGACAGCAGCCAAACAACACGGGAATATACAACATGAGGGTTATAACCTACAGTACGGGTTATTCCCAACCTCTCACCAAGCGTCCGGATGGCCAGGAGAGCGTTCAATACTGTGTGCGCAAACCTTATCAAGAGAAACTTACGCTTCCCGATGGGATATCCTGCAGTTCTGTCCTTCACCATCAATGGCACAAAGAAAACATTCAGAGACCCTAAAGAGGCTGAAGCAGCCTTAAGAATGACCTGGTATGGTATGTGTCTCTCATTTCTTCTCTCATCTGAACCGAGACTCATTATCACCATAAACTGGTCTTACATGCATCTACTGGTTAAATCCGAAACTTCAGACCTTAAATTAATGTTAACATGGGTTTGATAGATGTAAATTGTACCAGTGAGCATCAGACATTTGAACAGCACGGCTTGAGTACTTTAGGGTAAATTGTGAATATTGTAACCTCAAAGATCTAATAAATATTAAGAGTACCCCCTTATTGATCCACCTAACCATCAGAAGCATTAAAAAGCATCAATGACCTGGTTTCACTACTGGCTTCTGTAGGCCATGGTTTTGATATAATAGGCTGTAGTGAAACTTGGATGAATTAACACATATGTTTAGACATTTTTAATTTAGATGGATCCTCATTACATTACAAAAATAGGCTTGGGAATATTGGAGGAGGGGTATGTCTATATATCAGCTCCCAGTACTCACCAAAGGAACAAATGGATATTAAGATAGATAATAGTTATTTTTAAAAAAAAAAAAAAGGAAAATCTTTTATTATTGGAGTAATATATCGCCCAACTGACGACTATGGTACATTTAGTGACCAATTTGATAATGTTCTTCTTTATATAAATCAAACTGAAACAAATTGTCTTATCATGGGAGACTGAAGAAAGCAAAATTGAAATAAATACCCTTTACATTCATCATTTTATTACAACTATCAATAAACATACTAGAGTCACAGAGAGATGCAAGTCAACTCTAAATAATATAATAACGAACGTACAAGATACTGAGTGTAGAACTGGGGTTGTATACTCCGATATCACAGACCATTATCCCATCACATACTACATGAATTTAAATAGAAAAATACCAAACTTATGTGCAAAGAGAAGAGTGAAGGTTTTAAACAATAAAACCCTTGCAAACCTGATCCTGCACCTTTAAACTAAAAGGTGGGACTCAGTATTTAACACCTCAGATCCCAACTGTGCATA
Organism: Paratrypauchen microcephalus; assembly: GCA_036785185.1. Lineage (NCBI taxonomy): Eukaryota > Metazoa > Chordata > Actinopteri > Gobiiformes > Gobiidae > Paratrypauchen > Paratrypauchen microcephalus. The sequence continues at coordinate 472,147 of JAVJIX010000020.1, read as the reverse complement.
CAATTCATGAATTTCTTTTTTTTTGTTTTTTTGTTTCCCTCTGTTATATATTTTATTGTGATGAGTGAGCTACTGTACCCAAATAATTTCCCCTGTGAATCAATAAAGTTTGTCTAAGTCTAAGTCTAAGTCTAAGTAATATCTGATTCTATCACCATAACAATTCCAGAAAAGATCATTAAACAGCATGGTATGCATACAAAACCATGAATAACAAAAGGAATTCTAAAGTCAATAAAAAAAGAAGACTCGACTATATAAGCAGTATCCATAACAAATCAGTATACACAAAATATAAGAATAAATTAACAAAAAATAATAAGAGCAAGCAAACAAAATTATTTTACTAGCCAATTTAATAATGCTTTTGTGGAGCAAAAGAAATTTTGAAAGATGTTAAATGAGATACTCAGCCGTAACAGTCCTCGGTCCTCAGTCCTCCCTGACACTGTGGTGCAGAATGAACCAAACAAGAACAGTTTAATGTTTAATAATTACTTTGCCTCTGTTGGAAAACAACATTCTCAAAATATTTGCCCACCAGAGGGTGCCAATTACAAACACTACCAAGGTAATTACTTAAAGCCCCAGTGTGTAGGATTCGTGGCGCATAGGTGGATAGTCGCTATTGCACTTTCTGTTTTAGCTACGGCAGACCTCGAGGGACCCGCGCGCGTCCCGTTTTTTTTTTTTCTCATGAAAACACACATTCCCGATCATGTACCATGACACTCTACACATCAAATGAAACCTTACAGTCTCCTCTTTTTGACTATGCAATTCATTTCCCTGCAAAACAATCACTCCCCGAGCACATGGGGCTTTTATACGGAAAAGCACAAAACGAGGTTAGCTTACCTTAGAATGCTTTCCACAGGTCAAACTCTGTATTTCACCATAGACTTGCTCTCAATTTGTCCGTAAGGATCGAGCGAATAAAATCCAGTAAAACAATTTAGTCCAAAACATGTGTTAGATCCATTACGAGTCTGATCTGGCAGCATTGCTTGTGTTGTTTACCCAAAATCACGAGCCTTGCCGAAGGCGGAGCCCAAATGTCCTTCTGCGGCTCTCGTATTCAAAATGGCTGCCTCTGCATGGGGAAGATCCCCCTTTTATGTGACTATATCTAAGTCCAAAAGAATACTTTGATTTGATTCATGATGGAAGTGAAAAGGCTTGGCAAACAATGTATTTTTGAATGGGTATCTTCAATTTCAGTAATTAACAAGTAAAAATCTTACACAATAATTTTTTCTTACACCTACCTAAAATCTTCATACACAGCTGGTGCTGATAATATTCATCCATCCATCCATCCAACCAACCATTTTCTTCTACTTATCCGTGGTTGCGGGGGCAACAGTCTAAGTAGGGACTCCCAGACTTCCTCACTCCGGACACTTCCTCCAGCTCCTCTGGGGGGACCCCCAAGGTGTTCCCAAGACCAGTCGAGAGACATAGTCTCTCCAGCGTGTCCAGGGTCTTTCCCGGGGCTTCTTCCCGATATTATCACAGGGCTGATAATATCTGTAGTAAAATCATTAAAGCCATAGTACATGAAATTGCTGAACCTCTTGCCTACATAATCAACCTTTCTTTAGCGCAAGGCACCATACCAAAGTCTATCAAGATAGCAAAAATAATTTCCATATACAAGTCTGGGGATAACATCCAACATTATAAACCAGACTTGTAGAATATCTGGACAAGTATTAGTACCCTCACAATAAGGCTTTAGAAAAACACCACCACATGTATGACCATTTTACATATCGTAAAGAAAATTAACAATGCTTTTGAAAGAGAGTATGGTATTGAAGTCTTTCTGGATCTTTCAAAGGCATTCAATACCATAGACCATGAAACGCTCCTTGATAAATTGCTGCACTGTGGTGTCAGGGGAATAGCGCTCCAGTGGTTTAGAAGTTATATTATATTGGTAGAAAAGAGCAGTATGTGCATGCTGAGGAACAAAATTCAGACAAAAAAATCATTGAGACAGGAGTTGCACAAGGATCCATTATGGGGCCACTCCTATTTATTATTTACATAAATGACTTTGTTTTTTGTTCCAGTCACATTCACAAAATACTGTACGCTGATGACACAAATCTGTTAATGTCACATGAAAATCTGGACCAGTTAGGAAAACTTCTAAATGAGCATCTGGTAAAGGTATATACTTGGTTCGAATGCAACAAACTGTCCTTAAATATTAAATACAGTGGTACCTCACCTTACGAAATTAATTCGTTCCAGAAGTGGTTTCGTAACGTGAATTTTTCGTAAGTTGAGTAGCTATTTCAATGGAAAAGGCCTGATTCGTTCCAAGTTTTTTTTTTTATAGTGTAACAATTTTTTTTATAGTGTAACACTGTGTCCTGCGTAGAGACTGTGTAGACCCAGGAGTAAACGTGGACTATACGAGTCTAGACCAAGGTCTAAATCTGGACTGGACCAGGTCTAGACCTGGACTAAACCAGGACTGGACCAGGACTAAACCTGGACTAAACCAGGTGGATTAAAGTGCCGCGTGCGGGTCTATTTCCTGGTTTCGTTTCGAGTCACGGCTGAGGCGAGCAGCGAGGAGGGGAGGGGATGTGCCTCGGGACTGCACGCAGTCTGAGCGCATGAACGAACGCATGCAAGAGCCGCGGTGGTCTAATCCTGGTTTAGACCTGGTTTAGACCTGGTTTAGACCTGGTTTAGACCTGGTTTAGACCTGGCACGGTTTGAGCACGGGTCTCGTGCTCACACCCCGCGCCGGGTCATACTGCGCTATCACACACGAGTCCGCGCGCACACACACCGCCCTCCCCCTTCCCCCCACGCTTCACTATTAATCAGACCCCCCAGGATTTCGCGGGCATTTTTTGTGATTGTTGCGGGCTAAAATGCCTGAATTTGCGGGAGCTTTTCCAAAAAGTTGCGATGAAAGTTGTGGCGCTTTTAAGGTTTTTGTTGCGATTTTGTTGCGGGAGGAAGTGAAAGTTGCGATAAATAGTTGCGATTTTCACTTTTTGTAATTAAAATTGAGTAATATTTTGAATACTGAGTTATTACTGACAAAGAATAATATAAAGACACAGAAATCACAGATATGGTCCTAAAACAACCTTACCAATATCGAAAATAAATTACTACTAGGAGGGGAACCGTTTTGCGCAGTCTTTTGCTGTTATTTTAGTGGGCAAATGGCGCCGCAGACATGTTTCTTTGCCATTAGAAGCCGTGTCTCAATTCCCAGAGCGCGCGGCTCGGAGCGTGGCTCGAAGGGCATGTGTGTCACACATTTCGACAGTACACCGGCGCGACGACTGCTGTCCCACTTCTTTTTTGTCCCATGCGCAGTTAACACGCGGTCCGAAGACCGCAGTCATTAAGCGGTCTGCGGACTGCAGTCGGGGCTGAGCAAGTGTGCACCTCCTTGACTGCAATCTGAGCCCCCTTCGGGCCACACTCCGAGCTGTGCGCTCTGGGAACTGGGGACACGGCCGCAGTTTCGTTTTGTCACACGGAAGTAAAGCAGAATGTTGCGGCTTCCAAACTCAAACCATTTAGCTGCCGAGAATATGAGGTTGGGTCCTATGGCTCGCAGATTTGTGACGCGCAAAGAGGAGGCTATGGTGACAGATACGCTGAGATCCAGATATGCATTTTGTGCATTTATTACAAAAAGAGCGCACACAGCTATGACAGCGCAGCAGGATGAAAATGGAACTCATGAAAACCAGCAGGATGAACAGATTAACGTGAAAGATGAATGAATGGTTTGCGTTCAACAAAAAATACGGCTACACCCCAACTCTGACTCTCTCCTCTGTGTGACAGGTGAGCGCGCGCTTTTACACGCACACACTTCTGTACGTGCACACACCCACACTCACGTGAACCACCGCCTCTGCCGCACACACACACACAAACGCACCGTGCACCTCATCTCAGTTATGTCTCCTACACAGAAGGAAGTTGGTCGGCGTTCAATACGTTGCCGATGATTGGTCAAAATTAGTAAAAATTGCGGAAAAGTTGCGGTGATTGGTCAAAATTGTAACACCGCCCTGAATTCGCAGGGATTGGCTGAAGTTGCGTTGAAGTTGCAAATCGCAACATCGCGAATTCCTGGAGGGTCTGATTAATACATTTTGTTGAAAATCTATGAAAGTTTGAGTGTTTAAACGAGAGAGAAATGTGAGAAAAGTTTAAATCCAGTCTGAGAAAAGCGTATAATGTGTGTGGCTGAGCGCGCATTATTTGAATTTTTGAGATTTCGCGTTTTGTAACTTGAATTTTCTTTCGTATCTAGAGACCAAAATTTAACGTGAAGGCGTTCGTAACTTGAAATTTTCCTTTGTTGGGTCTTTCATAAGGTGCGGTACCACTGTATTATGTAGTTTAAACGGACATAACTCAAATGATGGAAATATAAACATAAAAATAGATGGTCGAGCTATCCAGCAAGTTAAATCAAAAAGATTCCTGAATTTATATAGACCAATCTGTAAATTTTAAAAAACACATTGATGAGCTGGTTAAAAATGATCTAAAATTGTTGGTCTATTCTTTAATATAAGACATCTACTGTCATTAGAAGCACGTTTAACATTGTACAGATCCTTGTTTGAGTCTCACCTGAATTATTGCAATGTGATATGGTATAACACTTATCCTATATACACCGCAAAACTTTAGGCATTACAAAAGAAAGCCATAAGAGCAATTACCAGGTCTTTGCCAAATTCTCCCAAAAATCCTCTCTTCCACAGATTTGCCTCTTAAAGCTTCCAGAAAGTAATATCACAATGCTGGTGTAATGTACAGTGTGGTTCACAAACTAAACAGTCGAAGTGTATGAACATATATGTCTATATATGTATATATGTGTATGTGTGTGTGTGTGTGTATGTGTATATGTGTATATAATAATATGAAATTAATGAACTTAATTCATTAAATATATGATAAAATAACCCAACAATAATAACAAATCTAATGAATCAAAAAGGAAAAGACAGAAACGCTTTACTTCATTCTATTTATTATTTATTTATTTACATTTTGTTCTGTTTTGGATCTTTTTTTCTCCCTTTTGTGTGTATTATTATTATTATTATTATTATTATTATTATTATTATTATTATTATTATTATTATTATTATTATTATTATTATTATTATTATTATTAGGCCCGAGCGCTAAGCGTAGGGCCTTGTGAGGGAGCTGTAGACCACGCCCTCACTTATCAGGTGTATACCTTCATGTTTCTATTTTTATATAGTGTATATACTTAATTTGATGCACAGTTAATTTGATGCACAGTTCGGGTGCTACGGCTTTCCTAGGCTAGTAAGAGGCCAGTTACATCAATAATCTTACAGGCCTATTGTAACTGTTGAACCCGGGTGCGCTGAAGCAATCGTTTTGTGGGCGTACATGACATTGTGCATGCGCATGATGTCATGTACGCCCACAAAACCAGAGCACGAAGCACTCTCCTGTTTCTAAACACTCAATGCCACACTATAGTGACACTCATGGCATCCAATGGCACAGACTGGCACTGTCCATTGCCGCGTCAGCGGCATAATTGTAATTGTTAACCATCGTAAACGCCAAAAATGTGTATTGGGGAAGTGAGTAATCGATGAGGTCAATGACGAGCGCAACGCCATAGGTGGCACTATATTGTTATTGTTCTGCTTTTTCTTATTAGGTTCGGGTACTTCCCACCGAAGAAAACTCACGAAATTTTGCACAAAAATCAAGAATGCCAAATAAGGAATTTACAAATAATCTGTATTAAAAAATCTTAAAAAATGGCTCGACAGCGCCCCCTGGAAAATCAAAATGCATTGCGCCTATGGCTATACCCGAAAAATTAACTTTGTCGTAAACAAATGAAATTCGGGTGGTGGATAGGTCATGTCGTTACGAACCAAAAAATATATTATGCCGTTGCTAGGCGACCAACAGGAAGTCGGCCATATTGGCCCGAGCATGCGACCCGGCGCAAACTTCCACAAGCGATAATTCGCATATACTTTGGCCGATTTCACTCAAACTTTAATCGTTGGTGGACACCCTGGCCCTAAGCAGATTGATATAAGACAATCTGAAATAGGTGCTATAGCGCCACCTAGGGAAATTGCATGGAAGTGCAAAATTTAATTGTGTGGTAGACATACCAAATTTGGTACACACCAAAGGGTCTCGATCAAAAAACTTAATGACGCCCCCATGCCATCTCCCATCGTGTTGCCATGGCAACAGGCCAAGCATCTGTTCTTGCCATTAGAATCCTCTGCAAAAACTTTGGCGTAGTCAAACCAAATTTGGTACACAGATGCATCATGGGAAGAGGAACAAAAGTATATTACACCATTGCTAGGCAACCAACCAGCCATATTGAATAGACCATGTGACCTGGTGGCGAAGGTGCCACTTCCTGTCAAACTTCAACGAGTGATAATTCGCACCTCCTTTTGCCGATTTCACTCAAACTTTAATCGTTGGTGGACACCCCGGCCCTAAACAGATTGATATAAGAAAATCTAAAACGGCCATAATAGCACCCCCTAGGGAGATTGCATGGAACAGAAAAATTTTACTTTGCTGTAGACACACCAGATTTGGACCACACATTCGTGACATGGTCTCGATCAAAAAAGTGACAGTGAAAAAGTGACAGTGACACCCCCACTCCATCTCGCATCATGTTGCCATGGTAACAGGCCAAACATCTGTTCCCGCCATTAGGATGCCCAGCAAAAACTTTGGTGTAGCCACACCTAATTTGGTACATATATGGCCCATGGTAATAGAAACAAAAAAAAATCATTACAAAAATACACACAAAAGCAAAAGGAAATAACAGAACAGTGCAAGAAAGGCTTATGAGTGACCCTCTTCTTAAAATAATTGAAATTAAAAGGCGAAACAAATAACCCCTCCCCACCTCACCCCCAGGCATTCAACACACACATGCATGCAGATAACACACAAACTCACACACGCATCCATCTAGAAAAAAGGGGAGGAAAATGGCACATTAGCACCCCCCTCCCATATTTATTATTATTATTATTATTATTATTATTATTATTATTATTATTTTACTATTATTTTTGTAAATTATATTTTGTCTTGTCTATTGTACTTTAACCAAAACTGAATCTGTCAAGTAATCTGTCAAGTCATTAAATTAAGAAGAAGAAGAAGACCGACTTTATTCATCCCCGTAGGGAAATTATTTCTCTGCATTTGACCCATCCTTCAGGAGCGCCCAGGGACCCATCTCCATGATCTTATTGCTCGGCCTAAGCTGGAGGATTTTACCTGGGGAAACCGGAGTACCCGGAGGAAACCCATCCAGACACGGGGAGAACATGCAAACTCCATACAGAAAGGTCTGGGAGACCCGGGGATCCCTGGAACCTTCTTGCTGTAAAGCATGAGTGCTAACCACTCAGCCACCGTGCTGCAATCATGCAGTGGTGATGGAATCCACATTATATAAGCTTGTTCAGCTTCTTTGGGTGTCCATGTTTTTTTTTAAGTTTTTCACAGTTTTCACAAGGCATACGTTATATGTTAAATGCATGTACATAATTACGTATACGTATAAGTGTGTGCCTATTGTGGGATTATAATTTAAAATAGTGGAAAAAATTAAATTGAATTGAATGAACTGAAATTTAATTGAATTGGAGTAAATTATGTGATATCATTGCATTATATTAGAAGCCATAACAGTCATCAAGGATCATTTCCAACTGAACTATTAAGTGGAATTACCTACAATATATACTGATTTGATGACATATGCCTGGTCATTTTGCTTTGTTTTTAGCTCAAAAAAGCAAAAGCAACAAAAGCACATAGTGCTTCATGGACCCTTCCACTTTATTCCACACATTTCCTATGTTCGCAGCTGTTAAACCATAATAATATAGGGTCCTCTTTAAAGTGGCCCTATACAATAGCTGTAAAATCTGACAATGTAAAAGAAATATGGGCCATTAAATGCATGATTAGACTATGAACTTTCCACCTCTTTGCTCCATCAATAGTGAAAATTTACCATAAAAACCACTGCACAACGTCAAAGAATCACCCATTGAAATGTAGACTAAATTACTTTAATGAGGGATTATGCACAGCCCATTCACTATAGGCCCACAAGTGCAGCTTTAACAAGTCATATATTCTGAAGAAGTCATTATTTCTAAATCCTTCTGCACTCATTTCCATTGCACAGAGGATCCACCTGCCTCTCAATAGATCCAAACTCCTCTTTTTTACAGATTTGTTTTACACCAACCAACCCGTGTGCATGAACCCGCGGGTGGGTGATTACTCTGTGTAGATAGAGGAGATATTTTATAGTCCAGGTGTCAGAACTGTCTCCAGAACATTACTCAAAGAGCTGCAGAAAACACAGGGTAATAAGCAGAGTGTACTAGTCTCAAATTTGTATAGGTCACATCCTGTAGTTAAAGGGCCTATGTTACACTATTTTCTGATCTATGTTATAATGCTGTTTTTTCATCAAAAACATACCTGGAGTTGTGTTTTCTTTCATTCACACATGTTTAACACCAGTGGCGGCTGGTCCATAGGGGGCGCTTGGGCGCCGCCCTTCCCAAAAAGGAGAGGAAAAATATAAAATGTATAATACTAAAAATATGTTTGTTTGTTTGTTTTTTTAAAAATCAATGTCAGTTTTAATTATTTGTGTCTCTACATGTAATCTGAATCATTCAAACAACATTTCCACCAAATGACTCTTATTTAACAGTGAATTTCCACCGACATAGTCGTATGAGGCTCACGTTCAAAGCGCCATCGAAATGTAGGGGAAAATAAAAAAATAAAAAAATAAAATAAAAAATAAAAAATAAAAAAATACGATTCCTATCAGCCTTTCAGCATCACCGAATAAAATGGTTTTGGGGCGCCCGTGTGCGTCGCACCTGCTACAGAAAGTTTGGATCGCTATTCGCCCTGTCCCAGACTGATTAGTCACGTGATAGGCATATCCACGTATTATCCGCAGGGAATGAATTATTGTGAAAGGACGTCTGAATTATTGTTTTTAATTTATTTATTTTCTGTGCCATCTGTGATAAGATAATCACGAGCAAGTTGAAAAGTCAGTCAGGACTCAGGAAGTAATGCAGGGGTTTCGGGAGATGCATTTTGGAAGAAGTCACGTTTTCAGCTTGTCCCAAGTCTTAGAAATTAAATTGATTCACTGAAGGTGAATTTGATGCTTTATGGCCAGATAAGTTAAGTTTTCGGTCTGAAGTGGCTTGTTAATGGACTTTGCGAGTAAGCTAGCGACCTGCCAGCTACACCGGAGAGGACCGTTCGAGAGACTGCAATGACTAACGTTGCCCGAGGGAGAGAGGAACGATGCTGACTGGATTTCCCTGCCGCTGCCTACGATTTCTCAACGCGCAAGTGGCGGAGGTACGGTACCTTTTTCCTGTTTGTTTGCCATTGCAGTGAAGGAGTCAGTTCCGTACACAAGCTACGAACCAGGCCTGCAACGGTAGAACTTGGGGTTGGAGAATTATATTTGAGTGTTTTGCCGGCTATAGGATAAATTGTTTATTTGGGCCCATTAGAATATTGTGACTGTTAAACATTTTGTGTGTTGAGGTTTACCCTTGAGATCTTCATCTAAATGCTTGAAAGCACTTTTTTCATTAGATGTAATATAGTTCATATTTACTTTAACTTATATTTAACTTTGTTGTGGTCATTGAGTGTCATGTTTGTTTGAGGTTAACCCTTTAAACACAAGACATATAGTACAAAAGTAGTTCATTTAAGAGTTTACTCACATTATACTAATAAGAATCATTTCATGTGTACCGTGCATTTTAATAGCCATAATACTGTACTAAAAGGTGTAACCACACTAGTATAAATGTGTAATAAGAACTCAGGTTAGTCTCTCTCACATAACAAACACAATAATAGGCAGGGAAATCTATTGGCACATCAGCCCCACCAAGATGTTTTTTCACCAGCCATCACTGAACACACAAATTCTGAATATTTAAGATGTGTTCTTCTCTCAAACAGATCAAACAGAAAATACTCCACCTTGTGATGTCAGGCAATACAGGAAGTGCTCCACTTTGTTTTTAAACTCCAACTTGAAAATTACCACTTCATGACATCAGAAGATGGAACAGAGCATTTTTTTTTTACTTTGGAGATATAGGCAGACTAATAATAAAGGATTACTCAAACGTGTGAATGAAACAAAACACAACTCCAGGTATGTTTCTGAAGAGGTAACAACTTACTAACATGGCTTAAATAGCACAATAGTAAATTTTTGTGAAATATAAGACCTTTAAAACAATGCATGTCGGTGATATATTGTAGTTACAGTCTGTGATCTGGTGTGATCATAAAATACATTGGTGACTTTGCTGTAAAAAAGAGAAAGCAGTAGCCCTTTATATTCATGGATTTCAGGCAAAGAACTCCTTCCCGATTTGAAGGATGTTGCATGGCAACAGTCATTCGCAATTCAAATCAAAATACTAGATCTTTTGAATGGGGGAAGGTCCTCACACAATCCTTCAAATCAGGAAGGAATTTTTTGCCTGAAAACCATGAACATGGGTCAAATCTTCTGCAGTCTTCTTTTGTGGAATCTTCTTCACAATCACAAAATACACATCTTTTTCATCACTGTTAATTTTTGTGAAACCAGAGATTATCCAAGGTCCAATAAACAAAATTTCCCAGACCAAAGTCACAGTAATTGAGTGCACCAGAACCAAAGCAGTTGTTATATTCCAGAACTGCATACAAGACTATAAAGAGATATAAACAGTGTTTGTGACGATTTATTTCCTCTCAGTGCACAGTAGATTCAGCAGTGTTCACGACATGGTCCCATAAGGATGCCCAGTGAGCACTTTATTTTATGTGGGTGTGATTAATCATTGTAAATCACCAGTGCTGCTAAAAGTGTTAGACCAGTCCCCACATTTTTTATATGTTCTTATGTTTATTTCCATATAGATGACAAATGGTACAAGAAGAAGATGACAGTGTCAATATCAACACAATTTCTTTATAATTTTCAACTTATTAACTTACTATTCATTAACTTCAGTCTATGTTTCAGAAAAATGTTTGTGTCAATATAAACATATAAACAAAGCATTTGGCCAAACCATAAAAACACAACTGTTTATCCTGTCTCCACATTCACATGCAAAGTTTCTCCTATTTTAAAAGGTAATTGAAAGTTATACTGCCTGCTGGCTTATGAGATGTAAATGTGTCATAGAATTAAATATTTAATACACATAACCTATTACATTGTATTAATATTTCAGAGCAGTGAAAGAGACGAGGTGAATGAGACTTGGGGATTTGGATGGGAAATCAGCGCCATGTGCAAAACCAGCCAGTGGAGAGTGGGAATATTTTTCATGTTATATTTAAGATGTGGATGTTATTTTCTATACCCTGTGTACACATCTGAGACAGACAGTAAATGCCACACACATCTTATATATCAGTATGTTTAGAGTGGAGGCCAGCACTATGGATCCACACATATAGGACGTACGTATGTGCGCTCACCTTGGGCCATTCATGTTTAATACATGCTTCTTTCTCATGGTCTGTCTTGTGTCAATACACAGTGCCTGAGCACTCTTTAATAAGGTTTGTCAAGTGCTTTAAGGGAAAAAGGGGGACAAGAGGAGAAGAAAAGGAGGAACTGGGAGGAGCTGACACCATGCTGCACAGGGAGGAGGAGCTGGGAGCCATACTCCTGTCAGACCTCCACCATGTCCAATGTGCAGTCACTATGGCTTTGACTCACCAGGCCCATGCAACCCAGAATAACAATTAGTCATTTTAGGCTATTTTCAAAGGACCTTTAAATACTTTCCCTCATTATTATGATGAATGCACCCCTAACTGCCTTGGAGTTGCATTCATTTCATTTGGATTTGCAGCAGAGTGTTTGACCACTGACCTTAAGGTACAATCCTCACAGCAGTGCACGTATGCTGTGTCCAGTAGGGGTAGAAAAGGGAAAATAATGTGACCATTTAGGTACAATAGTTGAGCTATAGAACATTGCAGTAGGTGTGGAAAGTAAAGCTTTTAAAATTATTGCAGGAGGCTCTTGCATACCTATTAAAAATTTATTTCAAAGCATTTGTTAAAAGTTGTCAACGTGGACTTAGCATGCAAGTCTTAACTCAACCAAGTAACCAACATCAAAGTGTTTTATCCTGGATGACAAAATTAATTCAATAGCATTTTATCACAGTTTTAACTGGATTATAATAAAGAACCCAGGCACTTTAGCTGTTAAATAATATGTTATACTATATGACCCTTAATGTCTTTGCTCTTTTCTCCCACTTTGCCCTCACCTCCTCCCCTGATTTGTTTGTGTAATTAGGCAGCACATTTTTAGGCAACAACAAACCCTAAAACAAGGAAAGAAGAGCTCTACCCCAGGGAGTGATGGTGTGAGAAGCTAATACCATGGCACCCTGTGCACAGATTATCCCTCTATGATATCTCAATTAACAAGACCTTCATTACATGCTCTCACCACTGCTGTCTGCCATAATCACATGTAAGAATGGACCCCGCCACCTCACCACAAGCTGCATCCGAGCATCCCAATTATGTTATAGTGCTTTTTGGCACCAGAGCGTCTTGTTTTGATTATGTAATCAGCTCTGTTATTTTGGTGGTGAGTGAGCTCCAGCTGAATCATGGAGCATTGTGGAAGCTCGCTGTTTGACCTGCCTGTTTGTTTTCCATGGCTGTGAACCAGACGCCGGAGCCTGTTCCCAAATATCCCGAGTGCATAGAACACGGTATGGGATGGAAAAGTCAAGATTGCCCTGTTTACTTGTACAGATGGGTGTCCGGGGGGCGTGCAGAGGATGTGTCTGCTCAAATAGACTCCAACAGTGAATGGCCAAATATTGAAATCTCAGCCAGTGTCAGAGTGCCTGAGTGTGTGCTTTTATGGCTTTTATGACTCAGAGATGGTATCAGTCACCCCTCCCAAGTTTCACAGCCACAATCACTTCAATTGAGAGAGTCTTTTAAGAAAACATTTGAAATTAGTTGGTTCAGGGTAATACAGCTCACCCCAGCCACAGTCCAGTACCATGTCCATCCCTGCCTGTGCTAAAGGAAAGGCCCTCTGACTAAAGCTAAGGCCAAATACATCTGCATATGTATATTACTAACTGTTACTATGTATTTGTTTAATTAGAGCCTAATCTGCAAAGTATATGGGTGCTACCATCTGTTAAGCCTTTTGATGGTTTTTGGTAACCATCCATCACATTGTCTTGTATAAAATCATTGCTTCATGTATTTTGATCAAATTTAATTGGAATATTGTATCTCAATGTTATGGGATGTGAGGAAAGGGAGTCCGAAAATGATGTGAGTTTTGACAGAAGGGGCATTGTAACCTGCAGCTGCAAATGTCAAGGTTGTTGAGTTTCTGGGAAAGTCTTATCATGTGAAATTTGCATATTTGTGTACACCCATCTGTGAATTAATAAAAAGTGCAAGAAGGGACAGCCCAGCGGAGAAGGTGCCTGACCAGTCTGTCTGACGTCTGTCTCCCCTTGCGGAAGTAAAACTTAAATACGTGTTTGCTGTGGTTCTTCACTGAACTCATCTGTATTTTCAGAGAAGGTGATTTTTCTGACAAACAGTAAATAAACCAGACCCTAAACATTTTCTTAAGCAGCATGTGTTTCTTATTTTTTCTTATAATGTTATTTCCAAATATTTAGTGTTATTTTAAAGTATCAGCACATTTTAATCTGACAAAAAGGGTCCTGGACACTGAAATGCATTTTAAAACACAGCCTCAGGTCAGAGGCTGTGTTCAAACATTGAAATATTAAAACTATTTATATAGCCAACAATGCCACAGTCACTGTTGCCTGGCAGGTCCAGACTGATACTTCTGTATTTTTTATAATGAGGGATACCAGTCTGGTCATAGCTCCCTCAGTCACACCTTGAGCCTCAGACATGGCCGTGCCATCAGATTGGTTCAACTGGTTCATTCCCCAGCAATCTATTTCTTCCTTTCATTTTTCCTCATAAGCAGCCATATTTGTTTTAACACAGACAGACCCTGCATGTTCCTGATTGACTAATCCACCTGTCACTCACGTCTATCTGAACTCACATTTTTGTTAAGTCTTAGAGAAGGTTGTATTCTGGATCCCAGGCAGCATTCACCATAGAAGTATCCAGGCAGAAATACAGTATTGCAGAAATAGAGTCTTAAGGAGGATAAGCAACACAAGAAACTAAAGTTTTGTTAGTCAGATGCCTCCCGTTGCATCTAACCCCTCATTCTTCTCCAGCTGTACCAAATCACTCAGTCAAGATCACAAATGGCAAAGGTTTGGGGAACCGTGGGAAATCCAAAGAAGCAACAAAACCTGTAATCTAACTGTAATGGATGAAGCAAGAGAGGAGAGAGAGAACAATAACAAGGCACACAGCTGTCGGGATATCGCTAATCTGATCTATGCTAATTTTGGACAAGTAATTTGTGAGGATGAGGCTTATCCAGGTCGACAAAGGTTTTCAATTTTCTATATTTCGCATGACACTATTAAACGTTTATGTACTGTATATCAAAAGCCTTATCTCTGTACAGCAGTGCCTTCAGTATTACCACTCCTTGGTGCAGGCTTTACTCTGAGACTCTGAGACTAATTTTCACACTATAGGAACCCTTTTCATGTACTTTTTTTAGTTCCAGTATCTCAGACATAGACAAAGTTTATGACTACACAAGAGAAATTGCTTGGACATAGTAGCTGGCAGCACGGTGGCTGAGTGGTTAGCGCTCAGCTTCACAGCAAGAAGGTTCTGGGTTCAATCCCCGGGTCGCCCAGGCCTTTCTGTGTGTGTTCTGTGTGGAGTTTGCATGCATGCTCTGGGTTCGATCCCCGGGTCGCCCGGGCCTTTCTGTGTGGAGTTTGCATGTTCTCCCCGTGTCTGGGTGGGTTTTCTCCGGGTACTCCGGTTTCCCCCATCAACCCAAAACATGCTTCAGGTAAAATCCTCCATCTTAGGTCCTGACCAAACCGAACCAAGAAGATCATGGAGATGGTCCCCGGACGCAGTAATGTGCTGCCCACTCCTCCTAATAAGGATGGGTTAAATGCAGAGAAGAATTTCTCCAGTGTGAGATCAATAAAGTCACTTCACTTCTTCTTCTAGCTTCTAAAACAATTCACTATTGTAAATTCTGATTAACCTTGGTAACAATGTTGTTAAATTGTTCATGTAATTCAGCTTATTTGAGTATTTTGTCCATGGTTTATAGAGCTCAATATAAGTAGAATAAATGTTTTCCTATATTCACTTATAATATATTACAGCATACCAGAGATTAGCCAGGTTTATTAATCCATCTGTGTTCATGTGACATCAAGTGTATGCAGATCTTAATTAAGCTTTATATGAGGACATGTTCTGGGAGTTTAACACAGGATTAAATAACAAGACAACATGAAGTTTGCTGGTGTATGAGAAGAGAGTGGAGAGGTTCGATGGATAAGGAATATTTACCATAACATAAAAGTATTGCAATGAAAGAGAAAAAGAAGTAGGCATGTTCTTTAGTGTGGCATTTTTGACGAGTTTTTAATACTGAAAATGCAACATCTTAGTTATTGTAAAGAACATGGCATTGTTATTACAAAGTAGTATTGAACATTTATTGGCAGTTAGTGTATGGTATCCACACTAGAACAAATAAAATCTACCCACATTTTATGAAAATCTCTGTGTGAGTGACAAATATACTATTTTTTATGATGATGCAGATGATAATAGTCTTGCAATCAGAATATGATAGTAAATGAGTCTGTAAATGTCTTGGTTGAGGCATCACACAAAACATGATGGGATTTTAAAAAAACACAAAAGAGCAGACCTATGACCATATAACCTTTGTTACACAGCAAGATGTTCTTTTTATGTTTACTCATCTCATTTGGCAGCCTCTTTTCAAATATATCTTCATAATAGATCTTTAATAGATAATACAATTTTGTAAAATATATTTCCAAATATAACCACACTGGTATTATTACAGTGACAAATTACAACTAAAATTCTCATTCAATCTGAAAAGCAGAACAAGCATTGACCTTGTTTGCTCTAAAAGAGTAGGAGTGGTTTCTATTCCATCCAAGGGCACACAAGTTTCTACTATTTTTGCTTTGCTTTCCACCAGCTACAGTCAGGGCTGAAGCTCATGGGAGACAAACCTTGTAAACTACTAGCTATTGTGGCATGCAGTTATGGAAGAGTGACTGGGCTTAATCTAAAGAGAATCCCTGGGTATATACAGCTAGATAAAGAGAATAGCACAGCGAATGTCCCGTGCCCTGCTGGTCACCATTGGAGCAGGGTAATAAGAGAGGAGGAAGAGGGAGGAGGCACAGCACATGGGCAGTGAGCTGGAGAGATGGCACTCATACACAACAATCTGGCAGCCTCAGACCTGCCAGGAACAGCACACAGTCACACACACTCTGCTAAATACAAGGAGATGGTTTACACACAAACAAACGCAGCTAAACCTAACCAGGGACATGCTGTACGAAGGAGACACCTGCTGGTTTGGGCTTGTGTTGTTTCATAGGTTTACTTTTTGTATCTTAAAGGGGCATAAGCTGATTTATTTGCTATGTTATAACTGTTTATGTGTTTACGTTGTTTCCTCATCACAAACATGTTTGGGGTTGTGTTTTGTTTCACACATGTTTAACTCACAAATCCTGCATATTTAGGCTGCATTCTTACTGTGTTTTTAAACTCCATATACCTTCACTAGCTAACTTGAAAACTACCTCTTCATGACATCACAAGGTGGAACAGAGCTTTTTTTGAGCTTTGGAGATGTAGACAAACTGATACGAATAAACTAAAGGGTTCCTCAAACATGTGTGAATGCAACAAAACACAACTCTGGGTATGTTTTTGAGGAGGCAACCAGTAGTCGAGTTGTAAAATGAAACCAGGAGGGATGGTGAAATTTTCCATTTACAGTGGTCCCTCCCTCTATTGCGGTCCACTGTTCGTGGCCTCGTTGTTTCGCTGATTTTTTTTTTTTTTTTCAATTTTTTCTTTTTTTTTATAGTGTAACTTTTTTTTTATAGTGTAACATTGTGTTCTGCATCCTGATTGGCTAAGAGACTGTAGACCTTTGCCGATTGATAGATGGGGGACGCGGGGGGGACTGGGACTAGACCGGGACTAGACCAGGACCAGACCGGGACTAGACCGGGACTGGACCAGGACTATACCAGGACTAGACCAGGACTAAACGTGGATTAAACCAGGTCTAGACCAGATCTAAACCAGGTCTAAACCAGGTCTAACCCTGGACTAGCCCTGGACTAAACCAGGACTGGACCAGATCTAGACCTGGACTAAACCGGGACTAGACCAGGTCTAAACCAGGATTAAACCACCACGTGCCGCTCTTTGCTGGTTTCGTGCAGCTGGTTTGTGGCTCAGGCTGAGAGGACGTGGTCCGGGCGCCGCGGTTCGATCTGGTGCTCGCAGCCCCGGTGTACGCGCGGCCTCGCGCCAATCGTGCTGCTCTATCATGGATTTGACCACGATGGGGGTGCACGTATCGCGCACTTCTCCAAGGGGTTGGTGCGCGTCCCCTCCCGGGACGTGGCAGTGCCGTTAGATGAGCGCGGTGCTTCCTGCGGATCCAATGACTCATGTCTCCACTCCCCTCACGCGTCTGGCGGGGCTTCCGGAGCCGTGTCTCCCCCCATGCTTCCCTATTAATACATTTTGTTGAAAATCTATGAAAGTTTCAGTGTTTAAACGAGAGAGAAATGTGAGAAAAGGTTTATTCCTGTCTGAGAGAAGCGTACAATGTGTGTGGTGAGGCATTTACAGCCTTTAAACATGTAGAATAATTGTAAAATATAAAGTTGTCCTACTTCGCGGATTTCTCTTATTGCGGGTTATTTCTGCAACCTAACCCCCGCGATAAACGAGGGATTACTGTATGTGACATATTTTCCAGTGGGGGGTGTGGGGGTCCTCCCCCAGAAAATTTTGTATTTCTTAGATGCAATTTCCTGCATTCTAGTCCATTTTAAGGTGACTTGCTAGACATGGCAAATCCTAAATCCCATCTGATTCAGAGCTTGCATTCTCAGTTGCATGGCCTCCACAAGACAATACTATTTATCAGAAAGAAACAACCCCCTGGTGAAAGCAGCACATTCTGAAGGCAACAATATGAGAAATTCTCCGTTAAAGATCTGCTTGTGGAACAGAAAGGAACTCATTTGCCTGACATTAAGCCAAGCCCTCCCCCATCACTGACATCACTGTGGTGTGGAGTTTCAGGGCAGGGCAGAATTAGAACATATTTGTTAAAATGGAAATGCTTTTATAACAAAAAGTCCATATAATCATTCAATAATTCAATAATACACAGGATAACATGTTATCACACTTACACACACACACACACACACACACTCTGGACACACACACACACACACACACACACACACCTTAGTCCTGGTTCAGACCTGGTTTAGACCTGGTTTAGTCCTGGTTTAGACCTGGTTTAGATCTGGTTTAGTCCTGGTTTAGACCTGGTTTAGACCTGGTTTAGTCTCGGTTTAGTCTCGGTTTAGTCTCGGTTTATTCCTGTTTTAGTCCTGGTTTAGTACCGGTTTAGTCCGGGTTTAGTCCTGTACACACACGCTGACATAAGGCCCCTGCTGTCAGCTAATCTGTCCCTTTGATGCAGAAATAATCTGATAATATGACTCACTCCATAAGAACGCGGTCAGCTCCGTTGTAACAGTTTGCTGTGTTGTCCTATAATTCACGTATCTGCGTGTTGCGTATATCCACGCTCTTCAAGTAAGAAGCAACTTTATTGATCTCACACTGGAGAAATTCTTCTCTGCATTTAACCCATCCTGTTATTAGGAGCAGTGGGCAGCAAATTACTGCGCCCGGGGACCATCTCCATGATCTTCTTGCTTCGGCTTGGTCAGGCCCTAAGTTGGAGGATTTTACCTATTGTGCATGTTTTGGGTTGATGGGGGAAACCGGAGTGCCCGGAGGAAACCCACCCAGACACGGGGAGAACATGCAAACTCCACACAGAAAGGCTCAGGCGACCCGGGGATCGAACCCAGACCATGCATGCAAACTCCACACAGAACACACACAGAAAGGCCTGGGCGACCCGGGGATCAAACCCGGAACCTTCTTGCTGTGAGGCATGAGCGCTACCCACTCAGCCACCGTGACGCCTATCCGGAGTATCCGGAGTATCCGGAGAAACGGAGAAACGGACATATCCCGAACGTGTCCTGTGTCCCAAGGCAAGAGTTCCTTCTTACGTAGCATTAACGTAGCAAGTTAAGGATTCTTCTTCTCTTGAAATGCCGCGTACATATTCACGAGGCTCACTCACAGATGATTGGCGAACAGGCGATCGGTGGGTAATTATGCTACAACATGATTGGAAGCTGGAGCGCAGTTCGGCCTATGATTGGCACTTGGCACTGGCTATTTTGACTTCAAAACGACGAATTTCGCCAAAAGGTGAGGGATTTTCATGCCTGATTGATGAAATGCCACAAGGGATGGAAGAAGGGATGACCATTTTAGAAGAGGGATGATTTTGACTATTTTTTCCCCAGGGGGGATGCCACCCCCCCCCCCCATCCCCCCTCAACTCGAGTACTGGAGGTAGCACTATTGCAGCATAGCTTAAAGAAGAAGAAGTGACTTTATTGATCTCACACTGGAGAAATTCTTCTCTGCATTTTAACCCATCCTATATATACATATATTAGGAGCAGTGGGCAGCACACACATTAGGGCGCCCGGGGACCATCTCCATGATCTTCTTGCTTCGGTTTGGTCAGGACCTAAGCTGGAAGTACCTATGGTGCATGTTTTGGGTTGATGGGGGAAACCGGAGTGCCCGGAGAAAACCCATCCAGACACGGGGAGAAACATGCAAACTCCACACAGAAAGGCCCAGGCAACCCGGGGATCGAACCCGGAACCTTCTTGAAGCAAGAGCGCTAACCACTCAGCTACCATGCCGCCAAAGTATTATATACTGACCCTTGACGGTCCCCTGTTCTCAAAGTTCTTAAAGTTCACAAGAGTCAATTTTGCATAATATAGGACCTTTAAAGAGGACATATTATGTGACTTTTGTGAGCGTTTAGATAAGTAGATGTAATGTAATACATGAACACAGACAGAAACAGACACTAGACAGAGCATAATAGACTCTGCTACAAACCCACCTTAACAGCAGCGCACATTCTATAGCATGTCAGTACCCCAGTGTATAAAAATAGTCGTGTAATGACAGTGCTTTTCAGTGCATTTACTCAAAGTTGTATCTTGAGTGAGTCATGCATGATCCTGTCTTGTCCTGCTTCCTACATCCTATCTCCACCTACAGACACGTACTTGTGATTAAAAAAAAATAAAAAAATAACGGGTCATATATGTTGAATTCAAAAATGTCACATAGCCTTTTTTCAACAATAAAACATGAAAATGATAGTCTGTGAAATGTTTTGCAGTTTTGAATAGGAAGTTAATGAAATCCCTTTAGATCAATATCTAACATAGATCTAACATACATTCATAGATCATAATTGTAAATGTACAATTATGATCTATGAATTATTTTTTTCTCATGTTCTTACATTTGGATTGGATAAAAAATAACTTAAATAGTGACGAGGTACTTTTTTGAGA
The DNA here is from genome assembly GCA_036785185.1 of Paratrypauchen microcephalus. Lineage (NCBI taxonomy): Eukaryota > Metazoa > Chordata > Actinopteri > Gobiiformes > Gobiidae > Paratrypauchen > Paratrypauchen microcephalus. The sequence goes on along the minus strand of JAVJIX010000020.1, from coordinate 451,297 downwards.
ACCTGTAGTTACCTGTAAAATAGTGCTACAATGACAGCAGAATAATTAAATAAAGTAAAGTAAATCAAAACTGGTGTAGTATATAGTACAGTATAAATAATGTCATAATCTCATCTTGCCTTGTTTTTGCAGATACAGTCTCATGTCTTGACTCGTCTTGAAAAAATTGTGTCTCATTCCACCTCTAATGTTTGCTATATAATGACAAAAACATAATATGTTTTCTTCAAATATCCACTTTTCTGGTGGAGGGTCTGTCGTCCTTTTGTCTCCATGGAAGTTTTGTGCCATTTATGAAAGATTTTAGTCAAAACAGCATGTGTGTAACTTGAAGGAACGTGTGAAGTGTCTTGCCCAGCAGCACAATGTTGGTATGCCCTGCTGGGTGTTTTGAACTGCTGACACTTGAGTGGTGGGGACTTAACCCCTAGCACCATCTTTTCACCAAGAGCTATGCAATATTCTAGTGATTCAAGCCCTGCATTATCTGTAACATATCAATAAGCAGCTCACTGTTTCCTCTATAAACGACTACAATTAAAAACAATGTGAGGTCAGTGGTACAGTGGGTCTCTGTGAGGTCGGCTCCTCTGGGACTCTTTTAAATGACTGTTTAGAGCTGCAAAGTGCTTTGAACCCATCATTATATGCACTATTACTGCTCGTCTGTATAAAACCATAGCATCGAAACGTTAATTATGCTTCAGAATAGTAATGACGTCTGCCAACAGATAATTTGCCAGTGATTCTTTGAGAGCCTTAGAGTGAAATTGTGTTTGGCCTCTGGAGGGTTTAATAGAGAATTAGTGGCACTGATCACAAAGCCAGCAGTGAACAGACATTTGCTCCAAAAAAGTTTTACTATTTACCTAATTATATTCTAGTTAAAATTAGTTAAAGAGAGGTTATTACTAATGCTGTCAGGCGATTAAAAAAATTAATCTAATTAATTAAAGGATTAATTAATCTAATTAATCGCATTTTAAGTGTGTGTGTGAGAGAGAGCGAGAGAGAGAGAGAGGGGGAGAGAGAGAGAGAGAGAGAGAGAGAGATTGTGATTGAGTTTGTCAGTTTTCATGCGGTCGCTTTGCTCAATCGTTGCCCAAATTCTGCGAGAGTGGTTTGTTGGTTTGTTGGTTTGGTGGTTTGGTGAAGTGCGCACTATCACCGGTAACGATGGAACTTGTCCGGACGTGTTTATCGTTCAAATGATCCATCAGGCTGGAGCAGCTTCGGTGATCGGAAAATTCTTTTTGACAAAAGCTACCGATCACGGCATTCTTGTTGATAGTCCTGTCTTTGTTCTTTTTATAGATAAACTTCGCGTTCAAAGGCCCTGGCAGCGATTTGCTCATTGCATGCCAAATTTAAAATGCGCGCGCATTGAATTGCCACTCATAATTAATTGCGTTAATTTTTATAATGCGTTAATTTGCAGTGTAATTAATTAATCTAATTAACATGTTAAACTGACAGCCCTAGTTATTACACTACTGTGGGTAATTGGTAAGACATAACATATATCAACATATTATCTTTTTTGTTTGTTTTTTATTGTATTAACATATTTAACAAGTTTCAATATAATTTTTGATGCTCGCTCCCTTTGCTCTCTGAACTAAGTCACTCCAGGGGCGGTTCTAAGGGAGGAGCCACAGGGGCCCTGGCCCCACCTCTAATCTGACTGGCAGTCAGGTTGGGTGGTCATTGTTTTAGGCCTGTGATCTGACCTATTGTTTTTATACCAAATTTATATCAAATTTATTTATATTTATATAAATATTGTTATGAGGGGCCCAAGGAAAATGGGTGAAAGATCCATATTCAGGCTTAGGTATAAATATCATTGTAGTAATAGTAATAGTTTAAGCACTATAGTACGATTTTGACAGCAAATAAATTCTATACAAACACCAACCCCATTTTCAAACTTCCAAGAGAAAGTGTGCATCCTTGGCTTGTTTGTGCATGTAAACACTGAAGAGTTTACACCAATCAGCCTATTTATATTATTTTAGCAGTGAGCGGAAATGCCAACACAAACAGAGGTGTGGGCCATTAGCAGTCAGAAGTAAAAATAGGTATAATATAATATAAAAAAATAGGCATAATAAGGTGAATACTATATTTTACAACTAGTACTGTTACTTTGAAGTAAGCATTGACACTTCACAGTTTCATGCATTATTCATTCACTCCACATTCGGCATTCCCAGCGCTCTCTCATCCCTGCAGTAACCAGACCCAAACCCGCTTAGCTTCCAAGACCAGAGGAGATGAGGCATTCTTATGGAGGTATGGACAGATAACACTTAAGTGCTTCTTGGGCCTCTGTGATTGATACAAAGGAAAAAGATGAAGCCTATATGTGTCCATTCCCTAGCATTCACCTATGAGCCACCTTAACTGTGAACTTCTGACCTCCAGCGAACACAAAACCACCCATGTTATCTGCTCGGCACACACCTTCGCTCCATAGAGATAATGTCATCTTTAACATCAGCAGCAGCTCACGGCTATGGCAACAGCACACCCAGACACACTCACATGTAATCTCAAAGGGACCCACTGGTAACATGCAAAAAACACAGCTCATAGTGTTTTAAAGAGACAGAGGAATGGTTCATATTTCAGAGTAGCTCCTTGAATCTTCCAGGATAACTGAATACAGCATGTTCTCAGCCAACCACAATCCTGCTTTGAAAACACTCGATCCTCCCAAGCCTAAGCTATATAGGCTTGGGAGCTAATCAAAAGTGGAGCGAGATTTATAGCATTTTCCTTGCTTTTAGAATGCATACGGAGCTGTGTGGATGCTCTACCTGCTGAGTGAAATTAAAAAACAGGTAATGAATGTTGTTGAGTAACATAAAAGCAAGATTGAAAAGCGTTGCTAAGATGTACAAGACACAGGAGGTTATGTAAGAGTATGTAAACAAACATACAACAAACAACAAACATACAGCATCACTCACTTGTGTGCACCCTGTATACAGCTCTGGAAAAAAATAAGAGACCACTGCATTTTTTTCTGAAATCAGCATCTCTACATGTATTACAGCCATTCCATTCCAGCGTCTGTTGAATTCCGACACAAACACAAAGCTGAGCTACTTCAGTTCTTCCACCAGGAGTGGAATAAAGTCACCCAAGAGCAATGTGAAAGACTTGTGGAGAGCATGCCAAGATGAATGAAAGCTGGGATTAAAAATAAGGGATATTGCACCAAATACTTACGAAAGACCCTACATATGAAAAATCCAAGTTACAAAATGCCCTCATGTTAAATTTTGGTCTCTAGATACGAAAGAAAATTCAAGTTACGAAACGCGAAATCTCAAAAATTCGAATAATGCACGCTCAGATGCACGCCCCGCTGTTATCCCCGCTCAAAGAGCACCTTTCTCGGCCTCTTAGCTCTAGCGCCGAACACGCAAGATTTTCAACAAAATGTATTAAATAGTGAAGCGTGGGGGGAGACACGACTCCGGAAGCAGCACGGCGAGGAGCACGGCACCGCGCGGCGAGGAGCATTGGCACCGCGCGGCGAGGAGCACGACACCGCGCGGCGAGGAGCACGGCACCGCGCGGCGAGAAGCACGGACCGGCTGGTTTGTGGCTCGGGCCACAAACCAGCTGGTGCGAGGAGCACGCACCGCGCGAGGAGCACCCCTAGTCCTGGTCTGCACGACTGGCACCGGGGCTGCGAGCACAAGATAGAACTGCGGCGCCCGGACCGCGTCCTCTGGAGCCTGAGCCACAAACCAGCCGCCCGAAACCAGCAAAGAGCGGCACGTGGTAGTTTAATCCTGGTCCAGTTCTGGTTTAGTCCAGGTCCAGTCCAGGTTTAGACCTGGTCTAGACCTGGTTTAGTTCTGGTCTAGACCTGGTTTAGTCCACGTTTAGTCCTGTCTAGTCTCTTAGCCAATCAGGACGCAGAACCAATGTTACACTATAAAAAAAAAAAGTTACACTATAAAAAAAAAACTTGGAACGAATCAGGCCTTTTCCATTGAAATAGCTACTCAACTTACGAAAAATTCACGTTACGAAACCACTTCTGGAACGAATTAATTTCGTAAGGTGAGGTACCACTGTATTGATTTCTGAACTCTTCTTAAAGGTCCCATGGCATGAAATTTTCACTTTCTGAGGTTTTTGAATGTTAATGTGAGCTCCCCTACCCTGTTTAGGCCCCCCTCCATGGTTAAAAGTTGCGAAATGTCTAAACTGAGCATTTGCGGTCCTTTTCTGCATTAGAAAAAATTGGAGCTCAAACGGGCGATTTTGAACAAGGCACCTTATTGAAAAAAGAAATGCAAATGCAGTTCCACCCTCGTCTGTCTGAACTCAGCGTCTCTGTAAATCACGCCCAGAGAGTTTGGACTGCAAATGCGCTAGGCAATGCGAAATGCGTTTTTTTATTTGCCTGGAGGCACGTCCGAGTGTTTTTAGGCTCGGAAGTGCTTTATCTGAGCCTCTGGACCTTTGAACAGCAGTGGTTTAATTTTATTTTCTGTGGAAATGTGTTTATTTTTCAATGGAACGCTTCCCATCTCTCCCCCCATGCAAAAACACGGAAATGGATCAGCTGAGAGCTTAGAGCGGAGAGCGGAGAGTTTGGCCACGCTCCCACCCTCTACTATAGGCCAGCTCTTTTCTCCTCATTTGCATTCAAGCAACAACGCCCATAATGGCCTGTTCAGAGAGAGAAAAAATATTCTTTCTCATCTTATCTCTGTTTCTCATGCACTGAGTGTTGATTTTGAAGAAGGATTAATTTACAGTATTAGGGAACCATTAAGGAGCCATATAAAAGCATCAAGAAGTACCATGTCATGGGATCTTTAAGTGTAAACATTAGTATTACAGACACTTCTCAACTTACGAACAAGTTACGTTCTGAACGGCCGTTCGTTTGCTGAATTTGTTCGTAAGTCGTTATAGGGCATTCTTTAGAAGGGAATGTATGTTTAAGGGTTGTATAAGTAATCTATATGGATTTGTACTGCATTTAAATAACACTAAATAGTAACAAAACAATATGCTTTTTAAAAATATGGAAAACTGATGAGATAAAAAGAAGAGAGAGACACAGAGGCAGACGCAGTAGACACAGCTGAGAGAGAGAGAGAGAGAGAGAGCCAGCCAGCGAGCAAGAGAGAGCATGTGTGTGTGTTCCACTTTCACTAGAAGCTTTTCGCTTTTCACCAACCATATTGGATTATGGATGCAAGAATTTTTTACCGATAAAACAACAAAGTTCGTAACACCGCAAGAGGTACGTCTGAACACTTGGGTAGTTTCAACTGAGTGGGCAGAGGAGAGTGTGATGCTTGGGGGATGCTGGGCACACGATCGCAGCGCCCTGCCTGTGCATCAGCGGCGGAATTATGCACTACTCGGAAGTCAGAATAGGCGCTAAATACAAAAACTCACTTACGTACATGTACAGCACTTTTGCCCATACATTTTACATTTAAAAAAAAAATTTCAACCCATGGACAGTTTTGTTCGTAACTCCGAATGTTTGCAAATCGAATGTTCGTATGTGGAGGAGCGTCTGTATGTTGTTTTAAAATGAATTAGATCTAGTTACTTTGCATTGTTTGAGGTCTGAAAACATGTATCTTGTTTTGTTATTTTGACCATTTGTCATTTTCTGCAAATAAATGCTTTAAACAATAATATTTTTATTTGGAAATTTTGTCAGTAGTTTATACACTCAAATAAAAATTTTCTTTTTGCCCAAACACATACCTATAAGTAGTAAAATCAGAAAAACTGATAATTTTGCAGTGGTCTCTTATTGCAAAATTATCAGGAAAAAAAGTATTAAAAAATGTTCTTAGAGCTAGTTATTATAATAAATATAACTGAGATTTGATCCCTGTGATATGCTGTTGATTTAGTGTTGGTATATTGCAGTTATAAGCTATGCAGTTTTTCTCACTCCCTCCTACTGGACATCTTCTGTCTCGCTCCGATTTGAGCAGTGGTGAAAGTAAAGCGGTGTGCACCGGAACGGCGCACCGGTATAAAATTCACAGCCAGTACGCAGCACCGCTAAGAGAATATGGTTAATGGTGGCCAAAACCCACATTTGACAAAAAAAGTAAGGTGCTGTGGAAGTTGTGGTTGTAATAAGAAACCTGAAAACTTCTCACATTTTAGACTCAAGAAAGGTGAGTCGTTTTATTAACACACAAGAATATCGGAAAAAGGAGCTGCGCTAGAACACAAAAGCAGCGTGTCAAAAGTCACGCCTTTCTTAAAGGGACCGCAACTATTATTAGAAGCAGTGAATTTATAACCAAGTGCTTAACCAAGAACTGAGCAAAACCCGCATGGCAATGCTGTAACAACACAGTTAACAAGGTAAATTATGCATACATTCATGAGTGCACTACAGTGCGCTATTTAAGTAGAAAACACAAACAACCACACTATGCCATTCGAGAATAACTGAAAGCTACCCGAAACTCTCGTGCAGAGATATCTGCAGTCTGTTAAGCAAGGATTGTCAAAACTTATCTGACTGTAGCCGTGAAAGTAGCCTAAACCATTGCGAGGCGGTGCTGCGCACTGGTAGAAGATTTAAGGCCGGCGCGCTGCCTGCACCTGTAAGAAAGGGTTTATGCTGACTAAAAACACTTAGTAAATTAGTCATTTTCGCTGTTTAATAAGAAAACATATCTATGCACAATATGTCATTTTTGACCAGCTCTGATGAAGACAATAGTATGTTTAAAGTAGTCATAGAATCTGTGACATGCGTCAGCAGCCGCTTCATTTACAGTGCTGTGCATTGACTGAAGCTTTCGTAGGCCCACAAAAATATGAAATAATTAAGTATATTAAAAAAGTTATTTATCTATGAAAAAGGTGTAAAACGTAAAAAATAAAATAAAATAAAAAACCTGGGTAAAACTAGTGTGTTTTTTTTTTTTTTTAACGGTAAAGTGATGCACTGGACGTTACCTGTAAGAAATGAAAACTACTTTCACCACTGGATTTGAGTGACAGGTGGATTTAAGGAATCATTGTGAAATGTGAGGTTTCAGAGGCAGCTGACAGTTCTTAAAATAAAGTAGCATTGAGTGTATGCAATCCTTAATAAACTCGAAATTAGGATCTACATTCTGAAAAAAAAATATATATATATGATATACATTTTTGGCATACTTTGGCATATTTTAGGCCCCAGCTTTTTACAATGTTCCTTAGCCAACAGGTTGATTTAAATCTTTCTCTTTTATGGTGATGGTTCAAGGGGAGCTATTTGCAAAAATGTATTAAGCCAAGTATTCAGCAGTTAGTTTTTAAGTTTAACCTTTGTCAACAGTCAAACACTTGAATTTGAATTGCACTGATCAAGTGTGGGTATGTCTTTGATAAGGAACAAAAGCTCAGATAGCTCAAGTTAGCATGCCAGTGTCTCCTTGCCATCTCGGTCATGAGAGGACACGGCAGTACTAAACATCACAGCCACATTATGAGCTATTTTCATCTCTCCATCCATCCCCCATGAAGTCCACAACCTCCACTGGACCGATTGACTGTCACTGGCTCTTGTATAGGTAGGCCTGCCATCCTCTGCACAGCCACAGACGCACACGTTGGGCTGCCTCTCCTCTGAATGACCTTGGCTGGTAACACTCCGGGGCTTGTTCTCTCTCTCTCTCTCTCTCTCTCTCATACTCCCCTCCTCTCTCTCTTTCTCCCCTGTATCTTACTTTCCCTCTATCTCTATCTTTCTCTCTTCCCTCTCTGCTTCTCTTTCTCTACACCTTAACACGCCATGGACTGCCTCTCTCTCCCCATCTTTCTCTCTCTCCCCCATCCCTCTCTCTCCCTTTCTCTATTTCTCTCTGCCCCCTCCCCCTTTTTACCCTCCATAGGCTATCTCTCTCTCTGTCTCCCTCCCTCTCTCTCTCTTTCTTCTCTCTCTCTCTGTCTCCCTCCCTCTCTCTCTCCCTCTCTTTCTCTCTCTCTCGTCCATGGGCTGCCTCTCTCTCGCCATCTTTCTCTCTCTCTCTCTCTCTGCCCCCCTCTCTCCCCCTTTTTACCCTCCATAGGCTATCTCTCTCTCTCTCTCCCTCTCTCTCTCTCTTTCTCTCCGCCTCTCTCTCTGTCTCCCTCCCTCTCTCTCTCCCTCTCTTCCTCCCTCTCTCTCTCCTCCATGGGCTGCCTCTCTGCCCCTCTCTCTCTGTTTCTCTCTCCCTCTCTTCCTCCCTCTCTCTCTCTCCTCCATTGGCTGCCTCTCTTCCTCCCTCCCTCTCTCTGTCTCTCTCTCTCTGTCTCTCTCTCTCCCTCTCTCTCTCCTCCATTGGCTGCCTCTCTCTCTCTCTCTCTCTCTCTCTCTCTCTCTCCCCCTCTCTCCCTCCCTCTCTCTCTGTCCCCACTCTGGCCCAGCTGGATGATGTAAACCGGAGTGCACTATCTCTCCATAAGACACAGGAGTAAAGCACAAAAGATGGCTGGGGAGGGGGAAGTGAAAGCCCTAGCTCTCCCTCCTCCTCCTCCTCCTCCTCCTCCTCTTGATCATCCAGTCAGCTGAGAGGGAAAAAATAACTTCAGCACCGAGAAGTCCAAGTGAGCTACAAGTAATGTCCAGTATTATATAAAAACATAAATTCAAAATGGGTTACGTCATGTTATCAACGAGGCAAAGCCATTCCTCGTACTTTCAGCTAAATAACAAGTTCAAAAAGGCCTATACAGAACAATGTAAGGCTGTGTGGCTATTTTCATTTAAATCTAATCATTATTAAATCTAATCAAATTTCTAGATTGCAGTAATGAAGCATAATGACTTAAAGGTCAATTGTGTAACTTTTCTGGTGGAGGGTCCGTCAAATGCTTTTTTCCATGGAGATATGATGACTTTGGAATGTTTCACAGTATGGCAATAAAACCTTTCTATCATCATGGAGATCATATCAGACCAAGTTACAACTCAGATCTGCGGAGAGGCGACCCCTCTCACTGTCAGAATGGCTGTTTTTCTAGGTATTTTTAAGCAGTAAATTGTAAGTGAATAAATGTAAGGTAGAGCTGTTTAATGTCATACTGTGGGACATTCCAGGCAGAGCAATGACATCTCCATAGATACAAACAGATGACAGACCCCCAACCAAAAAAATTACATAGTGCACCTTTAATTGATTTGGTTATCAGCCAATCAGATCGACGTATAAAGGAAAAAGTTACTCAGATGGATGTGTTATGCAACACAAAACATCAAATTTGGTGTTAAAGTGGAACTCCATCCAGATTTATACCAGAAGTAAAACAGGAAAATCAAGACCGATGAACGCTAGGTTGATGAGGGACCAGCAGGGGAGCACCAATCCACACAACCACACATTTGAAAAAGAAAGAAACAAAGAATTTTTGCAAGAATGTCTGTATTATTTGTCAAATAAATACATTTTGAGTAGGCCTAGAGATATATCTGCAGATATTTGGACTTTTCAGCTTATCGGCTTGATGGCAGGGTGGCTGAGTGGCTAGCGCTCATGCTTCACAGCAAGAAGGTTCCGGGTTCGATCCCCGGGTCACCCAGGCCTTTCTGCGTGGAGTTTGCATGTTCTCCCCGTGTCTGGGTGGGTTTCCTCCGGGCACTCCAGTTTCCCCCATCAGCCCAAAACATGCTCTATAGGTAAAATCCTCCAGCTTAGGTCCTGGCCAAACCGAAGCAAGAAGATCATGGAGATGGTCCCCAGGTGCAGTAATGTGCTGCCCACTGCTCCTAATAACAGGATGGGTTAAATGCAGAAAAGAATTTCTCCTGTGTGAGATCAATAAAGTCACTTCTTCTTCTATCAGCTTTATTTCAACACTTTAATGCAAGGAGATAATAACACAAAACATGACAACATAGCTCTGATTAAAAGTTCAGAGTCAGCTTTATTGTCAAAAACCATATGTACAGGTTGCACGCACAGGATTTGAAATTGGAGGGCTCTCTAGGCCCACAGTGAACATAAAACATCTGATAAACAAGACAATAAACACAATGACTAAAACATCACATACATCCCTAGCAGAAGTACAAGACAAATACAATGACTAAAATGCCACATATACCTGTAGCAAAAGTACCGTAAACTTGTATATAGGTTTGTGTATATATATTTTTGATATAGGTTTGTGATTTTAAACAAGGCTCTGGGGAGATTTTAATACATTTCAATTACATTATTCAGGGAAAATAACCAAAATCTGCCATACACATCGGCTCAAAGATATTGACAGATCTAAACAATCGCCATTGGTCATGAAAAAATGGGTTGATCTGTATTTCTAACAACAATAACAATAACAAGTTTTTTGTGTCATAAAGTTGACGCCATAAGAAACATGATTTTCCCACAGTGCAGCAGCTGCCACATTAGTATGTTATTTTGAGATGGATTTGATGGGATTTGTGCACTTACTCATTCCTACAACCACTACAAAAACACTGAATGACTTTTAAAAAAAATGTATTTGGAAAGTTTTATTTAAAAAAAACAAAAAAACTTACAAAACTTCCTCAGACATGAGTCACAAAGCCTTATTCCAGTTTGGCCTGCCATTGTCTTAACACTTCGTAATATTTCACCTTATCAACTGACAGCAGCAGCCTCTGTGTGATCGTCCTCTGAGCTGCCCTGAGGTTGAAAAACACCACATTCCCTTATACATGCTTTTGTGCATACCCTCAGCTCTGCTTCATAAAGCCATCATTTTGTCATTGACTTCCCAAACAGGATGAGTAAATAAAGGTAATTTTGTTATTTTTGCCTGTTTTGCAGACAATCAGGCCGTGATTAAAGTTTTGTTCTGATGAGCGCCGCAGTCTTCCTGTAGCATCATGCACCGGAGCTGACAGTAAAAACAGCAGGTTAGATTCTTGCAGGTGTTCTCACAAAAGCCTGTAATTGCCTCCTTCTCTCAACATTGTCGCCCGGCCCTGTGTTTCTCTGGAGCCCTGAAACAAACCCCTATTGGCTTGCCTTCCTCCAGTGTAAATGCTCTGGGGCTTTTAAAAGCGTTTGACTGCGTGTTGGAGGCTAAATAAGATTAATCCCAGCGATGGAGCGATTTATTAAATGTCAAATGGGCTGATGAGGTGTTCCCTACAATTACGCCGTTTGTGTGTGGCACTTTTTACTTGTGCAAAGATAAGGCTCAAAATCAGTGCTTATGTGCCGCTGTTTTAATGTGTGTAATTCAAACTGCTGTGAAATATGACATTTGGATCTGTTATCTATGGGACTAAAAACAAAAAAAAAGGACTGGTTTGAACTTGGTGTGAAGATTACAATAATTTAAGATAATAATAAAAGCCTATGTCAGCAATGAGGAATCTTGAGTGTTTCGTTTACTTTTGTGCTATTATTGTTGACTTGGTAAGATTAAGATTAGGCTTAAGCCTTTATTGGTCTCACACACAATGACACACAGTGACACACGGGAGAAATTTTACTTCTGCATTTGACCCATCCTTTTCAGGAGCAGTGAGCAGCCATCTTTTTCGGGGCCCGGGGGGCAGTACCGTGAAGGGTCTTGCCCAAGGACCCACACTGGTTAGCTCATTGCCCGGGGGGGATTTGAACCCACAACCCCCAGGGGGAAAGTCCATGACTTACCAGTTGAGCTAACAAGCCGGTAGAAAGATGTTTCCTTAATCAACTGTGTACATTTGTCTGCATATCTTACTGACTGTTATTATCATGTCGTATATCAGACTATATATACTTTAGTATAGAACATAATTCCATCATTTTAAAGGTCTCAGTAACACAATATCTAATTCAGAAACTGATGACTAATGAGCGATAACAAAACTCACTACCCTACACACCTTTTTTTCAATGTATTTTTTCCTTAAGTTTACCACTTTCTTCTTTTTATACACACAGAAGACATCAGATCTGATGTAAAATATATTGAATCAGAAAAGAAAAAAAAAACATATTACTCAAAGTAGCCACCCTTTGTCGACAGGTCTGCAAAGCCTTCTTGCAGAGAGCTTCTTGATGAATTTACAAGGAATAGTTCAAACCAGGGTTCAAAGCAAAGGGTGATTATTTAAAAGAAAAAAAAAAAATCCAAAGCAAGTTTTCAATTATTTTGAGTTTTTTGTCTTTTGTTTACTACATCGATGCTTTTCCAAACTACTGACTGGTAGTGTATGTACTATGCATCATTATGATCAGTAATTAATCACATTTGAATTGAGATCAAGATTCAGTTATTTCTATTTGTCAGTCATCGGTTTGGGTTTTTTGATTGAGAGGTCTACAGTAAAAGTAAAAGTGGTTTGGATTTCACACTTTGGAGGAAGAATTGATTTACCATTGACCAATAAGAATAAAAAATAGGATTACATTTTTGAAATATCACCCAGCCCTAATGCTAAATATTTTTTTCAATCCACCTGGTGATGTGTCATATTTGCAACAGTCAGTACACAGGTCCCAAGCATAGATAAAGTGTCTAAACTAGAGTAAAATAAGTCAAAAGTGCTTCTTAATTGTAGATCTATTACTTCTTAATGGCTCTGACAGGTGTTTGACTTCAGACACCATGTTGATTGATTTTCATTACAAGAGCCTGGCCCAAGTATAAAATGTCTATGCAATAGTATCTTCATACCTGGATATCACAAGAATGACAAGGCAATTCCAGTATTATAATGTCCAATCCTGCATTAGTAACACCGCCATGGATAAGTGGGCCATCACTAATTTCTAGCGGCCAGATTCGACAAAGAGTTCTGACGCTGACAAGACTTGTGCTGACACTATACTTCACACCATGTTAAATACACAGTCCAAATTCACCCCGTCCACTATTTCCTATTTCCTCTGTGGTTTAAAAGGCTTTGATGCGCACAGAGGAATAGTCCAGGTAGTATCTCCAACTGTCAGTCCCAAGGCCATAATGAAGGTCTTTTCTTTCGCAAGCAATTTGTCTCCAGTGAATTACAGCTTCATCTTCTGCTGAAGGCTCCAATCACAACACTGCAGATGTGTTTAAGGGCAGCATATTGGGTTTGGCTTAAAATGTTAGGCTCACCGCTGTGTAATCCGTGCCTAAAATACTGACTGAGATGAATAGGCAAAAGCATTGCGTGGTTTTCAGACAACTCGAATTTGCTAAAGAAATGTTTCCTTTTGAATGACTTAATTTTGGAAACATATGTTTTACAGCTTCCATTCTAGATTTTAATTGCTTCATTATACAAAATGGTAGGGTTGCACAAAAAGTTCTAATTGTGATTATTAGTACTAGTAAATGGCCAGTGGTCACATGTTATATGCACTTTTCTATCTTTCAAGGCACTCAAAGCACTTCTCTCAGCATTCATACATCAGTGTACGCAGACACTGGAGATGAGGTGGGTTAAGTATCTTCCCCAAGAACTCAATGACAGCATTCATCACTTGTGAGAGCTGGAATCGCACCACCAAACTGCGGGTTAGCGGCTCTGACCCCACGACCAATGTTTGTTGCCCTGTATTGTGATGACATTTGTGATATGTTTAACAAGTAGGATTCTCAGTGCACATTGTAAACAGCTCCAATAGCATAAATTAACATTTGTGAGACGACTGAAATATAAACGAAAGAATCCATTATGTGTGTAGAGGTCTAAACTACAGATACAAAAAAATATTTTCTATAAAAGACAGGATTTTGTTCTTTGCAGAAGACATTCTATTATAAATAACTGCAGCCTTTGCAATTAGATAATTGTGCCAATTCAAATTAAGATTTTGATTTGATTGCAATGCATTGTGCAGCCCTTCAAAAAGGCTAAATAATGCTACAATCATGTGATATTTGGAGGTTGATTTTAATTGTTCATTGTTATTAAGCAGTGGCATCAGCAAAAAGTCAACGTGATGAATACAGAAAACATTTTAAACAAAATTTAGACTAAACTACTATGTATGTTATGAATCTTATGTTTTAAAACAAGCCATTATATGTAGTTTTTCTTTGCATTTTTATACTGGCCAATTGCTTAAACTTCTAAGAGTGATTCTAGGCTGCAGTCCAAAAAGAAACCTGTTGCGTTAAGTTTTTAAGTGTCAGACTTATCTCCCACAGGCCAAACTACAGTGCGGCGCTGATAGTAGGTTCCCATGCCAGGCCTAAATCAGGGAGATTGGTGGCTCTGGGTGAGACTTGGATTGCAGCCCTCCAGAGCCCAAAGCTTAAATCTAAACCAAACCCTGCTCCACCATTATACATCATTTTCAAGGATAGATGGAAACAGGTCCATATATCAGGCACAGTTAGGCCACTTTTAACACTGCATCAGTAGGAAAAACAACAAAAAGTCAGTGTGAAAGATCTTTACATAAACACAACAAACTGAGCTACATCAGATACATGTACCTATAATGTTCCACAGTATGGTATAATTAAACTTATCTCCATGGAGACAGCAGGTGATGAGACCAGAGCAATTACAGGTTGTATGTGTGGAGAGGCCACCCAAGTCACAGTGAGATGCAAAACAGAGAAGTTTAATGTAATGTCTTAATGATCTTAATGGAGATCTATTGGTAGAGGACCTTCCACCAGAAAAGTTACATAATAAATAGCAATAATAAAACAAATCAAATTATGACCAAATCTGTTCTACATGTTAAAGGGACAGTGTGTAGGATTCGTGGCGCATAGGTGGTTACTAGCTATTCCACTTCCTCTTTTGGCTATGGCAGACCTCGAGGGTCACCCGGACGCGACGTAGCGCCGACATCGCGCGTGCCCGCGCACGAACCGTGCACCGCTGTATACATAAACCGCGGTCCCCCGTTCACTTTTTTTTTTTCTTTTCGCATGAAAACACACAATCCCGATCATGATTCATGACAATCTACACATCAAATGAAACCTTACAGTCTCCTCTTTTTGACTATGCAATTCATTTCCCTGCAAAACAATCACTCCCCGAGCACATGGGGCTTTTATACAGAAAAGCACAAAACTTAGCTTACTTAGCTTACCTTTGAAGGCTTTGCACAGGTCAAACTCTGTATTTCATCATAAACTTGGTCTCAATCTGTCCATAAGGATCCAGCGAATAAAATCCAGTAAAACAATTTAGTCCAAAATACGTGTTATATCCATTACGATGTGTGATCCGGCAGCATGCTCCCCCCTCCCCCCTCCCCTTCCCCTTCTCTCCTTCGCTCCTGGCTGCATATGGGAGCAGAGGACCGAAGGAGAGAAGGGGAAGGGGAGGGGGGAAGGGGGGACCCATATGCAGCGCGGCTGTGCAGCTGTTAGCAGGAGCCGAGGCGAAGGATGAGCCCAAATGTCCTTCTGCGGCTCTCGTATTCAAAATGGCTGCCTCTATATGGGGAAGATCCCCCTTTTATGTGACTATATCTAAGTCCAAAAGAATACTTTGATTTCATGATGGAAGTGAAAAGGCTTGGAAAACAATGTATTTTTGAATGGGTATCTTCAATTTCAGTAATTAACAGGTAAAAATCTTACACACTGTCCCTTTAAAGGTCCTATATTACGACTCCTGCAAGCTTTTAGCCATGTTAAAATGGCTAAAAATACCTGGAGTTATGTTTTATTTTGTTCATACATGTTTGAATAACACTGCATTATTAGTATATCTACATCTCCAAAGCTCAAAATAATCCATCTTGTTTGATGTCAGTTTTCAATTAACAGCTACCTTTTACCTGTTGTTTGGTATAAATTGGCAATTCCAGATCTGAAACAAATGATTCTACTGAAGGTGTATGGAGTTTAGAAACGCAGAGGAACACTTCCTGTATTAACACATGACATCACAAGTGGAACAGAGCGTTTTCAGTTTGAGAGAAGAACTCAGCCTAAATATGCAGGATCTGTGTGTTAAACATCTATCTATCTATCTATATACAAAGGCTGTGTCCCACCATAGTGGGGTAGCCTAGACAGGGCATACATTTTTGTTCCTTTCCCTCCTTCCTTCCTTTCCCCAAACCCTCCTTCCGTGACTTTTTTTTTTTTTTTTTCCCTCGTTTGTACCAGCGTCCTTTCCTCATCACCATCACCACTCTCTTCCCACACTGGCGTCCACCCACCCCCCATCCATGCACTGGACAACCGAGAAGGCAGCCAGCGAAACCGAGCGGAAAAACCCCCAGGACCCGCCCCAGGCGGCACAAAGGGATGACCGGCCAGACCCAGAGCGTAAACCGGACCACTGCCAGCACCCAGGAATCCTCCAAAGGACCACACAGGAACAGCACCTAGAGAGGGACGAGCACCCAAGCACACCTTCCGTCTATCACCATCACCGCCGTCGCCCCACTTTAAAATCCACTTCTCCCCCCTCTCCGAACATTTCTTCATATCCTATGTTGCCCTATATTGTGTATAATGTGTATGCTATTTATATTGTGTCTAAATGCATTAAAAGAAGGAGGACATTGTCCTGCAAACCTAAGTGTAGGTGTTCAGCACTCACTAAGAAATGATGCATTAAAAGAAGGAGGACATTGTCCTGCAGCCTAGGTGTAGGTATTCAGCTTGCCCTGCCTAAGAAATGATGCATTAAAAGAAGGAGGACATTGTCCTGCAGCCTAGGTGTAGGTATTCAGCTTGCCCTGCCTAAGAAATGATGCATTAAAAACAATCCAAATCATTGGGAGAGGGTCCAGGTCCAGACCATCCGCAATCATCCCACTACAACAGCAGTAACAGTAATAACTAAAGGTGCACCTAGATAACGTCGCCCCCCTCCAGGTGCCCCCGTCCACCATACAAAACCCCAAAGAACCCCGGATCCAGGCGGCCATCCGGACCACACCCCTAAGCACCAGCCAGCCGCCCCCTCGGCACTCCGAAACCAGACCTGGTGATACCACCCAAGCCCACCAGCAACCCCCCAAACAACCCAGCACTCAGAACAAACCAGCACTCAGACGCCAGCACCACCCAAACGTCACCGGAGAGGCATGATGATGTTGGGGAAAAGGACACCTTGGTTTAAGGTGTCCTTGGTGTTAAACATGTTTGAATAAAACAAACCACAACTGTATGTTTCTGATGAGGAAACAACTTTAAAATAGTGTAATTTGAGCCCTTTAAACTGGACTAAGTTTTGATTAAACCACAACTAAAAATAAAGTTCAAATGAAATAAATACATTTTTAACATGTTTTATTTAGTTTTAAATCTGTGTATAATTCAGTTTTTTGTATATGCACTTTGCAGGTAAATTTGCAATATATTCTGCGTCTTTCCTCTAACAAACCTTGAGATAGCCCTATATCCTGTCAATCATTATTTCCTCCTGCATTGTTTCCCCTTCCCCATCTTGTATTTAACTGAGATATACTTGTATTACTATATTTCTATATTTTTATTTTTACTTACATACACATCCATATAATTATGCCTTATTTGACACCAGTCTCTTGCTAATTTTACTACTTATTATTACTATTTATATATTTTCTTTGTTATTATAATACATTGTGATGTGTGAGCTACTGTGTCCAAATAATTTCCCTATGGATCAATAAAGTTTGTCTAAGTCTAACCTGTTTAGGGCAGCCCCGTAAAGCAGCAGCAGCAGCAGCAGTGGGGAAAATGTCCAGAGAGACCATAAAGTTGTTGTCAGTTGTGAGACCAGACTGATTACATGAATAATGCATGAGCTGAGTGGACCACAGGTTTCCTCTCAGAAGATCCAATCCAAGCTGCACCTGAATACTCGATCAGTGAGGGCCCCTGCCAACAAATCTCTCATGTCAATTTATTAAAACACTTGTCAATAGACAGGGTAGCGCTTCAGAGTCCAGTAGGAAGCAATTTAAGTGAGTAAACGGAGAATAAAAATGTGGGTTTAACATTATTGCGCTGTCTAAAAGTACTGCACGACTAAGTTAAAAGTGCGCTATGTAACTTTTTCTGGTGGCGGGTCCACCATCTGCTTGTCTCCATGGAGATATTACTCTTTTGCCTTGATTATTCCACAGTATGGAAATAAACTTGGTACCACAATGGAAAGGTTAATGGTCAGATCTGTGTGGAGAAGCAAGTCAGCACATGGTCATATTTTTAAGGTATTTTCTGTATATACTGTAACTGAACAAATGCAAGGGAGATATGTTTAATGCCCTACTGTGGAACATTCCAGGCAAAGAAATAACATCACCACGGAGACAAGCAAGTATGCTACTATGCTACTTCCTTAGAAGTAGCATAGTGCAGTGTTAAGTGTATATTTTTCTATTCAAACTTTTCTAAACCAGTCACAATGTACTCCCAGTCCCAAAAACAAAATAAGTAAAGTACCAGATAAGTAGGGAAGCCGTGACAACTTCAGACAATGAACTGGTGTTGCAGCATCTGAAAGACTCTCTTTGGGGTCTTTTAACGTGAACTGTATTTTTGTTGTATCCTCTACATGTAAATGGGCTCCAAATGTTGTCTGAAAGAAAACATGCTATAAAGTTAAAGAGCCTATACAGTGAACCCTCGCTGTATCGCGGTTCACTGTTCGCGGCCTCGCTGTTTCGCGGATTTTTTTTCCAATTTTTTTTTTTTTTTTTCCAATTTTTTTTATAGTGTAACTTTTTTTTTACAGTGTAACATTCTGTCCTGCGCCCTGATTAGCTAAGAGACTAGACCAGGACTAAACCAGGTCTAAAGCAGGTCTAAACCAGGACTAAACCAGGTCTAAACCAGGACTAAACCAGGTCTAGACCAGGGATGGTAGGGACAGAGTCTCTGATTTCCTTCACGAGAGCGCCTGGGTGACAGGAGGTGTGGCCTTTGTTTACTTGCACGAGCCATGGAAGAGAGTGCGAGCCGGACCATGGAAGAGCCAAGAATCAACATGGACGGGCCGGGGGAGCCGCAGCGGGGAGAGCCGCATTCGAGGGAGCCGCAGCGGGGGGAGGACACTCGCGCGCACAGAGGAGACAGTGGCTCTTCCCCGTCACGCCGAGAGGACGAACCCGACCCCGTCCTAGAGAGCTGTGGAGTATTGGCGACGCATTGATAGCGGTCTGATTTTGGACCCGGGGTGAAATGCAACCAACTCTTGTGAGCGCAGGTTGGTCTTACCTGGTCTTGTGGTGAGGACTGGTGCTCAGAGGCGTCTGTTAGCGGTTTTGCACTGTTAGCATTGGCTTGAGTCTTGCCCAAAATGATATCCAGGTCGCTTTCCACTCGACTTTCGCACATGACATGGATATGTGGTACCAAAACAAACACACGTGTCCGCGTGTCACCTGTTAAAGGGCCCATATCACACTATTTTCTGATCTACGTGATAATATTTCATTCATATATGTTATATATTATATAAGTTTAACACATAAAACTTGCATATCGGAGTTCTTCTCTCAAACAGAAAACACTCTGTTCCACCTTGTGATGTCATGTGGTAATACAGGAAGTGCTCCACTGTGTTTTTACATTCCACCTTCAGTAGAATCATTTAGATCATTTCAGCCCTGGAAAGGAGCTGTAAACATGAAAACTACAGTTTCATGACATCACAAGGAGGAACAGAGCATTTTCAATTTTGAAGATATAGACAGATCCAGGATAATTCAAACATGTGTGAATGAAACAAAACACAACGCCAGGCATGTTTTTGATGAGGTAACAGCATTATCACATGGCTTAAAGCTCATAAGAGTGGATTTTGCATAATATAGGACTTTTACAACAAAATATGAGCTTGATGAAAGTGTTGACTTGGACAAATGGAAGAAACAAAATTATTCTCTTTATAATAACATGTATTTGCCATAAATCATTTTAAAGAGATAAAGACAGATGAAGCTGTTCTATTATCAAAGCCAGGAGTAAGCCTTGGATTAACATAAAGAGTTTGAAAAGGGCATCCAGCATAAAATAGATGGGCTATACTGGTCATATTCAAATGCTCAACGTTGCTGTTATCTGTACCATTTAGCTCTCTCCTGTTAATGTCCTTGCCTTTAGCCCTCTATTGACATTAGTGAGGTGTTTATGACAGTGGGCAGCAGTTTCTTAGGCAGTATGCCTAACGTATGACCAACCTGTCTGCCCTGCTACTGCTCTAATCCTCTGAGATCATAATCAATATGTCCCTGGTAGCCCTTTCTCGCTTTCTCCCTCTATCCCTCCCTCCATCTCCCTCTCACTCTCTTTCTCTCCTGGACACTCCACCTTGAAATGCTGTGTGAATTTAAAGGCCACACAGTGCACACTATGAGGAAACACCTGTCAGAACAGAACACCCACTTCCTAAATCAATTAACGCCTTGTCAATCCACATAAGGATCGGCTGTAATGCAAATATAAGTTTCACCCACAACCTATTGATTGTCACTGAAACTAACATTTATATCTCAATAACTGGTGAACCCTTTGTTAAATGGTTAAAATGATTTTTACATCACCACTTCTTCTCTGA
The DNA here is from genome assembly GCA_036785185.1 of Paratrypauchen microcephalus. NCBI lineage: Eukaryota > Metazoa > Chordata > Actinopteri > Gobiiformes > Gobiidae > Paratrypauchen > Paratrypauchen microcephalus. Next base: position 430,863 of record JAVJIX010000020.1, on the reverse strand, counting down.
CCTTCACCGTCCCATGCTAGCAACAACTCAGAACTCACAATAGTATTTCACTGACAAAAGTGTGTAAAGTAATGTGTGTAGCTTCCAAACATCAGAGGTAAGAGCGCTGGGCAATTAGTCACCTACTCATCTACGACCGCGATTCATTCTCTGGAACTCATTTACAATCAACAAAGTCAATGAGGAACAGTCACTGACAACAGTATAGAATAAAATTAGTAGTAATGGGTTGTTAAGCCTGACCTACATGGTACAGTCTTCAGCTATGCACATTATTCAGTGGAAATGCAATCCAATGTAGGGCTGCGTGATAGCATTTATTTTTTTATTTATATATTATTTTAAGTTTACAAAAAAAAAAAAAAAAGCTCCTACACCCCAACCATCTGGCCACAATGCGGCTCTATCAGAACTCTCCTGTAATATGTAAGAATCTAATTGTCTAATTGTTTTCTTGAATCTAAGAACAGGCTTCTATTTGTATGAGGTGAGGTAAGGTATGAGGTCTGGCATATTTTCACACTTGTTACTGACGATGAAGGGGAAAAAAGGAAAAGGAGATAGAAACAAGGCCTAATTTGACTTTAAGACACAAGGAAACAGCAGGGAGCCAATCAACTGTTTAACTAATCAACTAAGTAGTGTGTCCCCACATGACAGAGATGTAAAGAAAATCAAGTCTAGAACAATGTACATAACCGTGCACTTCTCGTTTACATTAATTAGTCTGTGCTTTCAAAGGTGCTTGCATGGGGTTTGGTTTTGGTTCTTTCAGTGGTTCAGGAGCACTTCACTCACTTCAATTGTTTATGGTTCAAAATCGGTTTAACACTTGAGTAACAAATCATTTATAATTAATTAGGTATTATATTATCATAATTAGCCAATTTTAGAGCCAGGGTCCCAATCTTGGATAATTGAGACCATTGAGTGTAAAACCTGTTAAAGGGCCCATATCACACTATTTTCTGATCTACATGATAATATTTCATTCATATATGTTTAATTATATAAGTTTAACACATAAAACTTGCATATCGGAGTTCTTTTCTCAAACAGCTAAACTACAAAAAAAAATAAAAATAAAAAATCAGTCTTGTCAAACAGTTCAAAAAAGGCCCACAAGACAGCAGTTCATTAATCTAATTGTGATCTGATTACGGTGAAGATATTTTGGTCAAATTCATCAAATTTGTCAAATTATCATCAAATTGTAATTCATTTTCTCTCTATTGAATTCAGCTATATCCTTAAACAGAACCACTCATCCAATTGGCTACCATTGTGAGTTACTGCTGGATTTCAGAAAAAGCAGATGACTATATGATTTTATGTATCTTTAAGGCAACTTTACTTTATTAGGAAATAATAATTTATTAATTTTGTAAAAATTGTAAAAAAAATAAATAAATTTAAAAAAAAAACAGTTTCAGGGCCAAAGCTCATTTAAATTAGACTGAGGCAAAATGGAAAATATTCCACTGACAGATCAGAATCCAAAATCTGAAAAATGAACCTGCGCCGAGAAGACCACAGTGGTGTTTTGGAGAGATGATCAGATGGTGTTGCCTTTGCAGGACACAGCTAACTTGGAAACGACTGGAAGGCTGCAATTAGCACATTTGGCATCAACAAATGATCTAACTTCTGAAATCTATTGCTGCCCTGAAGATTTTCAAACACTATGAACTTAAAAGGCATTCTCATTGGATCCTCCACTTCATGGGCCACTGTACACACATGCACCGCCTGCCCTTCTCATCCCATTGTCCAAGTCTGAGCCACTCATCCAAAACGATACTGGCCAATGGCAAAACTGTCAAGAATTACACGCAAGATTTATCATCCAGCCTAAAGTCAAAAAAACAACCAACTTTCTTATACAGTGTTTGTGTGCACATTTAATGAATTGCATAATGGTTTAAACATGCACTATGTAACTTGTCATCTGCTTGTTTCTATGGAGATGTCATTGGTCTGTCTGGAATGTATGACAGTAAACTGCTCTACATTACTTTTATTCAATTGCGCGTGGATTTATAGCTCAAACATACCTAGAAAAACGAGCATTCTGACTGTGCTTGGAGTTGCCTCTCCACAGATCTGTCCTGTAACTTGGTCTTTTTTGGTCTCGAAAATAGAAAGGTTTAATGCCGTACTGTGAAACATTACAGGCAAAAAGAGAAAAAAAAGAAAAAGTTACACAATGCATCTTTAAAATAGCATAATAATAGGCGTCCACCATTTTAACAGCACAATAAATGTCTTGGATTTCTACGATGCCTTTCAGGATGAAGACACCCAATCTCTCCTCCATAACACTCCCACAGTCTCACATAAAATATTCTTAAATAGATGATTGGGTGTACTGCTCAAGGGCACAAAGACAGTACCGGTAAACATTGAATTATGTGGTTAATAATCTACCAGAGAGCCACCACCACACCAATAGCTTCTCATCTATCTTGGCATGCTTGTCCTTCGCATAGGTTTGGGAGCATTATCCACCTGCTGCAGAGCACACACACTTTATTGTTTTGCTATAACGCTCTATCATTCACCTAATCACATTTCAGTAAGGTTTTGATTTATTTCCAACCTTTTAAATGCAGTTTATATGGAGGTCACCAGAAAACGCCACACACACCAGGAGTCCCCTGGTAACAATTTATCATATACGGAGGACATTGACTAATTGACTAAAACATTTTTTTTTGTGTTGCATTTTTCCCCCCAGATCCAATCAGTTTAGAGATATTGATTACTTTCTGTTTTGTACTGGACACCACCCTGGCACAACCATCACCACGGTGCACTGTCTGTATGTTATTGCCCGTGTGTGTGGTGAGCTCATATTATTATCACTGGGAAATGAACAAATGTGGCTCCTCCCACTGTGTCTTTTTGCTCTTTTACCCCCCTCCTCCCTCTACCACCTCCGCGTGTCTTCCCTGAAGCTCGGTGTGGCAGCAGCAGCAGGTGTTATTCGCCCAGAATCTCCAGATTTTGGTGCGTAATGAGCATTAGATCCGCGCCCCTGAGACTTACTTGTGTATCGGATGCCAGCATCAGGGGACAGCGGGCAAAGTGTGTTACTGTGCAAGGCGAAGGCGAGCTGAAATCACGTCCCTAAACACGTGGGAGAAGCAACTTAAATATTCCTTATATGTGCCCTCTGTTTTCAATGCACATATGCGTGTTGTTGTGCCAGTGTTTCCAAACGAGTGAAGTCATTTGCACATTTGCACATTTGCAAGGCAGGTTTCTTACAGCTATATGCTTTGACCTTGTCTTATGATACCCTCAAGAAGGCATGACACATATAATTCTCATGCAAAAGTATCCCCAAATAAATCTTGCAGTGCATTGTCATATACAAGCAAGATAGTAAAATAAAGCTTCAATAGGGCTAACGATAACGCATCCTATAACTGGCAATTAACTGCAACGATATTACATAATGACAACCCACACTTTTTCCACCAACACCACAGGTCCGTGTGTGCATGGACAGGAGACAGAAAGATGCAGTGGTCCTATATAAAAAAAAACACAAGCAGGTGTGACCAGACCGCCCGTGTCACGAGGAACAGCGGGTCACGCATGGAACACCTTGAAACTGCCTTCGCGTAAAACAGCGCCTTGCCCGGATCTTACCTTTGCTGTTATCCTCTTCCCTGTTCAGATACATGGCTGTGAGTTGACTCCCGGGTCGGTGATGGCGTTGGTGGTGATCGTGGTTTCTCCTGTCCTACTCCGTGCGTATCGTAGTAGGTGTTGATTGTTGTGTGTGGCGCTCCTCGGCTGCCTCTCCTCTCTCCTCCGTGCGTACAGCGGATAGGTAGACGAACTACTGTGCCACTCGCGCGCTCTCCCCTCCCTCGCTCACTCACTCACGTCTATCCATCCCTCTCCCTTTTCTCTCTGACGATAACCACCAGAGCGCTCAGAGGGCACCACGGGCACCGCTGACTTTCGGGTTTGGGGAGAAGTATCTGCCACCTGCGCGCAAATGTTAGACGTCCCAGTTGTGACACGAAAGGACTTGGTTTCAACTGTATTATAATTTGCTACAGATATGGACTGTTGGTTCTTTCAAATCTCGACATGGAACAGTCTTGTGAACATTGACTGAGGTTAATATTAGATATTAATCAGGGTTGGGAGGGTTACTTTGGAAATGTCTTCTGGTACAGTTACTAGTTACCCCTTAAAATATGTATTCAGTAACATAATCCAAGAACCATAATATTAAAATAATGAAACTTGATTAAGTTTCAAGTACTTTTGGATGACTTTAAAACCAAATATCCAATAACAACAAGAAAACAATCATATTTTGTGCATTATAAAAGAAACTGAGGAAAGCTAATTTGAACAGTAGCTTATAGTCCTACAATGAAAGTGCACAAGTGTTGACCACATAGTACAGTTTATTAAGAAAAAAATCCCCTTGTTTTCTTTAAAAATAAAATAATGTTGAAATTTCCACCAGCTAAATGTGTTCTTCTCGGTCGAAGCCATGCCAGTTGCAAGTTTGTTCCAGAGTACTACCATAGTAGTCTGGTTAACACCTGACCATATCACAAGTGAGATATGGGTCTGGAAACTCGCTTCGAAAAATCCCGTAGCGGAGGTGTGGTTAGCGATTGCCAACGGCCGTTTATTGGGCGTTATGAATGTCTATCATTGAGCGTATACGTAAGTCCATAGCCAATCATGTCAGTTGTCAGTTCAAACTACAAGCTTCCGTTTGTCATGTAGTACGCGTCACCGTCTTGCCACACCTCCCCCGCTCTCTGATTGGGGCCCTAAATCTGGGACTCTCGCTTGGACGAGTTTCCAGGCCGCCTTCCAGTTCGAAACGAACGGAAGCGGCCTGGGAATTCCCAGGCTACTACCATAGTGTACAACAGTTTGTTCTGTTTTCCCTCCATCTCCAGCTTTAAATGAAAAAATTAAATAAGATAAAATGCTTTCCAATTGTAATCCTGCTAAATAATCCCCATTTTCACTAAATGTACCTGTAATCTGACTACGTCTTCTTTCCTTGTAACTGTAGCGGAATACAGTTACTTTTTTGTGTCCTTTTACTTAACGCTGTTCCTATTCCGTTACTCCCCAAGCCTGATAGTAAAGCATCATGCGCATAAACAGGCAGAAAAACTAAACACAAAACTATGTACTTTCAGTTTTAAGAGCATACAGCTCTGGAAAAAATAAGAGACCACTGCAAAATGATCAGTTTTTCTGATTTCACTACTTATAGGTATGTGTTTGGGCAAAAGGAACATTTTTGTTTGAGTCTATAAACAACTGACAACATTTCCCCCAAATTCCAAATAAAAATATTATTGTTTAGAGCATTTATTTGCAGAAAATGACAAATGGTCAAAATAACAAAAAAGATACATGTTTTCAGACCTCAAACAATGCAAAGAAACAAGATCAAATTCATTTTAAAACAACTTAATACTAATGTTTACACTAAAGAAGAGTTCAGAAATCAATATTTGGTGCAATAACCCTTATTTTTAATCACAGCTTTCATGCGTCTTGGCATGCTCTCCACAAGTCTTTCACATTGTTCTTGGGTGACTTTATTCCAGTCCTGGTGCAAGAACTGAAGTAGCTCAGCTTTGTGTTTGTGTTGGAATTCAACAAACGCTGGAATGGAATGGCTGTAATACATGCAGAGATGCTGATTTCAGAAAAAAATGCAGTGGTCTCTTATTTTTTCCAGAGCTGTATATGGAGAAGTAACAGTCAAATTCTATTAGGGTTCTTATCATTGCCATAAAGAAGACAAAACCAAACCTAAAAAGCCCAACAATAGTTTTGACTGACATGTGAAAGCTTCATCAAAATTACCAGTAATATACAACATTCACATAGAATTATTACACTGCAAACTTTAATGAAAAAGTAATCCAGATTGTTGATATATTCTGGGACTGTGTGGGTGGCTGCATGGCTGTCAGCATGAAGATTCTCTCTTAGTAACAGTGATATTCTCAATACAGTTAGGGCCGAATTGCTTTTATATTTCTTGCATAATTTTACAGTCTTGTGTAATATGTTGTCCAGTTTTAGAGAAGTTAACAACATAATGTAATTGTTATCTCAATCATTTAAAGGTCCTATTACACACAGTTGATTCTTGTGAGCTTTAAGCCATGTTAGACTGTTGTTACAGCCTCAAAAACACACACAGAGTTATGCTTTTATTATTAGTCTGTCTACATTGCCAGAGCTCAAAATGCTCTGTCTGTTCCACCTTGAAGTTAACAGTCACCTTTTGGTCGGTAGAGATTGACAGTTCCAGAGCTGAAATGTTCTAGTGAAGGTGTATGGAGTTTAAAATCACAGCGGAGCACTTTCATGACATCACGAGGTGGAGTGTATTTTATTTGAGCAAAGAATTCAGCTGAAATAAGCAGACTGTTAATCACATGTGAATGAAACAACAGCAAAACACAACTCAAGGTATGTTTTTGACGAGGAAACAACATTATAACATAGATCAGAAAATAGCACAATATGGGCGGTTTAAACAATTATTTCTAAAATACATGTAAGAAACAGCCTGGGTAATAGCTTTAAAAATATTCAATAATTAACAAATGCATATGAGGCTCACTAGCTGGTGTTATATGATTTAAAATGGTGTGACTGATTCAAAGCTCAGCAATTACTACAACAGTGGGTGCTCTTATGAATTTTACTTGTATTAATCAATTATGCACTGTGAGTTGTATAATGTAACAAGTCCCACCCCACCTTTAAAGTCCGCAAACACCAAAAACATAAAAGCCAGTATATGCCCTTGTCATTCACGCATATGGTCTATATGTTCTTACAAAGGCCGATCAGATTGCATCAGTTAATTGAGCATGTTATTAGGAAGGGGCCAGAGATTAAGAGCTCTCAGGGAGTAATTGGGTGTAACCTCGAGCAGCTTTTTGATGCAAGGTGAGGTGCTGGCTATGCAAATCTGTCCCAAATTACATGCACAGAGGAGATGTTGATTATTTTAGCAACACTCGGTATTCAGGCTGTCTCTGTGAACGCAGTCAGAGCCTCCCTGAAAGTAGAAAAGGAACAATTTGTCCATGACCTTGACTAAGTCCTAGACACAGACGGTAGAAAGCCAATTTAAAACAATTTCTTCAATTATTTTACTTCATGTTGGAGTGAAATGGGGATATATGTTCAAAGTACTTTTTCCTGGTAGACTTAGACGTGGAGGTTGTAAAAATAATGGAACAAGGCGTAAGAGGGCAACTGTTCTCATTTTTAAACATAGGTGATCATTGCTGTGAGGCCGTTTCAAGGGTCTTTCTAAATGAAATTACAACACAAAACATATAAACAACAACGCTGGAAAGCTGTTATTGACAATGACCTCTGACCTTTTGGGTTCGCTCTCAACTCTGCTGTGCTTCATCAGATATTATCGTGTTTCTAGTGGCTCTCGTGACACTTCATAATAACAATGTGCATGCTCACTTTGCAAAGTCTGCAAAATGGAAAGCTAATAGTCTTTTCAATTATGTGCAGGTCTGATATCACAGATCACAATTCTATTGAAACTGTAGAGCTGCGCTGTAGATGCAAATGCTCTGTGCGTTTGTGAAATCAACAATAGTCTGACTGCATTTTGTCAATAGAGCTGAGAAGGTCATTTGCTCAAAGCACCGTGCTGTAATTTCCATTTGATTATATTTTGTTTTGCTCTCATCTCCATGCTATTTCATTAACACATTAATGCTATTTAGAGACTTTGGCCATTTGTTTGCAGAATTCTCCAAAGACTAATTTACCAGGCGCTTATTCCCAGGTTTGCCCCTCCTGCGCCCCCAGCATCCTTGTGCCTGTCACTGATGCATCTGTCTCCAATGGTATCTATAAATACCGCGCTCTCCCCTTCAAAAACCTGATTCACATTGATTTAGTGACCTACATACAGATGAGCAACCCTTTCTCCTTCTGTCGATGGTCCTCAACAGTCTCCACCTCTTCATTTGTTCTGCCTCCATCATCTGCACAACTTACACCAGCTCTCCTCCACCTCCCAAGCCTCACACTAAAAACACAAAGGCTAAGTATAGTTCCTGCTGAAGTCAAAGCACATGAAAAAAAGCTTTGACATGAGAACAGTAGTCCTCCATCCTTCAAAGTGTTGTCATTGTGGTAAACTGAGCCCTGGGCCATGCTGCAGTGTGTAAACACTGGAGTAGATTGTCTGCTCAAAGGAGGCTCTTGGAAACTGAGACACAGAATGTGAAATGTGAGGCCAACTGAATCCTTATCAAAACAAACACAGATGTATGGATCTGAGTCTTTATAAAAAGAGCAGGGTTAAGGTGCTGGCGCAATTATGCTGCAGGGACTGTAAATAGTACCAAGAACCTTATGCTATTAAGACTAATGCTGAACTCAACAAACAGCAACAGATTAATAATAAATAAAGCTCTGTCACAACAGCATTTCTGCTGAAACATGCAAGACCATCCAGGATTTACAGAGCCTGGGCTCAGGAGCAAATCCCCTTAGCCACATTTACATATGCTTATCATGCACGTATAAATAATGTGTCCATCAGCTGTGACTCTGACGGCACAATGGAGCTGAGTGTGATCTGCAGCACATGCACTACCGCGAGGTAAACAGGTAATCACTGCGCGCAGGATTTAGTGCCAGGCCCATGACTCGAGCACAGCTCACCGGTCAGAGGCGCACTCACTCAGGTCCCTCTTCCAGCGCAGTCTTCTGCGGCTCGACACTGACGCCTTGTGGTGGTTCAGCACTACTACTGTCTGTCCCGGAAGAGCTGCAGTCTTGCTCATAACCCAAACTCACCATTCACTGCACGTAAAAGATGAAAGGAGCCATGGCAGTTCTTTTGTACTTTGTCACAAGACTACCAGACCTTGAAAGCACAGCTGCTTTGGGTGTAACACTCGACAAGAGAAGAATCACAGTAGCCAGGATGAGGACAGTGAGTTTATTGAACAGCAAACTGTGACAGAGTACACAATATTTTCTCCATTACATTGTAAACAATGTCTTAGCTGTGACACCCACCACAAATTGTCTCCTTATAATATAGAAACTCTTGTCTTATGGACATCATGGTGGGATACCTGTTTAAAGTGCAAAAATGCACAGTTCCTCTTGGAGGAAGAGAACACAAGGCGGTAAGAAAACTTTTCCCCAACAAGCCTGTAGCTCCCCATTTGCATTTTTCATGAAATGTAGCAGTAATCAACAGGTGCTGTTCAATGTGTATGTCTAAGTATTGTGTGTCTATGTATCTAGGGCTTATTGCATATCTGTGAGCTGGTTCATCTTTTTAGTAAGTGTAAAGCACAAATCCTTCACTTAAATGTAATAAACTCTTCACTAGAATTATAATACATCTTATATCTAAGTACATTCTTATATCTGATTCATTTAGAATAATATGTAGGCAATATACATGTTGTGATTACTGCAGACAGACACTACCAATGACCTGTTGTCTCAGCCCTTTTCACAGATAAACCTTCTGATGCCCAACTCAGTCAACTTTGAAATAAGTGCCACAGTCTATGAGCTGGGCCCAGCCACGAGTCCCACCTCTGGACCATTACAGGACGAAAGGAGGGGGCTGAGTGTGCCGTTTGTGCCTAAAACCCTTTTGTGCTTTCTTTGATTGTATATACTCTAAAGTCAGTCATTTGGTGTCCCTCTGTAACTGATGGAAGGGGAGAGAGAAAAGAGCATTGTACTGACAATCAGGAAAAATACATCTGTGCACAAAAAACACATACCAACTACAACACGAACACACACAAAACCACATACATCAGGTCAGCAAAAACAGCGACCAAAATATCATTCACAGCACTTTTCAAGATTCAACGAAAATACAGACCAATAAAATTCCCAAAAATCATAGCAATAATCTCACAGAAATGTGATCGCAATAACCGCATAAATGAGATGAACTGGCAATTACAAAATCAGAAAATATGCAAAGTAAATCAGTTATATACTATAGGCAGGACTCTTGCCATTTCCTTATGGCTCAGTGGTTGTGTGTCCGTCAATGTCTAGCAAGTTTGAATGTCCCTCTTGGCCTATGGCTATACAATAAAATGCTGAGATTTGCACATTAGATCCTTGGTCACCATATTGCAGCTACCTCATAAAAGAGCACCATTCGAAGTGACACATGTTAAATTTACACTGCCTGTTAGCTTGACTGGGGGTGGTGAGTAGAGGTAAAGCATATAAAAAGAATTTGCCCATTCAGTCTTGCTTCATTTGGTCCTTGGTCCTAAAACCAACAAATGGGCAGATGGATTGAGTTAACAGCTTTGAAGAAATGGCACCTCCAATCAGCTATTACAGTTAGTGTTTCTTTTAGTATAGCAAATAGAAACTATACCCGATTAACTGTTTCTCCAGATATGTTCACATGTCGCTAATCTTTATGGAAAGAGTTGGGAGCATGAAGAGGTATAGTAGGTGTGCAAATAAACCATCACAAATAAAACAAACAAAAACTTCAAAAGTAAATACAGCTTTCATAATGTCTGCATATGTACAATATAGTTAAGGTGGTCACTTTGACACAGAAAAACAACACAGTATAATATATAATGCCATATCTATAAATGAATATTGAATAGGTCTCACTCCCAGGAATGATAAATCAAGGGTTGCATTGAACATTTACAACACTAATGTTAAACTGTGGGAGTGAGGGCGGAATGTGATTGGACAGTGCACTTCAACGTCACCTTGATCTCCGACAGGGCTTTAGTAAAGTAAATGCATAAACGAGATACGACAGAAGCTGTACACAAACAAGATCTCAGCACAAAAGACGATTGGTCATCTCATAAAACACTTCACATCACATTGGTTACATGTTATGATAAAAATAAAAGATCATTATCTCTTTGGGTCACGCCACTGAATTCAAGTTTGCACATGTAGCAAATTAAAGTGTGTTAACTGTAAACAATAAACGTAGGATGTAGAATGAAGGGAAAGTAGCACAGACCAGGTATAGCATTATCACAGGCTTTCTTATTTCTTAATTTCAAGCCATGGCACCTTTAAATATTTAAATTATATTTTAATTAAAATATCGGTAATTTTCTGCGCCTCTTTTCTGCTTAGCATAGCAGCGTCTCCAGCGCCTCCCACCAGAGCAGCACAAATGAAGACTTGCCTCTTTCCAAACGCTCTGACAAAAATGAGAAAAGTGGACGCTGAGTGCAGGATTTTCCAAGAAAAATTGACTAATTCCTATTTGTTCACAGAGGTGAATGGGAAACCTGCATGCTTGGTGTGTTTGCAACAAGTGGCAGTGCTCAAGGAATATAATCGTAAACGCCACTACGAGACACAGCATTTCGAACAATACAATAACTTGAACGGAGAATTGAGAAGACAAAAGATAAACAAATTATTGTTGGGACTGAAGAAACAGCTGTCTGTAATAGATTTGCGTTTCTCTGGACAAATAATTTATTTGGACTTTGCGGTATATATGCCATGAGTTTTCTGATCCAGCCCCTTTGGGATCAAATTAGGTTGGATATGGCCCCCGGACCAAAATGAGTTTGACACCCCTGCTTTATTGGGGCTACCAAGAGCTGTGAGGAGAGAGTCTCACTGGTACTCTACCCCATCTACTATCAAGGTGCCATAGTCACAATGTTATACCTGATCCGTGTGGCTCCACAATGTCTGACTGCACTGAAACCCAAGAAAATCTGTCACTAAAAATCTACCTTCACTCTGATCAAAATCAAATGGCAGCAGATGCTTTCAACCACCCAGCCCTAACCACAAACCTGACAGTGCTTTTGAACATAAACTCTCTTTTGGCCTTGATTCAATCAGTCACATCCAGCAGGACTTTTCTATCAGGCATCAAACGACACAACCCTGCTGCGATGTCACCAAATGGGGCGTGAAGTATAATATTATCATTTTAAAACTTTTATATTCATTTGGTGACAGATTTGAGAATATTTGAATGAATGTTGTAATGCCCAAATTTATGAATTGTCTTCTGAAATTCATGGGCTTCTTGGAGAAAAACATTATGGTACTGTTTAATTTCTGATGAAACCTGATCTAGTTAAAAGCTCGGGCATTAAAGTCTACTGAGTGCTGAATGGCTGCCTCCCTTTAGTCTTACAGGAAGGGCTGTGGCTTGTGAGGAAACATCAGAGGGAATGCGAGCATCATAACACATCCCCATACTTGTCATAAGCCACACTTTACTTTATAGGACTTTAAGGTCAGAAGGACTTAATAAATAGATATGTCTAATCTCATAAACTTTAAAATTTAAATATATTATTCCAGTTTGGTTTGTACATTTATGATAGATACAATGAATATCTAGATAATCTTTTCTCATTAAGCCTAATGCTCTTTAATAAAAAATAGGTTAAGTGTGCAGTACTGCAGCAACCAAGGGCTACTGTGATAGTGACAATCATAATCATTAAAAATCTTCACAACACAAATAACATCTTCATATAGCAAACTTCCTTTAAAATCAATAATTGTGGCTTCATTTCCAGAGAGTTAGCTGTGCCCGCCTTCTGGAATGTTGTGTGCCACTACACAGGCAGCTTGGCAAACAAAAGCTCCCTCCTAAAAACATTTCCAAATTCAACATAACAAAATAAAATGACTTAATTGTCACTCCTTGACCCATTTACTTGTAGTAAACTGAGATGACTCCTCCTTGTGCAGCTGACCACAATGCATTATGGGAGTGGAAGGCAGAAAAGAGCTGTTTCTTATTTGTTTTTATGGGGCAAGAAGCTGAGGATATATTCACCCACACCCAGGAAGTAGACCACCTGGGCAATGCCAAACAGAGGCGCAATGACCAAGGCTCGGCAGTAGGCTCCCTTCAGGAAGGCTGTTGGACCCTCGTTTCGCATGATTTTACTGAAAGACAAATATTTAAAATAGCACATAAGCAGACAGTGTGTGTGAGTGTGTGTGTTTGTGCGTGTGTTTGTGTGTGAGTCCATGCGTGTGTGTGTGTGTGTGTGAGTGTGTGTGAGTGAGTGTGTGTGAGAGAGCGGACATAATGACCTCACCTGATGCAGTCCCCCACTCCGCTGTACGTGTCCTCTGTACTGCCCCGGGTCAGAGACTGCAGACGTGTTTTTATCACTGAAACACAGAGCTCAGCTGAGCACAGCCTCAGACAGTAGTGCACAAGTCCAGTCAATGGCTTACCATCTACAGGGTTTACAGCCACAGCAGCTGTGCTCCCTGCCACACAGCCAGATATAAATGACACGTAGAAAGGAGCGGGTCCCTCGACGTCCCTCTTCCCCAGGTTATTAAGGTTAGCGAAAAGTGGGAAATAGATGATGGAGAAGGGCACGTCTCTAGAAGAATCATATTGAGAACAAAATGAGACAATCATGTTGATGGAATAGTGCAATAATAACCTGACCCACTTACCTCAGTAGTGTGGCCCCAAGGCCCTTGTACAGTCCTGCGATGCCCTTTTCCTTTAGCAGCTGTCGGGTGAGCTGCATGGCAGTGGGGGACTTGGGCTCCACTGTACCCGCTGCTACTGTCTCCGGCATCAGTTTCCTCTGAGCAGCTATAAAAATAATATTTAATTTATTGAACTGATTTATGATTTTATTGATAATAATTAATAATCAAAGTGCATTTCTTTAGTTTGTAAATTCAGTCCAGCATCATCACAAAAAAGCAAGTATAGAATTGAAAATATAAAGCGCAGCACATTGTGATAACATTTAGATTAAGTACTATAAGTCTGAGGTATGATAACAATGGAAGAAAAGAAGGATTTCCGAAATGAACACTTGAGGCCACTATATTCCCATTTCATTCTGTACTGTTTTTTATTTTTATTCTGCCACATCTGCTGTTAATTTCCTCTTACCAATACGCCCAGCATCTTGGAGCTGAATTTTCAACATCTCCATAGGAGTTGTGACAATAACCTAGAAAGAAATACAAAACAGGATTTTACTTTGAATGTTTGCAAAACAGTGTTGTGAGTCTTAGTATCCATTAGCTAAATGTCTGCTCTCATTTTCTTATGTAAAACACAGGGTAGTCACTGGTTAACTGGATTAGAGGTGAGATGGCCACAATCTTAATCCAAAATCTGCTTAACTTAATCTAATCACGTTTGTTGGTCTTGAAGTCTTGAAGCCTCATTGACAACAGGCCTTTCCCTCTGACACAGCACATAGCTAAACAGTGCTTCAGTGTCTCAGCTGATCATTCAAGCCTCCAGGAGTGCGTCTGCCATGCCACATGAGCAGCAATCACCACCTATTTAGTATATGGCTGCTGTGCATTGTATGTTCTTTAACCAGGTTAAAATGCATTGATTTTAACAATCTAGAAGACACTGCGCAGCCTGAAGGCAGTAGCAATGTTAAAATATTCAAATGTTCAATTCACACATGCATCATTCAACATGTTCAAATATAGTGAGTGCCTGTACATAGTGATCACAGGTCACACCCAGAGGCAAACATGTAAACACAATAAATGAATGAATGAATCCATCTGCTTATTCTTCTTTCCTGCTTTGACTTTGTTTTAAACTGCTGTAACAATTTACCTGTCCTCCACTACTAAACTTGTTTATTATGTGTTGTTAGCTTTAATCAGTGTACTCTTATACAAGATTATACTTAAAGTTTTTTTTTTCCCCCCATGGTTATAGCAAATTTTTTTTAAACTTGGTTTGTCTCAGTTCACAGTTTATTTGTTTTTCTCAGCCTCTTGACACAGCTCTCATTCACAAACACACATGATCATTGAATTCACCTTGCCTTTTCAGTACTAAAGGTCTGCTCTCACGTGGTAAAGGACATTGTCGCAAACTCTGTCACTTTCAATATAGATCAACAAAAGATTTCACTCATAAGTCATAAGTACATAGACAATCTACCTTATATAGGCCACAGATCCAGTGTACTAGTGTAAATGTCATACATCACGTATAGCAACTATTGGTGTATTTGCTAATCATCTGTTTTCTTCATCATAAGTATTTAGAGAAAATACCATAAAATCCAGTTAGCAATCCGTGATATGTACATTTATTTCAGTTATCTTTTACAATGTGAAAACACATGACCAAAGAGAGACGTGATGGTAAAATTTGCTTATGGGGGATGCTCTACCAGATTTGAATGTAAAACTGTATTTTGCTGAGATTAAATTTTGTGTGAGCTGTTTTTTCAAATGTCAGTTTTCAATAGAGAAGTGTGTCACTGTGATTAAAAAAAACTACTAGATTACGGTACTTATATAGTACAGTACAGCAGTGTTTCCCAACCATGGGTACAAGTACCCCCAGGGGTACGCAAGCACACTGCAGGGGGTACTTGGCAGTGTCGCTGCCAGGCACGGGGGAGACTTTTTGGAATTTTTAAATTCTAATTTGAGCAAATTTGAGTTAAAGAAAAGATTTTTAAAAATGCCTGAGAATTAAATTCTCAAATTAAGGAGATGAAATAAAATGATTTTCATTTAATAATCTGTTGTGTCTCGTTCTACTTTTGGAGAATTATCAACACATATGAGTGAGGGGGTACTCAAGGTATGACAAAAAGGCTCAGAGGGTACACAAGACAAAAAAGGTTGGGAAACACTGTAGTACAGGATGAGTCTTTTTGCTTCCAATTCATATCTAAAAAAAACATTTTTTAATTGGTGATTCCAGTTGAAGACAGAGATAAATGAAAGCTGATTTTTGTGCTTGTAGGTTTGGTAGGGCTAAAGAATGGAGCCTTCTTTTGTGCTGAAATGGAGAAACCAATTAGAGCCCCTTCCCCTCCCCGCTCTCTTACTCACCTGGCATGTGCCTGCCCCGCACCCTGCCAGCATCTCTTTGAACAGAGTGAGCTTCCTGCAACAAAAAGGTCAGATGAAAGCAGTATATGAGTGGGAGGATAACTTTATTTGGACAGTCCTTGGGGAAAAATTGTGTTGTCACCACCTGCAGTGGAGATGCTAATCTTTGTCTTGCATATCAACATGTCAGCCACAAGGGCAGATTAATAATTCACAGGCCGAGCAGCTGAGCCTGACGAGTCAATCATTCATCAGTCTGTAGTGTGTTGCCATAGCGATGGAGCTAAGACGACCCACAAACCTTCACGTTTATCTATGGAGACAGTGAGGTGTCTGAAAAACTTTTCAAGATACTTAGTTTCCTTCAAAATGTGTTTAGGTTTTATCATCTTGTTTATAGGTGCTATTTGAGCACTTTTCACTATTAAAAATATATATTTTGTTTTGAATTGTTAATTGCCATGGCAGTGGTGCTAATTTGTCATAATTCTGACACCAGCTTCCTTAAATTAAAAATAAAATTAGAAATAGCAAGGTAACACTTTAAAACCTAAAGAATGAACCAATGTTGCTACAGTGGTACTATTATTCTAAGCATACTGCCTATTAAACAATTAGCTGTATCTTAAAGTGGCTGACAGGAGAAGAATGTAGGACAGAACCAGTGACAAAACACAATTGGCTCATGTGTCAGATTACATACGAGTAAAGAAAGGAGTTGATTACAGTGTGGATGATTGTCTCTCCTGACAGCAGCACCATGCCTTACCCATCTTTGGAGAGGTGGTGCCTGAAGAAATCATTGGCAGCCAGTTTAATGGCTTTCTCTGGCGTTACTAGAGTTAAGTTCACCGCGGCTCCTTGGGAGAATTAATAGGACCAACAGTAAGAAAAAGAAGTGAGAAGAGAGGAACAAAGAAGATAAAAATGAACAGAAATCAATACAAGGGTCTGCCTGCACACAAAGGTTTTTCCAGATAATTGGCTGCAGTTGAACATAGATCACTACACACACATTTAAAGCTGGATGTGAAAGTTACAGACCTTGTCACTGTGATGCTACTGTACGTCTATAGATAATGCATAAACATAAAGAGCATTACTGACCTCTGTACATTCCAAAGTATCCCTCGGACCTGATGGTCTTAATAAGGCAGTCTGACCTGGAAAAGCCAAGTCACAGAATTCACAGCCAGTTTTATTTGCGTCACTTTAATTTCATTTCTTTTCAGGGTGACCACAACAAGCTGCCTGATTACATTCAACCCTATGAGCTGCATTCTACTCTTACACCCATTAATTTTATGTTCTCTTTCGCAACACCCACAAATCTTTTCTCTTCCCTTAAGCCTCAGCATCCTTCTCTAATTTTAGCAATCACTTTGAGTTACTTGAGCCTTGATACTGAATGAATACATACACATTATATTATAATATACTATATACTGTATTTTCAAGTCAAATATTTATGAATCATAGAAGGTGGAGAACACTAAATACATGTTTGATGATGACAAATAAAAATGTTGTAGTTTTCCAATTGTATCGTCTGCTATTATGTGATTGAGTCCTCTGATGTGGCGTACCCTCTGAGCTGCAATCATAGTATTGATCTCATACTACTGATCATATTGGTTGACTCATGTTGTTTTGTACTGCTCTGTACTCTCAGTCTGCCACTGTAGTGAAATGAATAGATTTTCTTACATGCTGGTATAAAGGCGCTGTCCATTCTGCTGGTTTTGTAGACGAGTCTTGGCCAAGTCAATGGGAAACACACAGGTCACGCCAATTAGGCCAGCGATCCCCCCATTGATCAATTTGGCAGGCAAACTGAACAGCAGAGAATACAGTGTTTAAGAAGAGGCTAACAACAAATATAAATATTAAACAGCACTATTTTAACTGTAATGTATGGTGTTACCTGATCTGCTTGTCCGCCATTTATCTCTTGCCCAAGACCGCTCAGTGTGGTACGTTTTTATTTGATTACAGTTTCTGTTCTCTTTGGCAGAAATGTGAATAAATCTACAACAAATAAAATATTCAGGGTTAATTTGGCAATACTGTCATCACAAATGTATTTTTTAATTGATTTTAATATTTAACAAAAAGACCAACATAAAGACCAAAATAGGCAAAAAATATACTACTACTACTACTACTAATTATAATAATTATACTCATAATTATAATAATAAAACCCTCCCACGCTCCACCCTCTCTTCACACGCTCATCACATATTTTTACTGTCACTCAAATTTTAATACATCAATCTAACTTCTAGGTCAAAATAATAAACACAGAAATTGATTTTAAAAGTAGAACGTTGATGTCCACAGATGAGTAAATAAACGTGGTGTGTAACAGGTCTGTTGTACAAATCAATAGTAGCTGAACATCTGGGTGTCACGTTTGTCCTTGGACTCATGTTTTCACAGTAATGGCTATTTCTCTGAATGATTACACCATTTGGCTCATCAGTCTCTTTATAAAGGAGGTGTAATTGGGAGCAAAGCAGTGAAAAATATCTGTTGTGGTCAAAAACATGTCTATTTTTGGTACAGAATGGCTCCATAGTGAAAAAGATGCTTTCCATTTCCCCTTTGCTTTTCCTCCACCCCCGACACGGACCAATCACAGAGCTGCTCTCTCCTCCACACCGACCCTCCCCCCATCTGCTATTCACAGTCACGAGTCACGATGCAGCTTTTGCACTTAAATCTTTGCTGACTTTGCCAGCTTTTTGAGAAGTGCACGCTGTACTGTACCTTATGGACCGGTAGCAAAGAGCCTGCCCTATATACTCACATTATGACGTTTTATCTGTTTCAACATGGAGTGCATTGTGTTTCATTGAGGTTGTCTGACAGGTAGGGACAGGGGAGGTGCTATTCTCATAAACGCTTGTATCATTCAGAGGAGGTTTAATATTTCACAGATGAAACAAATGAATGCTAACAGTGGTTCAGTCAATTACTCAGGCAGTCAAAATACTTGAATGACTACCGGTACTTACTTAAATGACTTTGAGCTGAATTTATTTCTTGGACAGATTATTCAGGTAGGAAACAGACTTTTGTTCACCTCACCGCCTCGTAACCACTAAACCACCAGTCTCTCATTCAGACTGAACAAAAGTAGTTAAATGTTTCTTGGTTTAGGTCACTAATAAAGAAAAAGTAAGTCAGAAGTGCTGATTGGCTGTAGTTTCCAAGATATAGTATTGGGCCAAAATCGGAAAATTTATGCAAAATAAGGCAAAAACGGTAGTTTATCAGAAGGTACAGTGTGTCTACAAGCAACCAGTTATATCTGAAAGCCTGTCTGCACATTCCAATACATTTTAATATGTCTAGAGTTTTAACATATATCAATATATATATTATATATATATTATTATTATATCATTACATATCTTTAATACATTAGCTAACCAGCACAGTTATCAATTGATTTTCAGTTCATCTTATCAATATAAATGAGATTTAGCCACTTTTATCTCGGAAGCAGATCGAGTCCAAAAATTTGTAGACCAGTGTAAGTTACACATTCTACTGCGAACCACCCCAGAACAACTGTTGGTTTTGTAACTGAGCTATAAGGCATACAAAACCTACATACGTACAGCCGTTGAATAGACTATGGGATAATACTGGTTGTTTACGTACATCATTACATCATTATCCAAAATTCAGTCTTTGTTTTTCTGAGCATATTCTTAGACAGAGCCACAATGACCAAAATGTAAGTTCAGAACCCTTTCCACACAGGCCCTCTGAAAAAGACCAAACTCACAAATCATTAATTTTCAACTTAAATGGAATCATCTGTTTATATATTTATTTAAAATATTTTCCTCTAATTGGGCTGGGTATCATTAAGAAGCTGCCGATATGATACACAGGCCACAATACAATGTTTTTCAATACATGGCACTTTCAGTTCATTACGGTTCGATACAATATTATATATTTGAAAAAGATTTGATTCGGCTTAGTAAAAAACAAAGGCTAAATCATGGCTGTGATACTGTAAGTCTTTACAAAGTTAATGCAAAGTTAATATGAAAAACACCCATTTTACTCATCAAAACAGTGAAATGTCAAATGTATTGTATAAACAAGTTTCCTTTCTCTGAATAACCAACACAGCTGTAGCTCTTTCACAAAATAATTTAGTAAAACACCTGAAAAAAAAATCCTCTTGGCAATATATCAGTACAGCAACCCATGACGTCAATACTGTATCATCAAATTAAACGATACGATACATCAATATTTCAATATTTTTCACACCGCTAGCCCTAAAGCTGCATCGTCTCTTTTCATTTGGTTTGTCTATGCTTCCCACCAGTGTGACCAGTGGCAAAGTCCCTCTGTCTGTCATGACAACTGGACACTGGTCTTGAGTGTGCAGTGTTCAGAATATAATGAACTATCATTTATTAACCAAATTCTTTGGAAAAATGTTTTTTACAACTATTTCTTGTGCAGCAATATTAGTGACCCTAATAAATCAGGTTGATATTTAACTACAAAAAAAGCAGAATGCCTTGACCTCAAAAGTAAAACTAAATTAGCTGAAAATGTGTTGCTGTATGCAGGCTCCTGTCCCACAAAGGTCATATTTTTGTATGTGAGAGTAGCTTTGAAGCAAATAGATAAGCACTGATGAGTAAACAATGGGAAGGAGGTTGTGTAATGCATGAAAAACTTTGGACTCGGTCCCATCACAGCACTAATAGCTGCAATAATACGCACTATATGGTTAAACAAGTTGTCACAGATAGCACTAGCAGTTCACCAGATGATCCTTGTCCCCAAGTCCAAAATCAAAGGACAGTCAATACAAACTACCCTGTTGTGCATGGACCACAAACTATTCTTACATTGATATTCTTGAGGCAATTTAAAGTACCAGACACATTTACTGGCACAGCAATGCAGATTTAAACTTAAACTCACACTGAATCTATAATGTGGACTAATGTGATCTAATTATAATCAAACCACCACGTGTATAATTGTAATCTGTTTTTAGAATACAATATCAAAATGTACTCACAAAACAATTTCACTGATGATTGTAAAAAAAAAAAAAAGAAAGAAAAAAAACACTGACTGCACTATTCTCTTGTATTAAAAAAGGGAAATATCACAAATTACAAAACTACAAGCACACCTTTTCTAATGCAAATCACATTTCATTCAATGAAAACAGAACATTGTTACCTTAACAATCAAAGCTGCATCTCTGTCCTTGAGCGCTATCCTGACTAAAGGTCTTGCTGAGTAACAGTTTGAATGAGGGGAGGGGAAGTGCCTGGCTATTGTCACAGCGCAGTGGATGTCTTCTGTCATGTGACCACATCCAACAGTGGAAAAAGTGGAAATCACATGTAGTTTCTGCTGAATTCAATACATCTGCACTGTGGATGTATTAAAGGACATTACATGCCATTATACACAAAAGGACAGGCAAGTTTCACAATTCACTATTCACCAATTCATACCCTACACGCCCAATTGTAAACAGACACCAGTGCACTACATATAGTCCTGGGATCAGTTAAAAGGCTGCCTGGTACCATTGTGTGAAGAGTTTGTTGCATAGTGAATTATAATATTTGTTATCACCACTGGAACTGGTTCAATGCTACAACAATGATAAGATAACTATAAATAAATATACAGTTTGAGAAAGTTTGGTGGTGTCAGAACTTGACTTGTCACACTAATTACTATATTGACTTATCGTTCAATATGTGAAAGCTAGATCGATATATTTTGGCAGGGCTCTCAAGTTTTGAGCGGGGTGGTGCGTGAGACTGCGTAATTTCCGAGGGGGGGGGACAATTTTTTCCCAAGGACCGGAGAGGGGGTGCGAGTGCCTTTTTTTTCGCTGAAAACTCGCGGTGCCTTATCTAACCGATTTTCTGGGCACAGAAGTGTGAGCGTGTGAACGCGTCGAATTGCGTGTGTCACACTCTCAAAGCGTGAGACTCCATATTTATCATGGGAACTTTTTCTTTGCCATTTTTTCTGTTAATGTTGTTAAATTTGTAATATGATAAGATTTGAGCTGTCGAGAGCTGAATAAGTAACTTCTATGGCTATTTATTGCTTCAATTGCCTATTTATTTGGTACAGCTCATGCCTTTTAATGATACTGTATGTTAAATTTTTTTTATTGGAATTTATCTTTATTTTATTTGTATCAGTGGCACAAAACAGTTTCAATATTATTGTTTATCGCAATATATCTCTCTAGCAATATATCAGAACAGAATAGAAATGTCATCTTCTGATCAAAATTGTTTTATTTAGACATGAGTATTTTTTCTTATAAACTTAACAGAATAGAAAAGAGAAAACTAAACATTGTGGTAAGTGCAAAGAAGAGACTTTCTATAGGGACTAATGGCATACCTCATTTAGCACCATGTTTAAACATTGATTGACACCGTGGGTCCAAGGCCAGACATTTCACAACAAAGAGGTTTGATGACCAAGGACATAGCTGGCTTGAACATTGGTCCAGAGGTACTGGGAATGGCAAGATATTATTTTGAGTAAAAAAATATAGGGATGTAACAATATCCAAATCTCATCCCTTAGAGAGGCTTACAGAACTGTAGATAAGATATTTTAAAAGCAAAAAGTAACAACAAGACTTTGGTGCTAATGATTACTGCAATTATTAAGATATAAAAGATATTTCTTCATGTTGTCTGCACTGAAATTGATCATTGATCATTAGCTGTTGCTACAATAATACATTTAAGCAAAGAGGTTTATAATTCAATATATTGTGACAGCCCACGATATTATTGTGAGATACAATATCGCAATATTTTGATTATTGGTACATCCCTACTATTGACTAGGCTGCATACTCTGTCATACAGTTTTGGATAGAGAAAAGGGTTATTTTTGGCCAATGGGGAAATAAAGCAAGCAAGCTACTTCTAAATCTGATTATTGCTTCTTCCCATCCGCATCAGGTTTATAAACTCATAATACCCTCTTATGAAAACTCTACTGCCATCTCTGTTTTCTACTGGTGCTGTCATAGTCTAAGTACACCCATTCAGCTGGGAAGGACTAGCTTGTAACCGCGTAAAATACACAAATGTGCATGAAACGAGAATCCAGCAGGGACACAGAGTTTCAATTTCAGGCAGAACAAATGGTCCCAGTGCTGGCTCAGAATAGGTATAAAGTTTATCTCTAACTACCCAGTTTCTACACACTCATCCTGGATCTGACTGTGTGCCTGCCTCTCAGCTTTCCTAGGCCTGCAAGGGAAAATAATGATAGCTCTGTGAGTGGACTTTTGGATAAAAAGAATAACATTGTCTCTGGTTACATACGTATAAGACATTAGAGTAAGACAAGAGTTTCCACCTTTTGGACAGAACATGGCATCTTTCCAACACTGTGCACCAGGGGATTTGAAATAAAACCCATCGTTTAGCAGAGATAACCATTAGAATGTTATTAATCTCAACAAAACAACCTTATTATAGAAAATATTAACACAACCACTGTCTGCAGCAACATCCACCAGAAAGCACCGGGGGTCACCTTAAACTAAAGAGTTCATGAATCATTCAAAAGGCTGGCCATAGCTTTACCAAAACCACATCAAGTTTTTAAAATATTCTTCCATGGGTTTTCAGAATAATGGGAAATTAAGACTGTCGCCATGCAGATTAACAAAGAACTATAATAAAATGTATATAAAAAAAATAAATAAAAATAACAACTATAAATAAATAAATATAAAAATGTGTTTATTATAGATTCGTGGTGATTATCCATTTGAAAAAAAAAAAAAGGCCATGTCTTCCTGGCTGCATGAATAGTATTAACGTGGAGTATTCTTATGGGTAAAGCCTAGTGTCAGTGTAAATACTTAAATAAATGGCATCCAGATGTTAAGGTCCTTTTGTATTGCAGTCTTTGGTGCAAAACAAAACATGGGGTGAGTCACGTTTGCAGTTTTATATAACATTAAAGTTAATCTAACTGGAATGGAAGTAATATTATCAAATTCTGTTCAAAATTAAGCTCATATTTATCTGCCCCTTGATATCTGATAGTAAAGAGAGACTGTCTGGTACTGTTTTTTGTTTTTGTTTTTTTTTCCTTCAATACATTTACAATTTAATTCCATACAAATTGCTTTTGTTTTCATGGCTTTTGGATTTGTGCAATACTTTAGAGAGTTTATATAGGAGGACAAGAGGGATTGAAATACAACAAATTTGGGTTTCTGGCTGAAAAATTCAAGTTCAACACATTATTATTTTGCTGGAATACCTTTCTCAAAGACACCAAAAAGCACATGTTTGACATTCAATTGTAGGTTTGTATCAAGCTTTCTATTCACAAACAGAAACATGTCATTCCAAAAGATTTGAGTGTATGAGCATTCCCAAAACACATGGGTGATTGTTTCTTCAACGCTGTGACAGAATGAGCAGAGATTATCTAAGTTTAAGCGAAATTTTGAAATGACAGCATCAACAGGGTAACATCCATGTAGGATTTTCAGGCAGACCTCACGAGTCTTATTAGTTATAAAATATTGTCTAGGCAAAAGCCAAACGTCGTTCCAGTTAAAAAAGGGTCAGAGTTACCAATAAACAGCTCTGTCTCAGCAGGACCCTCATTTGGAACGTGGACATAAGTGGACATCAGCATTTTCACACCAGAAGGAATGGCGTCAAAAACAAATGCATATTCTCTTGGCATTACTGGAAAATTGTAAAAAGGGCTGAGAAATTCACTGTAGGAAAAGGTGATACCTTTGTTAAACAGCTGGTGTACAAAGATGATGCCTAGTCTGGTACTGTTACTGTCATTGGCACTGCTGACTGAGGCGAGCGGCTACCAATGAAAAGCGAGGGTGGGCTCGTTTTAAGTGGGTTTTGCCTCCACTCCGCATCCCTCCATGCTCACTACACGTTAATTACACGCTCACTACGGGGATGAATACGGCATAAAGCAAACTCTGTGACCCCAGTGTACCTTCGTGGAAAAAAACGTGACAGTCAACACATCCATGAGCTGCTAGCATCCTGGAGCGTAGCACGGCGGAGGACACAAGTCTCGCTATGACAAATATATACTGTACGATTACACCTTTCACAATGGTTAGCCCTTTCGATGCACAACCAAAATCCTTACGTGCAACTATATGATTACATACAAGGTAACAAGAAAAATAACATTTTAAATGGTGGGCCTTAAATTATGCTACACCTCCAGCGGTTATCATAAACGTAAAGCTTAATGGCACATAACGGGAAATGATAAGGAGGCGCTCGCGTCCAGATATAACGCTCAATCCATTCATGTTATCAGGACTGTGATTCAATATAAATGGTGAATACAGTACACTGGTGTATTAATCAGATAGATAAGTGATTCACCGGTCAATGGACAATCATTTACTGTATATTCTGTTATGCACATACCTCACCAAGGCGCTTCCGTGGTTTCTTGTGAACACAGGATTGAAATCAAAGCCCGGATATTTTCTGAAATGCTGCAGACAGACGTACTATGGCTAACCTACCGGCAAAACTAGCATTTGAGTCCGGTGCAGAGGTAGAAGAGGTGAGTGAAGTGAGCAGGAGGAGGGAGGTAGGAGATGGAGTAAAGGGGCAGATATACAACACACACGGGGAGTGATGTTGGGTCCTCTAGCGGCGCGTAGTGGAAGTGCAGGTGAGTGTATTTGCCACAGCAGCAGGAGCAGGAGGAGGCAGTGATGTGTCTGCGTCACACTCACGATTCTTTGCATCGCGATGACCTTGAGCACACCAACGTAGGAGACAGCAAAGGTACTCTGCAAAGAAGAGGAAATAGAACAGGGGCAAGCAAACACTATAGGCTGCGCGGGGATGCACACAGACATTTCAAGTGTTTGCCCAGTAACATTCAGACACTGAAATCTTAAAATACACCAAACATAGAACAAAATGCACAAATACATGTATGTAAAGAAACCAATATAAATACAATTGCAACGATTTTGGTAGTCTACAGACCACAATCATAACAATTACAATCTTTCCCCAACAACCACCCCTGGGTCACCCCTGAGCTTAAAGCCCTCCTGAACCAGAAGAAAAGGGCTTTCAACTCAGGGGACAGAGAGGAGCAGAAAAGGGTCCAGAGAGAGCTTCAGTGGAGGATCCGACGGGCCAAGAAGGACTATGGGAGGAGGATGGAGGAGCAGCTGTCCCAAAACAACGCACGGGGCGTGTGGAGAGGACTGAGGAGCATGTCTGGTTTTGGACAGAGTGGCAGAGGGACAGCTGATGGCGATCAGCGCTGGGCGGACGAATTAAACTGTTATTTTAACAGGTTTGACTCGCCCCCCACCCCACCTGCCCCTCTGCCGACTCCCCCCTCCTCCTCTTCACACCTTCCCGGGCCAGTAGCCATACCCCCCTTCCCCCTCACACGGACTCAACCCAGCACCAGCCCCCCTCCACCCCCAACTACCACCACCCCTCGCAGGGAAGCTGGAGGACGCGGGAGTGGATGGACATCTCGCTGCCTGGACCATCGACTACCTCACTGACCGTCCACAGTACGTGCGGCTGCGCGGCTGTGAGTCAGAGGTGGTAGTCTGCAGCACGGGGCCCCCCAGGGTACTGTCCTCTCACCCTTCCTCTTCACCATATATACCTCGGACTTCACATACAACACGGACAGCTGCCATCTCCAGAAGTTCTCCGATAACTCGGCCATTGTGGGCTGTGTGTCAGAGGGGAACGAGCTGGAGTACCGCTCGTTCATCAGTGACTTTGTAGACTGGTGTGGGCGCAACCACCTGTGCCTTAACACCAGTAAGACAAAGGAGCTGGTGATCGACTTCAGGAGACCACTACCTCACTCACTGGTGAACATCCAGGGGCAGGACATAGAGACTGTGGACAGTTTCAAGTACCTGGGTGTTCACCTCAACAATAAACTGGACTGGTCCCACAACACCGACGCCCTGTACAAGAAGGGCCAAAGTCGCCTCCACTTCCTGAGGAGACTGAGGTCCTTTGGAGTTTGCAGGCCTCTGCTCAAGACTTTTTATGACTCTGTGGTGGCCTCTGCTCTCCTCTACGCTGTCGTCTGCTGGGCCCCGAGCAGCATAGAACGGGACAGAAAAAGACTGAATAAGCTGGTTAAGAGGGCCAGCTCTGTCCTGGGCTGTCCTCTGGACCGTGTAGAGGAGGTGGCTGAGAGGAGGCTACTGGCCAAATTCATGTCCATTAAGGACGACACCTCTCACCCTCTGCACCGGACTGTAGAGGAGCTGAGCAGCTCCTTTAGCAGCCGACTGAGGCACCCCCAGTGCAAGAAGGAGCGCTACCGCAGATCCTTCATCCCCACCGCCATCAGACTGTATAATTCTAACATATAGGCCAGACGTGCAATATCCTCCTTTTTCATGTTGATGCTTGTTGTTACTATTATCATTATTACTATTTTCCATTATTATTATTATTATTACGTATTACTATTTGTATTATTTATTACTTACTTTATCCCCTCCCTGCCTGCATGCACTTTTTCCCTCTTGTCCAAATGTCCTGGAGCTACTGTGGTGAGTAAATTTCTCCTGTGTGAGATCAATAAAGGCTTATCTTATCTTATCTTATCAATTATATTGCAGGGCTTCACAGAATTGTTGGAAAATATATTAAAATAAAGTCTGTAACAAATAGGCTACGGATCTCTCACAAAGAGATCCTCAATACTCATAAGTGAAATGAGACAAAAAGGAACTTTTAACATTTTTGATGTGATGCAAATATTCATTTCTCTTGATTCCTGCAGCCACAGGGATTGTCAAGTGTAAAAACTGTACAATAATGCATAGCCCAGGAGCCAAATGTGATCCTAAGCCCAATTTATGTTGGCCATTCTTGCTGAATTGGACCAAATTATTATTAAAGGTAATTGCTTTTACTGGTAAGTAGTAAGTACCACCAAACCTCAATAAAAATCACACTGCATTGTGATACAGATCTAAAATGAATATTCTAAGCCTTATTAAAAGGTAAAACTGCTCTGTCAAGGCTCTCTCTGTATGTTATTTCTATATATAAATACAATATTTTTTTTTTTTTTTTTTACTCACTCCATTGGCAAAAGGTTATGAAGGGGGCACTGAATGTGAAGCGGAACCCATGGATCAAAGAGGGCAAAAAAAGACTCAACAGACTTCCAAGAATTGGTCTCCAGTGATAGTAACACAATACTTATGACAGAGTAGTCATTACACAATGTATTCACAGTTTAGTTTTTGTGCAGGTCATTTAAAGTCATTGGCACTTAGCTCAAAAACAAAGACTGGAAAAGTGTGTGTTTTCTTGTGCAAGATAGCAGGTGAGATGTTTAGACAGCAGGATGAGATGGTGGGGCCATGATGAAAAAACAAGTCAGTGATGTGTGAGAGAGCCATCTGCACTCAGCGTGTGCAGAGTTACTGCTGCGCTTCACTGAGAGGGGCTCCCAGCCTCCAGACCCACTCTCCTCAATGACTCCGAATACTTTTTCTTCCCAATGGTGACAATGTCCTCGATTTCCTCTGCCAGGTCAGTTCTGCCACTCGCCATCATTGCCGCCACAAGCTTTGACACAGACCCAGAGCCTGCAGCCTTCTGTCCTCTAGCCCAGCGAAACAACATGTCCAGCACCAAGCCATTCAGATTATCCCTATGGACACACAATGTATGGATGGTATGAAGTAACTGCTTTTAATAAGTACAAAGTTAGATTTCAGTTTTGTTTTATTTAAACTCTTGAAGATAGAATTTATTGTTTATTTAGTCACAGGGTTGTCTCACTTCTATATAGTCGTCTGCCTATATGTTCCCTCTGGATGTTGTTCACCTCCAGCATGTGTCGTGATGGGGATGGGGGGGGGGGGGGGGATCAGTCTGTGTGTAATCTCCTGCAGTGTCCCAGATGGCTTAGTGATTGCTGTCAGTACAGATTAAAACAATCAAAATTCTCTACATTTGCCTCTCCCTGCACGGCACTGCTTCACTCACTTCACACATCTCTCTTATCTCCCAAGAGGCTGTTCAGCTGCTTGATTGTTTTCACTACAGTCAAGTCATTATCCTCATTACGTCCCTCAATCACACAAGCACAATCATATTAATAAATATAACATATTTAGGTATTTAGTAGCATACATAAAACATCACATACTTGTTTTTGTATTGAATATGTTCCAGCTCTTCTTTGGTCAGGCCAAGATTTATACCAATCCTTTGCCAGTCTTTACCGATACGAAGAGAGATATTTAGGAGGTTGGTCTCAGTCAGGTATCCACTCTCAGGGTCACCCAGATTTAGAGGGGGATACTGAGGTTCTTCAATTATGTAATTATTTTCAGAGTTTAGTGCCTACAATAAAATATATTATTATTACCAATGTGATTGGACTCATAAAACATTTAACACTGCAATATTAATAATAATAATAATAATAATAATAATAATAATAATAATAATAATAATAATAATAATAATAATAATAATAATAATAATAATAATAATATTACTGGAAGTCTCAGTGGTAAAGTGGCCAGCCATTGACTGTCCAGGCCCTTCCTTTTCCTCGCCACTTCCTCTGGCAGATTCTCTGGAATATCCCCTCTGTAGAAAGACACCTGTGGCCAAGTAAAAAGAAAATTACAAAGCCATTACAAAACTACATATCAGTTTGTTATTCCTATACGCTACTATACAGATATTATTTAGTTAATTTGACACAATTTGACACAAATATATATATATATATATATATATATATATATATATATATATATATATATATATATATATGTGTTTTATATATATATATATATATATATATATATAATATATATATATTATATATATGTAATATATATATATTATATATATATACACTCAAAAATATAAACGCAACACTTTTGTTTTTGCTCCCATTTTTCCTGAGATGGACCCAAAGATCCAAAATTCACTCCAGATACACAACACTACCATTTCTCTCAAACATTGTTCACAAATCTGTCCAAATGTGTGACAGCGAGCACCTCTGCCCCGCCGAGACAAAGGTGCGCCACATTAAGATGCCGATCCGACATCATGACCAGTGCACAGGTGCGGCCCAGACTGCCCACAATAAAAGGCCACCCCGAAATGTGCATTTTTTTGCTTTCTTGGGGGTCTGGGGACTCAGAATCAGTCAGTATCTGGTGTGACCACCATTTGCCTCATGCAGTGCAACACATCTTCTTCGCATAGAGTTTATCAGATTGTCAGTTGTGGCCTGTGGAATGTTGGTCCACTCCTCTTCAAAGGCTGTTATGGACGAAGAACACAGGTGCATTTTATTGATGGCATTTTGAATGCACAGAGATACCGTGATGAGATCCTGAGGCCCATTGTTGTGCCATACATCCATGAACATCACCTCATGTTTCAGCAAGATAATGCACGGCCCCATGTTGCAAGGATCTGTACACAATTCTTGGAAGCTGAAAATGTCCCATTTCTTGCATGGCCAGCATACTCACCAGACATGTCACCCATTGAGCATGTTTGGGATGTGCTTGACCGGCGTATACGACAGCGTGTAGCAGCTCCCACTAATATCCAGCAACTTCGCACAGCCATTGAAGAAGAGTGGACCAACATGTGTTGCACTGCATGAGGCAAATGGTGGTCACACCAGATACTGACTGGTTCTGAGTCCCCAGACCCCCAATAAAGCAAAAGAAATGCACATTTCGGGGTGGCCTTTTATTGTGGGCAGTCTGGGGCGCACCTGTGCACTGGTCATGATGTCGGATCGGCATCTTGATGTGGCGCACCTGTGAGGTGGGGTGGATTGTCTCGGCGGGGCAGAGGTGCTCGCTGTCACACATTTGGACAGATTTGTGAACAATGTTTGAGAGAAATGGTAGTGTTGTGTATCTGGAGTGAATTTTGGATCTTTGGGTCCATCTCAGGAAAAATGGGAGCAAAAACAAAAGTGTTGCGTTTATATTTTTGTTGAGTAATATATATATATATATATATATATATATATATAGTAAAATTAGTACATGAAATGTAAAAAGTCTATCATCTATACTGTAAATCAAATCAACATCATATACAGAACAGAGTACAGTTGATATTGCCCAAAGTGAGTTTCACATTACTAACAAATTACACAAAAAATATAACTAGAATGATAATATCAATATGATAAAACAGATTCTATAAAATCATTTGCTGCAAATAGTAGATGTTTCTTGGCAAGAAAAATATTCCCTCTAGTTCCCTCAAGTGGGCCATTACTTATGCACCTTACCTGTCTCCCACTCCCCCCTTCATATTGGCATAACCTGTATTCCATAAAAGACATATCACTCTAGACACTTTAAAAAACTGCTGCTAAGGACTACTGTTGCACTGTTGCACATTTACTACAGGAATTTTACTACTGTTGTACTGTTGTTTACCACTGTTATTGCACATTTACTACTGGAATTTTACTACTGTTGTACTGTTGTTTACTACTGTTATTGCACTGGAATTACTACTGTTGCACTTTTATTTTTATCATAACTTCAATGCACATTCTATTGCACATTACCATTTCACTGCTGTATCTTCCATTGCACATTTTTGATGCACACTACACATTTTTGGACATCTGTAAATAGGTATTTATTTATTATGTTGCACTGCTTTCAGATTTTAGATCTTAGATTTTAGTTTTAGATTTTTGTCTTAGATAGTTTTTGTTGTGTTTTTTCTTTATATTGTACTTGTACACTGTCTTTTTTGCACTACTTGGCCAGAGAGAAACGAAATTTCGATTCACTGTATGTTGAACACATATGGCAGAATTGACAATAAAGCTGACTTTGATCTTTGATCTTTGAACATAGTGGACTCCACAAAGATAAAGAGAAGCTGCTTGGCATTAGTAGGTAGTAGGCAGTATTTTAGCTATACAAACTCATTTCTGATGTAATATTGCTTACCTGCCCCCTCACTGGTACTGTCTGCCCTGCTGCAGGAGCAATGTAGACCTCTTTGAGATTTTTCAGGCTGGAGTAAAACACAAAACGGAGTCTTCCTTCCACACAATCTGGACTATCTGGAAAAAAACATACATGATGATATCATAAACCACAACAATTTGTTTATTGTGTATATTATTTTAAAATATAAGACCTGTACTGATGTCTAAGCCTCTTTCAAAGCCTGCAAAAAACTGTTCTCCCTCCAGCAGGTCACACAGATCAGAAGGATGTGGTCCATCATACTGCGGCAACAAAGCCTGCACTCTGCTGTCCACCTGGGGAAATACGCCATTGTTTCAAACTAGTAATGAAATGAAAAGGGAAGAACAATGCATCTTCAAGTCAGATTTTACACCTTATCTGCAGGCAAACACTGTAGAAGCACTTGGGGTGGGTCTTTTTTTTTCTGCATAACGAGAAACTGTACTTTAAACTGTTTAAGTCGCTGATAAACTTTTCTAACAACTCCACTAACACACTGCTGAGTGGTGTACCAAAGCCAGTACCTGCAATAGACCCACATATTAGAAATTATCATGTTAAAGGTTGAAATGATTGAATATGAGTTAAAATTGTACCAGGAGAAGTGCGTGATATAGAATATGGCATAGAGATGAGTGATTTCTAAATACACTTGAGATGTGATATCAGTCCAGGTTTGGGCCGTGGGGTCTCCATGGAGCAGATGCAAGCAGGATCGATCAACACTATGACCTACAGATTGTAATGTATAATGTTGATGTTGAAATTATGCTACTTGTATGTATCACCATTCTTTTTCATACCAGTAACTCCAGTTGGTAGAGGGATTTGGACCTTTACAGGTTGAAGAAAGTTTATGTCGGGGGTCTGGGAGAGGCAAAGCAGAGGGCTGACAGTTGCCTGAGGATCACCACAAAGAGTCTGAACTTCAGAGGAGCCAGCAGGCAGTACCTCAAGAAAAACACACATTTTACAATAATTTTCAGAGTGCTGTTTACATAACTATATTTATATATTTTACAGTTGAATTTACCTGTAATGTTATGGTACGGTTTTCCAAAGTGGAATGTTGAGGAAACGTGAGCTTAACAGCAGGATCTGAGGTGGACACCAGCAGTGCTCCATCTGGTGTGAGAGAACAAGTGTCCTTAACTAGACGAGACACTACCATGAACCAGGAGAACTGTTGAACGGAGCAACAAGCCAGCTATTGATGGGTCAAGAAAAAAAGGATCATAATCATTATAATGAACACATGATGATCAAAGAATAGATGTCTTAAGTCATACACGGGTGGGGCGTCCACCAGGGTGACAGCTGTTGTTTGGGCTTCCCCTCTTTAAAAGAGTGGTCTGAATGCTCCATGACTGTCCATCAAACTTTCGAACCACTATCTCTTTTCTTTTGGAACGGTGATATGGCACACATACTTCAACGGGCTGTTAAAGCACAAACAATTATGGCAAAAAATAATATACTATAATAACTATATTTATCATTAATAATGCAGATATTATTCTTCTGTTGCCTTTACAAAAGCAATCCCGTGGGGTCTTAGTTCCAATGGTCGACTAAGTAGGATTTCATGGTCTTCAAGATGGACCCATTTTCTTTCTGGCCTCTTCCACACCCACTCTAATCGTGTGGTTGTGTGTACGCACCCAGGGGGAAAAAGCAACTCTGCTCCCCCAGGAAGAAACACATGACATCCAGCAGATGAAACACAGAAGCTGTGGAGCAAAAGCCTATAATAAGGAGGAAGTTCACTGATGGAAAATAGAATCAAAGAACAAAAGAAGTGATGGGCTACCTCTGCTGATTATAACCAAGATGTAGCTCTTTGAGTTTTTGTTCTTTGTATTCTGTTTACGGGTAACACAAATCAAAAATATGAAGTTAAAATAAGTAATTGAATTTTTTTTTTTTTTTAACTCTCAAATAAATTGATTACCAGGTGAAGGAGGGAGGGCAGGAGGTGTTAAAGGTCGTCCCAATGGATTGTTGTTGCTATCTATTTTAAGCTGAGGCAGTTTGTTCAGTGACTGTGGAATCACACGAAGGTCATTGCTATTGATGACAAGCTCCCTGAGGGAAAGTAGCAAGCCTGGGTAACAGAGAAGACACAGTCTATTCATATTCTGAATTTCTAGGGCACCAAGTATTCATTAATTACAATGATGAATTAGTATTCCATTGCTGATGACCAGACACTATTCTTACCCAAAGTCTCTGGTAGCTCCTTTAGTTTGTTGTGTGATAACTCAAGCTTGACCAGGCTCTCAAGAGACCCAGTTTCATCAGGTAGTTGCTGGAGAAGGTTATATGAAACATCCAGTGTCTGCAGTGCTTTTAGCTGACCCAGACTTTGTGGCAGGGAGACCAGCTGGTTCCCCATGAGAGAGAGGAAAGTGAGCGAAGACAGCTGGTCCATGTCAGGGGGAAAAGCAGAGAGGTTGTTATGGCACAACACCAAAGAGGACAGTGCAGGGAGGTGGAAAAGGCAAGATGGCAGAGCGGAGAGTTGGTTGAAGGAGAGATCCAGGTGTGTGAGGAAAGAGAGAGTGGACATGGATTCAGGTAAAGTAGTGAGCAGGCCTGGCAGTGGGTCACCCTGAGTATCATAAAAACGGTGGCCTAGAGAAACAGACACATTAAAAACACAAATCACTGACAGTTACATTCTGCTTGTAAGCATTTTTACTTGATTTATTAATGGGTCTCCTTTTTATTTGTGACTGGTACAATCTAATTACAAACCAAATCATTATTATGACCACAGTAACAGGCAAGGCAGTTGAATTAACTTTAAAATGGGTGTTTTCAATTGGGATGTACTATTCCAATACTAGGATATAGGTAGAACCAATATCAGTGCAGACTGAAAATATACATAAACATTAAACAAAACAGATACAAATGTGTTGTAGTTGTTTTTTACAGTATAATAAAATCCATGCTGTACATTTAGTCTTGGTTACCACAGCGCACTTTTTGCTATTCCAGTATAATGATTACAAATTGATAGGACAATATCCTAACCACCATGCCTTGCCTTGCTGCAGTTACCTCTGATGGCCAGTGAGCGCAGTTCTGTCAGATGAGTTAGAACTTCCAGTGCAGCGTCTGTTCCTGACTTCTCCTCAGAGCCCAGTCTCAGGTATTGGAGAGTTTTAAGTTGATGTGGGGCAGAACTCCAGAGCAGGGGTAGTGCTGCTGCTCCCCCTCTGTATACATCTAGGGTTAGTCTGGTTTCACTCATCAAGTCAGTGATGTCCACTGATGGAGGCAAAGGAGGAGAGAGAGATGGGACAGAGCTAGAAGAGCCAGAGGAGAAGGGTGAGGAGGGCTGAACCTGAACGTTTGAGGAGATGAAGGCACAGTCCATAGAGCTACAGGGAGATGGGGGCAGAGTGGTCGAGGTCTCATCTCTCTCAGACTCCTCAAGCTCCTCTTGGTCATCCACATTTAATGATTTGGAAGTTGAGTCCATGTTTCTCGACAATGACAGGCATAAAGACAATGTGTCAGTGAATGACTAAACCATCACTGGCCTGCCAGTCTTTTTAGCTGCTTTAAATGCAGGTTTTGGCCTTGTCCATCTCATTGGCTGTTCTGAACAGCTGGCAGCCTGGTCTTTATCCTCTTCATCCAAAACATTTGCTTCTTCACCCTCCAACTGGACTGTGAAACATGTAGCCAAATGATTTTTATATTACCACCGTGGTATAGACTCTACAACACGCGTTATCACATTGCACTGTGTAAATTTCACATTACACTGTTACAGTGCAATAATGAACTGTGGACAATGTTTGTTGAGCAAAACAAATACTCACCATAATGCAAATCATTTGTTGGTTGAAATGTGACATATTGAAACGCTACTTAAAAAAATAAAAAGCCAAAACATAAAGACAACATGATAATTAAAGCAATATAATACTAAAGATGGTACTAACACATCTGGCAGTACTTTCCTACTTCCTTGTGTTGGATCTGTTTTGAACGAAGAGCTTCACGTCACAATTGTGTGTTGGTTTAGTTTTTCCGCGTCTACCGGTGAACGAGAAGTGCTGTTTTGTGTTCGGATTGTCAAGAGGGACACCGCCTCTCTGGTAGGGCCGACACATTAAATCCAACGCTCTCGTTCAAGCGCCGCCAAAGCGCCAGTTCAGGGCGGGATGTAAAGTTATTCTCATATTCTGCCACTGGGGTGCGCTGTGTACCAACTAGTCCTTCGCCTCAAGACATCAAACAAACCTAATATTACACGCACAAATCCCACGTTATTTAAATTTTACTGTCAGGACATGTTTAGGATTAGGATAATTATTATGGTTCATATTTTACTTGGCCAAAATAAAATAAATAAATACACAAACGGAAAGTATAGGTTTTTGCATCTGTGATAATACAGAACTTAAAAGAAATCAAAACCTAAAATACTGGGGCATACTTATAGTCATATGATGTTATGATCATAATAGAAAAGTTTGTTATTCGAGGGTGTTTCAGTGGGCTGGTTTGTGACTGGTTAAACGATAAGGCAAGCGAGCTCTGATTGGTCAAATTTCGGAGGCTTCTTGTTTCTGATTGGTCAAAGATCCTACGGTAGCCCCCTTCTTTATTAAATAGTGTTAATGTCAAAACAAACAACCAAACTCATCAGATTGAATTTCAAATTTGCTTCTCAAGTAAGATAGGTCTATTTAACTGTAAACAGCTATACGTTTGTGTGCTGAGATAATAGAAATCTCCTTTTTTTTTCTTTTTTTTATTAAGAGCAAATTAAAGCCTACACAAAGTTAATTTGAGGGGGGGAAATAAATAAATAAATAAATCTTCGGTTGTTTTGGTTGACAAAAATCAAAAGCGGCATGTTTCCCCTGGACTCGCCCTGGAACATCTCCTTCGCAGGCTGCGGATTCCTCGGGATCTACCACGTTGGTGTTGCCAGCTGTTTACAGGAACACGCACCTTTCCTCGTCCAAAACGCACGGCACATCTATGGGGCATCCGCAGGAGCTCTCACTGCCACAGCACTGGTCACTGGGGTGTGTCTTGGTAAGGAAACTATTACAGTTTAATTACTACCACACGGAAAATATACCTTTCTGTATTTTTGACTGCATCTCAAATACAATAATCTAATCTTAAATAGACCTGAGACTTTGTCCTTTTTCCAAATCAATTCTGATTTCCTTTTAACTTGCCCTTTAAGCTACATGGACAAGCAAACATTAAAAAAAGAAAACAGAA
Organism: Paratrypauchen microcephalus; assembly: GCA_036785185.1. Taxonomy (NCBI): domain Eukaryota; kingdom Metazoa; phylum Chordata; class Actinopteri; order Gobiiformes; family Gobiidae; genus Paratrypauchen; species Paratrypauchen microcephalus. Next base: position 393,638 of record JAVJIX010000020.1, on the reverse strand, counting down.
ATTACTTATTTGTATGTTAAAGTAACACATTAGACTGCCTATCAAAGAATGGTACCTTGGTTTATTTATTTCTAAATTAAGAAGGAGCTAGCTACTAAGAAGGCACCATGAGACCATGTTTGGTCCATCTGGTTAATTTGTTTGAGCATGAAACTATAGTATTAGTCTATAGTAGTAGTCTATATTAGTCATTTATACCTCCATGGGTTTGAGCTAAATTATCACATCAAATCTGAGTCACTTGACTAGAGTAAACATGATGCTTTGCCCTGACAAAACACCTAAATGGTGCCAGAGTGTGTGGGATGTTTGAGGGAATGATCACTCTGACCTGTTAAAAAATAAATTGATTTTGCTTTTGTATAGGGGAGACTGGTGCAAGTATCATTGGTGTTGCAAAAGAAGCCAGAAAACGATTTCTGGGACCCATGCATCCTTCATTTAACCTGGTGAAAATAATGCGTCACATGTTGCGTCGGACACTGCCAGCAGAAGGGCACCTGTGGGCAACTGGGCGTCTGGGGATCTCACTGACCCGAGTGACTGATGGAGAAAATGTCCTGGTGATGCAGTTCAACACAAAGGAGGAGCTGGTGCAGGTGACTGACTGGAGATCTACAGAAATCTTATTTTTGAAAGAAAGATAGTTCTCAAATCAGTGGTGTCCATGTTAATTTGTGCATTATGTACAGTACATAAGCACTGTAGCTCTTAAAATGTTAAATTATGGAGTCCAGTAATTCTCTTAGCTTTACTATTTTTTATTATGACACACTTCATCAGTATCTCAAGAAATATAAATACAAAAAATATATGTTTAAATATGTAATCCAATACTTACTGTCCCAGTGATTCAAATTGTAATTGTGTTTTATCTTGTTCCTTACAGGCAGTAGTTTGTAGCGCTTACATCCCTGTGTACAGCGGTCTGATTCCCCCCTCACTGCGAGGAGTGGTGAGCTATTTGAACTAAAATAGAATCATTTATTAATATTTTTAGAATAGAACAGTCTTTACTAACAACTGCATGTTAAAAGTTCTGTAAACTTTTATCTTAGCCAAGACTTGTCATTTGCCTCTGCTGATTTGTTATGTAGCCTACTTCCTTTGATTGTATTATTGTTATGAATTACAGGGACCTCCCTCTCTCAAAACATGTGTTTTGGCACAAGAGCCTATTTAGTTTTTTTCAGACTTTGGACTTTCCAAGAATGTCAATGAGCTATGCCCACTCATCCGGGTTTGTTGATGTCTTTTAAATAGTTTAAGAGTAAATTATATCATACTATTCTTATGTAAGGTCTTAAGTAAACTTTAAAAAGTTTAGCAATGAAAAAGTCAATGACATCATGACATACAGTAACACTAGCTACAATTCTTATGTTTTTTGTTTTTTTATTATTATTTAGAGATATGTTGATGGGGGCATCTCTGACAACCTGCCGCAGTACAATCTGAAAAATACTATAACTGTCTCACCTTTTTGCGGAGAAAGTGACATCTGCCCACGAGACAGTTCAGCCAACATTCACGAGCTCCGATTCACAAACACCAGTATTCAGTTCACTCTAGGAAACCTGTATCGGGTCTCAAAAGCACTTTTCCCTCCAGATCCAAAGGTTGGCCACATTCCCATTGACTAGTATCATGTTAACTGGAGACAGAGTAATGACAATGTTATTTATCAATGCAGGTACTGAAAGCCATGTGTAAACAGGGGTATAAAGATGCACTGCATTTTTTAAAAGGAAATGGTAAGTAATCAACAAGCAACCATTATTAGGGCTTGTATAAGTAGTTCTATCTCATATCGTTAATTCATACTTATCTTTAAAAGAAGGACACTATTCAGAAAAAATATTGATTTGAGGCAGAAAATATGAATGTTTGTTTCCTGATATGCTATCAGAGCAGCTTCCTCTTATCCCATATCACCAAATCAATACTGCGCTTTGTGAGCACATATCTTAAAGCAATCATTATGTGACCACGATGCTATATATCATGTGTAAAAACATGTTTTGCTTTACTTTTTTCAGGCCTGCTTAATCTAAATCATCTTAACCGTGACTCACTGATAATGGGATACAATGAAGAAGAAGATCATGAAGATGGTGTGACAGAGAGGTTAGAAGAGAACACTTCAGAGATAGAGGACCATATTCTTGAAAATCTCCCACCCATTCTCCACAAAGGTAATTATATATATATATATATATATATATATATATATATATATATATATATATATATATATATATATATATATATATATATATATATATATATATATATATATATATATATATATATATATATATATATATATATAATATGCACACACACACCCTTGTTTCCTTTTGCCATCCTGAAGCACTGATGGAGGCGTGCACTGAGCACAGGAGTTTGGTACAATCCATCAGAAACCTGCTTCCAGTCAGAATGGCCTCTGCGCTACTGCTCCCTTATACTCTCCCATTGGAGTCTGCCCTATCTATAAGTCTCAGGTACTAAATACTATTTTATATGCAGATTTGCTTGTTAATTTTTAGAAATTTTATCTACAGTTTCATTTTAATACCAGCATGAAATCATCTTGTCCATATAATATTTTGCTCCTCTTCATTATTGTATTTGAATAAGAATTCTTACTATGCTTCAAGTTACTCTATTTATACAGCTATTACAAATGTTTTCAGAGTCAATCTACAGTTGCATTAACCTATACTTTCCACTATACTATATTTATTGAAGTTGTCTTTTTTTTCCATCTGAAAATAGGCATCTCAATTGTTTGTTGAATTGTTGACAATTGCATCATGTTTGTAGACTGCTGGAGTGGCTTCCAGATGTGCATGAAGATGTGAGCTGGATGCAGGAGCAGATACTGATGATAATTCACCACATTCTGCGTCAGGCCTCACAAAGCTTTTCTCAGCGTGTTTCTGCCCGGTAGGTTTGAAGCCACATTTTATCACACAAAGGTATATTGTTAATGTTCACCTTGTGTGACTATAACCTGGGAAATCCCAAGCTGTCTTTCGTTCATTCCGATCTAAAAGACAGCCTGGCGACTATGGCAAGCGAGCTCTCCTGATTCTGGGAGCCAATCAGAGAGTGGGGAGGGGTGGAAAGACGGTGACGCATACTACGTGACAAACGGAAACTTGTAGTTTGAACTGACAACTGACATGATTGGCTATGGGCTACGTATATGCCAAATGATAGACATTCGTAACGCCCAATAAACGGCCGTTGGCAATCGTAAAGCACACCTCCGGTACGAGATTTTTCGAAGGTGGCTTCCAGACCTAAACCAGGCAAGTGTGACTATGGAGCAGGCAACAAAATCATTTGTCTTAAAATAAGGATATCCCCCTTTGAGTGTCCAATACCATAATTCTGTACTATTTGACACTCACAGCTTGTACTAATTGGTGTGTTTCAGCCTGGTTGATCACAAGAACTGTAAGTGTTTCTACTGCTCCCTCCTTCACACGTCTGCATGCTGATACTGCCTCCTATAGGTTTTCCTGTGAACTGCGGCTGTACCACCATCAGTCTTCTGTTCAGATGGTCTCCTCTGGCCTGCTGCCCACCTGGGTGAATGACGGCAGCTCTTCAGTGCTCGACGTCTTCATGCGACTGGACCATTACAAGAGGCAGTTGCTGTCCGGAGTGCTGAGGATCAACATGGACCTGCAAGGCTCTTTCAAAACTGGTCTATTTCCAGTCAGGACCGTGTCATGCCCTGCAATGTTCTCGGAGGGTTTTACGGCCCCGAAGACAGACAACTTGCTCTCAACATACTGACACTGACTTAATACAAAAAGAGACCATGATGATAGTACTTAAAATATGAGTGTGTAATATAAAAAGATATACAGTACATTGAGAGTTGTTTTTAAAAGGTTACATATACTTAAAGCCATGTACAGACTTGAATTACATGTCAAAGCACACAAAAATGCACACTTGCAATGACACCGTTTAAATAGCTGACTGTTTCTGTTTTTTGAGGAATGTAGACACACCATTTAACAACTGACTGTGCTGCAAAAGAAAAGCACTGTAGTTTTCATTGTTTATGTACAGTATGCTATTAATCCACATATTACCCAAATAGCCTACTCTAATTTGTGCGCCCTCACTCCCCCTGTTTTCCTTCTCAGTCCCCCTTGTATTTCCCCCAGGTACCTGCAAGTCCCTTAGCCCTTGCACCCTGTGGTGTTTGTTCCCGTGCCCACGCCCCCCAATGTGCCTTCTGAGTGCTTTGTGAATGTTATTGTGCTTTTGAAACATGTAACTTTAATAATAAAAGATTTTTTAAAAAATGCTCAAATGGTGAGTGCAAACTGACTGGGTTAAAAAACTGAAAACTCATAATTGTCTTTTGTTAGTTTGCAATTGCTCAAGTTTGTGTACTTTTTGCCCTATAATTTTTTACATCATGTTTGCAAATTCCAACTTATTAAATGTATTCTCTCTGTTTTCAGAGTAATACAATTGAATGAATATACCACAGTGTACTATGTTATAATACAAAGGTTGGCTACCTGTGAATGTAATAATGTGTTACAATTAAACACTAGTATCAACATCAAATCGTTTGTCTTCATGCTCTCAGCACTTTTATCCTAAATGAAATGCGTTTGCTTTGTTTGCTTTCACAATCACGAACACATTTCCGATGACCCCGTGGAGGCAGGCGAAGTTGCGCTCAGGTCGGCGCTCGGTGCGTGCCTGGTGTCCGTCCACCAGAGGGCACATCCCGGGGAAGCCCCAATCCAAACTCTCCAGTCTCCTCCTCGTACCATGAGCTCAATCGGTCCGAGACAGACCAGGGAAGATGGCTGCCACTGACCATTCCCGGTCCGAAGCAGCCAAACAGCGACGGCAGGACCAGCTGCAGAGATGGCAGGGCTCGGAGACGGACTGTACGAAAACCGAGGCCCGAGAACTCGCGAGCGGCTCGGGTCCACGGAAAGTCCGCTTCGCCCAAGGAGCCGTGTTCATGGCTGCGTGTTCCGCTGGAGATCGGGAGGAGGTGGCAGCTCTTTTAAGGCAGGGAGCTGACATAAACCACGCGAACATAGACGGCCTGACTGCGCTTCATCAGGTAAAAAGTTGGTCATTTTCCCGCAAGTTGCCACGGTGTTTTGATTTGCACCCACGGCTCTTGAAGTTGGTCAAAACTAGTTGATGCCACGACTAGACCATATAAAGGAGTGGAGATTCAGCTTCAACTTACTGCAAAGAATAATAACACTGTTGGTAGTCTAAAGTCCACCCAAGAAGAGAATTTGAGTTTTATTTTCCATGTTGTTTTGTATCTTTCTGGCCAGTCTGTTGGTGACACCATCAAACTAGTAATTTAAGCATCATGAGTCACTCAAAATTATCCAACAAAAAGCACACAATGGTTCACTTCACAGAGGAGGACTGCAGCCTCTTTTACTCCAGACAGAAGACCCCCTCACTCTGCTCAGTGCATGCTTAAAGACATCACCATATATGATCAACAGGTTGTGGTTCTCTACAGCTATTCATGCTCAAGAAATTCTGAAAAAATGAGCATTAACTTGACGTAGGCCTACTTAATGTTTTAGTTTTTGTGTAATTCGGGAAGCAGCGTTAGTGTTTCATGTTGTTATTTGGATCATAACATAACTATTTCCCCTGCAATTATGACCCTACATTATTAACTTCTCACACAGCTAGTTTTGCTGTTCTGCTATAGTGAAGCTGCTTGTTGAATAATTTGTATTTATCTATCCATTGTATCTTGACTCTTTTCTATTCTTGTGATTTACGAGGCTAGTCATCTCATAAAATCCACTTGATGTGCCTAGATTTGGTCAGTGCATGTATCACACCATCACCCACTGTGGTCCCTCTCCTGTCCTCCATCAATTCTCTCCTGTTGCTCACCGGTCTCCAGGCAACCAAATTAAATATAGGCGCACACTCTTAAAAACTTTCCATCCTCTCCATCCAAATCCTTTTCTGTCTTGTGTATGACTTCCACTCACTCTTGCCCCCTCTCTATCATTTTGCCAGCACTCGGACTTTTGGGATTTGTGGATGAAAAAATGGAAAAATTCCTCGAACTACACAAGCTTCTGTTGTTGATTTCGACAATGACTCACTTGAGTGTTGCGACTGGAGTGCTCTGCTGGGTGGCAGTGTGCCCCATTCATTTACTATGGAGCACCACTTGTTGGTGATCAATGTCACTTTGGACTTGTTGTATGCAGGTTTTCATTCCACTTATCACCCTAAAACACCATGTGCTGTTGAGGAGTGCTGCGTGTCAGACTACCTGTCCAGTGATCTGATTTTATGGAGGAGGTGGAGACTTGGAGCAGCTTTGTTACTATTTAGCCCAAAAGCAAAGCCTCTTAAGAGGTGGCTTAAGAGGCGCATGATGGACATCCACTACTGACTGTCACCAGTGGCTTTTCCTGTGTTGTATCACTACACAACTATGACATTAACAGGGTTAGGTTTTATAAAACAAGATCATGTTTTGTAACACTACTCACACCAATAGCTATTCATTATTTAAATGTTGATTCTTACAGGAATCAGTTCCCATCATGCCTACCCACTACAATCTCTTTTTGTAGTCTTACCAGATCAAAACACCAGATTCCAGGAAGATGCCTTTATAGATTACAGTATTTGAAAATCTTCCATTTATTTCATATTTGTTGGTCAGTCAAAAAGGTGGTGGTGAAAATGGAAGCCTAATTAGAAGTGTTAATGTTGTAAAATTAGTATCAACCTGATCATAGTAGATGATAATGTTGTATCTCGTCAAGATCAAGATTGCTGGCTCAATGGACTGCTCACGTGCACAGTAAATCCTTAAACAACTGCAAAATCTTATATACAGTACTATAACTGTACTCACAGTTAGGATACAGGTTATTGTACAAGAATGCGCACTCAAGTTGAGACTATATTAGGATAGTCACATCAATCACCTAAAGTTCAGTGAAATATGAACCAAACCCTCAGATCACACCATGAGGTCCTCATGGGATTTATCTTGGTCTTGTGCTGGATCACACTGAGAATCAAGATTCACTGTGCCCCAGGAAACACAGCTAGAAAGACGCACTGTTTCACTTCTGCAGCAAATAATAGTTTAGGAAAGTGCTTATTATGGTTTTGTTGCTTTTGAATAAATGATTACATGTATACACAGAAATCACAGTTTACGGGTCAGTCTGTATTTTTTATAGCTGTGTTCTTCAAACAACTTCTTTAAACAACATTTACGTTTTTTATTTAGAAAAGGACTTGAAGCTTTTGTTGTGTCTTGTTTGATGTTATTTCTAGGAAAAATAACAGCTCTTGCTCACTGTCTTGTATTGTATACTTCACTAGGCCTGCATAGATGAAAATGCAGAGATGGTGCAGTTCCTGGTTGAGAGCGGCAGTGACGTGAACCGAGGGGACAATGAGGGCTGGACTCCTCTACATGCCGCAGCGTCGTGCGGCTTTGTCCAGATCGTCAAGTGAGTGGGAATCATTGCCTCAATACCACATTTGAGGCAAACATGGATTTTGGGAACATTGCATTGTAAGTTATTAAACTTGTTTTTTATTAGATATCTAATAGAGCATGGAGCTAATGTCGGTGCAGTGAACAGTGAAGGGGAGCTTCCACTGGATGTAGCTACTGAAGATGCCATGGAGAGACTCCTCAAATCTGAAATCAAGAAACAAGGTTAGACATTTGCAAACTGTATCTATTATAATACACCCCATTCACTGCCTCATAGGGGTTATTTTTTTGTATTTCCCCAAATCTAAATAAATTCAGAGGGTTCCATCAGCAGGACAAGTATCAGCCACTTAATTAAAATTTTCAAAGAGTAAGCTATGACACCACATAAAACAAGCAGAAAATAAACATATTAAGCGTAACCATATTAAGAAAGCTATAAATCTTGCACAGAGTGGCCATTAAACTTCATTAAACTGCAGTCTGACCTGGTGAAGTAAATCAAATTACACTTAAATAACCTAAACTTGTGAAAATGTATTACTTTACAGGGGTAGATGTAGATCAAGCTCGAAAACAAGAGGAAAGAATCATGCTTCAAGACGCCATGGCTGTGATGTCTGGTGGAGGCACGCTCACACCACACCACAACACCAGGGCTACTGCTTTGCATGTTGCAGCAGCTAAAGGATACATTGAAGTTCTCAAGTAAGCATTAAATTACACCATGAGTAGCTGTGTAGAGTCAACATTGTAGTATTCAGTATTTTCTTTTTACTACTTGTCTATTGGAGAAGAGTTTACATGGTGTTAGCGGTTTTAAGCAAACATAAGCGTTGTTAGGTTTTAAAGGGCCCGTATTACCCTATTTTCTGGTCTCTGTTATAATCTTGTTTATCAAAAACATACCTGGAGTGTTTTGTTTAATTCACACATGGTTAACACACACATATTTACAAACAGAAAACAGTGTTCCACCTTGTGATGTCTTGTGGTAATACAGGAAGTGCTCCACTGAGTTTTTAACCTCACTACACCTTTATTAAAATCATATGGGTAACTTCAGCCCTGAAATTGCCAATCTCAGTTGAACAAAAAGTAAAAGGTATCTGTTGAGTCATGACATCACACTGTGGAACAGAGCATTTTGAGCTTTGGAGATGTAGACAGTAATAATAAAAGGTTATACAATTGTGTGAATTCAAGATTCAAAGCTTTTATTGGCATATGCACAGTAAAGAAACACATTTCCCTGTACAATGAAATTCTTACTTTGCTGCCCACACTGGATGGCAAATATAAATAAGATAAAGAGAAGCATGTAAAAGAATATAATCAAATAAAACAATCCTTACAGAATATACACTATGAAAAAATATAGGCTATGTGCTATGTATGTGAATGAAACAAAACACAACTTAGGGTATGTTTCTGAGGAGGTACCAACATTATAATGTGACTAAAAGTTCACATGAGTAAATTTTGCGTAACCTTGTGTGGACCTTTAATAAAAAGATGACATAGGAAGGAAAACACAAAAATTTGTTACAATAACATTTTGTTATCCTAGAGTTATGACATCAAGTTGTATTATGTTCCTCTCAGAGTGCTGCTTAAGTGTGGGGTGGATGTGGACTGCCGGGACATAGATGGATGGACACCTCTCCATGCAGCGGCGCACTGGGGACAGGAGGAGGTGTGCACTTTGCTGGCTGATCACATGTGTGATATGGGAGCCGTCAACAATGTGGTAAGGAGATAAGAATATCCTTACAGCAATAAAATGACTGCATATGAAAACAAGTTGAGTAATTGCGTATAAATCTCCTTATAGGGCCAAACTGCTCTAGATGTTGCTGATGAGAATCTTGTAGACACGTTGGAGGAGCTTCAGAAAAAGCAAAATGCGGTATGGGTGCCTTGACACTGCTCAATTCTCCTCTGTTGAATAACCTGATCTGACTGATAGTGTTGTGACTCTAAATGTTCACTGGCTTTATGCTATGTTTATATTCTTGTGCAGTTACGCAGTGAGAAAGAGAAACAAACTCCAGTTATAGAAACCAGTCCTCAGATCGCCATGGTACCAGTCCGAACTCGAAGGTTAGTGCCAGCGTGTGTTTACGGGCTTGTATTTGTCTGTGTTCTCTGTAGTCCCTGTAGTCCGTGTCACTGTGTGTGGATATGATGTCTCTTGTCAGTGATTTGCCGTGACTACTGTATAAGGCAAAAGCTAAAGATCCCGATGTGTATTCATCCCAAAAATTATTTTAGGTAGCTAAAATATAGTAATCTTTGTAAATTGTGCTGCAAATCAATTATTATAGATAAAATTGCTGTAGTTTAATCTGTTTAGATGAATATGTTGTTGAGGAAGAATAGTATACAGTACATGGCATCATAGCAAGTGACGTATTGTCCCATGCACTGATGGGTTTATTGCTGCTTACTGTAACTGGCTGAGCACCCTGACTGATCAACCCCTGCATGCACCTGTCGTCCTGCTCCACCCTGGCCCCACCCTGCAGGACCTCTATCTCCCGTATGAGCAGTAAGGAGAAGATCTGCCTCCACGAGCGAGAAAAGCACCCCCCTCCCGCACTACAGAGCACTCCAGCTGAGGAAGAGGAGGAGGAGGGCCAAACAGGACAGGGCCAAACTCAGAGCCAGACCAAAGCCTCCAGCAGCTCTAGCTCCGAAGAAGAGAGTGAATCTGAGAGTGATGCGGAGTCAGGTGACTAAAATATTTTTAATTATATGGAGTCAACCTATAGGTGATTGTATGCTTTTTATGGTTTTAGTCATGTTCAACAATTTCTGATTTTTGAACATTTGCAGAGAAAGCTAAGAATCGTGAAATCATCAACAACTTGAACAACAAGCGTAACACCACAGGACTGCTTTCTACCTCAACAAGTGCTGCTGTTAAGAAGGTAATAGCCAAATTAAGGCAGTGACTTGTTTAAATAAAAGTGTATTATTTAATTTTTCTACTGTGTGAAACAGGAAACCAATAAGGCGCCAGCCACTGAGGCCCCAGGCTCCTGGAGGACCTCCCTGAGAAAGGCGGGCAGCTCAGTGACCCTTGGTTCAGCCGGTCTGTCAGAGTCCAGCCAGGAGCGCCCCACAGAGACTGGGTTAGGAATGACCCGCTCTGCGTCTAGCCCCCGCCTCAGCTCTGAAGCTGACAACAAGGTGCAAACACTCACATGATTCAAGAAAGCATGCAACCATGAAACCACCGTTTCAGGAGTGGATAAAGGTTCCTTTAGTGTCCCATTTGCTGATGATCTGACTTGCAGGAGCCGAGGCTGGCCCGAGTGCCACCCATTACAACGCGGAGGCTCTTCAGTATACCTGACAGCAGTCCTGACAACTCCAACAGGTGGGCTTATGCTCTGAAGGCTACTGCTGTGAAACCAGGATCTGTTTTTTCCTCTGCCTATGTGTTGTCACCCTGCCTCTCTCTCTCTCTCTCTCTCTCTCTCTCTCTCTCTCTCTTTCTCTCTTTCTCTCTCTCAGCTGGCTCAGTCGTAGCTCTTCTTACACCCGGCGCCTTCACAGTCAGTCTGGCAGTGAGCTCAGTAGTTCCAACCCTTCCTTGCCTCACAGGTCAGTCACGCTGCTCACTCCCAGCCTTCTGTTTGTTTGCTTGTGTGTTTGTGTGATTCTTTGTTCGGCTTCAGTGTGCACATTCCCCACACAAGTGATTACTAACTACAAATGTATTTATGGCAATAGTAAAAGACAGAAATATCACAGTCCGTGTGTCTTTGTAGTGCCTCTTATGGAAAGAGACTGGACGAATCCACTGTAACCTCAGCCAGTTTAGGGACAAGCTCTTCTGGTCTCAGTCGACCCAATAGTGTTTTAGCCCAGAGGTAATTTTGAATTATAGTTAAAAAAAAAAAATGCAAATCTGATATTATTCTGTTTTATCTTTTTTTATCATTAGACTTCCTCAGGAACAGCCAGAAAAGAAGGATCAGCCTGCTGCAGTCACAACAACTAATTCTGGCATCATGATCACAGGCGAACCCGAAGCCAAGCAAAGGCGCAAGTCAGTAATTCATGTGTGCAATGACTGTTGCAGGGTTTAGAAAATATCTGCACTGCTACAAGTGACAAATATAGGCCTACTACATAGTACAAATCCTGCTTGCAAAGAAAAGTACTGTATTGCTTACCTTATATTATTATGTTTATATTTTTACCTGCTCAGAGAGATTTAAGGGTTTCTCTGAGAGTAACCCTTAAATTAGTTAAAAATGAATCACTGCAATCTATTATTCTAAGAACTTTGAACTATTATATTGATTTGGGTGTGTGCTTCTTTTATTGTCTTAAATATGTTAAGAGGATGGATGGTTGGAAATGTTTTTAAATCTTATTAGCAAGCATATTTAATAATTTACTGACTGCTATTATTTCTCATATGGAATTGGAATTTGATTCAATGCAGATTCTTTCTCCAACTGGGGGGTATGTTGCTCCTTCAGGTGGTATTAGGACTGCTCTTCATTTTATGGGTTTGCCTAAATTCAAGCATTTTTTTGTCCTCTGGATAATTTCTCGTTTAGTACTACAGTAGAAATGATAAAGCCCACTTTTAGACCAGGTTAAGCCCTGATTTGACCTGGAATAGTCCTGTTATAGACGTTATGTAGACCTGGTGGTACTCAGAAAGCCAAATCTTTTCTTCGGTGCTACTTGATGTGAAATGTTTGAGACAGTTTACTCTGCTGCTACTCTGAAGAACACTGTATTTTAAAGGGATAGTGCGGGTTTTTTTATGTTAATCTGTATGGGTTTCCTTCTAAAAGTTACGTGTGTTGACACCGGCTTACCTCTGACAGTCTCAGCTGATCCGGGTTCGGCTCGCTTTCTGGAGCCCACGTAAGTAGGTCCGGTAACTTCCCCGGAACATGACATAAAGCTTGTTCTTCTCAAAACAAAAATATTTGTCTGAAAGGTGATATATTTGCGTCCCAAACAGTTGTCCACGAAACATCCAGCAGCGTAGATTGCGTTTGCGTATTGCCTCTCCCGATTCGTATCACTGCGCGCATATTAGCTGTATTAGCCTGTTAACCTTTAGCGGAAGTGTACGGCAGATGCGGTCCGCCGTAAGGGGAAGTTTACAAGTGAACAGGCTAATACAGCTAATATGCGTGCAGAGATACAAATCGGGAGAGGCAATACGCGAACGCAATCTACGCTGCTGGATGTTTCATGGACAACTGTTTGGGATGCAAATATATCACCTTTCGGACAAATGTTTTGTTTTGAGAAGAAAAACAAGCTTTATTTCATGTTCCAGGGAAGTTACCGGACCTACTTACGTGGGCTCCAGAAAGCGAGCCGAACCGGGATCAGCTGAGAGTGTCAGAGGTAAGCCGGTGTCAACACACGTAACTTTTAGAAGGAAACTCGTACAGATTAACATAAAAAAAAACGCACTATCCCTTTAACTGTGTAGGTCCTATTTGACTCCTGTGCGGGACGAAGAGGCAGAGGCTCAGAGAAAGGCCCGATCCCGACACGCAAGGCAGTCCCGCCGCTCCACTCAGGTTCAAATTCTTTCTTTAATCCAAAATGAATAACCATCAGTTATTTTATTATTTCAAGTATTTAACATTTTGTCTGCAGGGTGTAACACTTACAGATCTACAAGAAGCAGAAAAGACCATGAAGACCAAAACTGAAAATAAAGTGAGGGAGAAAAAGGAGGAAGATGAAAAAGAGAAGGAGAAGGACACTAAGCTGAAGAAGGGAGATGAAGGGGTGAGAGCTGTATTTTAAAGTTACTAATGTTTTGGCTGCTCTCTTGTGTGAAGTCATGGATATCACTGAGCGTGTGTTATTGGATGTTTACAGGAAGTGAGCTGGAGGTCTCGTATTGCCAGTCTACAGAAGTCCGACCTTCTGGGCCTCACGCAGCCTGCCGGTACAGCGCGGACTCAGGCCACGGACAGGAGAGGTACATGGTATAACTTCCCCTTTTAAACACAGGAGTTTAAATAATATCCTTAAATGAGTGCTTTCTGGCTCTCTTCCAGATGTTGAGGCCAGTATAGGGGGAGAGAGTGAGACGGAGCGATGGGCGAGAGAGCGAAGGGAAAGACGACAAGCCCGGGCCAGAAGGAAGGCACAGAGGACCGGAGAGGTGAGTGAAACAAGAGCTTTAATTATAGGGAGGTTATTGTTGCTATTATAAAAACCTTTAACCTATACAATTATTTCCCTTTTTATGTGAATAGAGTGATGACAATGAGCCAAGTGGAGAGGAGGAGTTAACTGGCAGTGGGCTGGATCCACAGGTTGGTTGTTTTTGGACTCCCAAATGTGATGATGTCACATCTCAAATGGGGGGTGGGAGTCTATATTCTATTATGGATTTATTTTTCAGTTTGAAATGAACAAATCTTGAACTTGATATGACAAAGTAATTTTATTTTGGCATATTTATCCAACACCATCAAATCTGCAAAAAGTAGGCCATTGGCCCCTATAACGGTTAAATACAATGACAATGTGATTTAATCATCAGCAGTAAATCCTATGGGGATAGTCATCTTACTTGTTTTTGTCTCTTTTTCTTTAAAGGCAGGCCAACACTTGAGCTCCAGGTATGACTGCAGTCTGATTGATCATTCATATAACCTATGATTGATCATTCCTGTAACTCATTCAGTCTTTGTAATAGTGAAATTTTCTTTTCTTTCATCCGCAGGTCGGAGGTGTCCTGTAATGACACAGGAGGAGCCTCGGAGACTAAAGATTATAAAAAGGTGAGCACTGAAAGTTTTACTTTCTAACTAGAACTACTCTTTGTAGATCATCCATTTTCTGAAAAGTTAACGTAAAATCTACCCTTTTCTTTGGTGGAAAAAGCGTATAGTAATAAATTGCCATCCAGATGGTGATCTCAATCCGCACCTGTAGCTTAGCATTTTCCACTTGACTGATTTAGACCTTATTTAGACCTATTTGACTTTTATTAGCAGGCTGTGGTTCATTAACGCAAAAAAACTGTAACTATAAACAAAGGTTTCAAGAATATTCCAAGAATTGTTAACATTCATTTCATTCTGACAGTTATTTGAAGAATTGTCCAGAGAAAATAGTCAACTACAATCACAACTGCAGGACACTCAGAGGACTGTTAATCAAACTCGCTTGGACCTGGAAAAAGCCACGCAGGTACCATTAACCAAACATTTACAGTTATTACAAATGTTCACTTAATGAAAAAATCTTGAATCAGTTTTGCCTGTAATAATATTTGCTTTACCCCTTCTGTCCCACAGAGGCAGGAGCGCTTCACAGACTGTTCAGCCCTGCTGGAGATGGAGAGAAAGGTAATGTTGAGAGATAATTTTGTCATAGTCACGTGTTGTAGCTGCTTTGCTTCACCATTGCCACCTGTGCCGTTTTGAATATCTTTTCTTCACTCACTGAATTCACTTCACTGTTTTGATCTCTGTTCCCAACACTCTGTCTTCCTGCCTGCCTTTTAACGCCATAAGGATCGGAGGATGCTGGAGAGGAGAATGGCGGAGTTGGAGGAGGAGCTAAAGGTAAGCACTCATTGCATGTTACTCTGCCCGAACTGCTTTGCTTTGACTTACGCATAGGTGAGTGGTGTGATCATTACTAATGTATAGACTAAGGTATAAATATATTATCTTTTGATTTGAAAAATATGATTTTTATTTGTCAGAAATCTAATCAGAAAAATGTATAAATTAAATATAACATAATTTTATTGCAGTACTAATACATTATTTCACCATATATAATCACCTCTAGTCTATTTTGAACAAGATATTAAAAAATCCCAAGTATCTTAGTTTCACTGACTCATATACTGTGTATTTTTGTTTTTATAGTTTATTCTCTTGGGTAATTAATTTGTGTATAAAATATTTTCATTTTGCGTTATGTTTACATTTTCCACATTGTTTATTTAATTTAAAGGTTAGGTACATGCCTTGTAAAGGTTATAAACAGACTGAAGTTTACACATCTGATGTCATTCACATTCTGTTCGTGCAATCTCAGAATGTAATCCGATGTATCATTATAATTTACTGTCTTTTTTTAATGCGGTGATGAAGTGTGTTTCAAAGTTTGCCTTTTTTCCTTCAGGTTCTTGTTGATCTAAGAGCAGACAACCAGCGTCTTAAGGATGAAAATGGAGCACTGATCCGTGTCATCAGCAAACTCTCCAAATAGACTTCCAGGGAGAGAGAGATGCATAAAGAGCAGGGACTCCCACCCCTCCCCTTCCCATCCACACATTCCTCCCAATGCCAAAGACAGACCGAGGGAGAAGATCGCACAACTGTCCTGACCATAGCACCAGCAGATTGTTATGTCCCATCACCATAGCCCCAAACAGCTGGAGGGCTCTGTGTGCCTTAATGTTGTTTGTCACAGAAGATTTGTGGCCATAGCTTAAGCCCCTGCAATAGCATGAAGACGACAGCCAAACTCCCATAGCTGGTGCAACACAGATCACAACATTAAGCATCTGTGCGTCTGGGGAACACTAACATGCACTACATTCCTATAAGTGCATCAGGATTTCCTCGATGCACATTCCATGAGCACACAAGGCCCCGCGGTCTTTATAGCTCCCACTTAATATTTATGTTTTTGAACACTGTCACCCTCACAAGTTTATTGCTCACTGTGTTAAGCCCCCTTAAAATGTGTTGTCAAGCAGTTAAAGTTTTGTCATTCTTCGAAAAGCTACAACACTTCAGGTCTGACGAGTCAGAAACATCCGGCGGAAGTTTGTTGTTTCCACATTCAAGTGTTTTTTGAACCCACCTACCTCTCCACCTAAGCACTTCCCCACCTTTTTTATTATTAGTTCTGTGACACACTCCATGTTCTTAAAAAGACAGCAGATCCAAGTCATTGGAATATAGCACTTTACTCTGCCAAGTAATACAAGATCTGTGAGATTTTGCAAGTTCACCAGTTAAATTATTATTTTGGAGCACCTTTTTCCTTTTTAACAGAGGTTAGGGCATGTTTGAAGGTCAAAGGTTATTGCACATTTATACACATTGCTGTTACAAATGCAACAAATGGTTTTAATATTTGCCATGGACAAAAATCTTATTTTGATAGTTTTCATGGACAATTGCTCTTTCTCACAAGTGAGCAAGGTCTTGTATATTGAATGTCTTAAAATATTAGTCTTGAATAATACCCTTCAGAAATAAAAAAAAACAAAAAAACAACAACAACAAAAAAACCATAGCCTTCTTCACGTTTGTTTTCTAATATATTTAATGAATGTCAGCACCATAATAAAAAATGTGTTTGTAGCTGCTGTCTGTTTCTTCTGAGCAGAGGTTTGCCACCTGAGGGCATACATTTTTTATCTTATTTTAGTGATATTTTAACTGTCTTGATCCTTTCATGGACTGGTTGGTGGGATGTTCTGGTGACGGTTGCCCATATGTATTCTATCAGGAGAAACTGAACAGCTGCAGTGCATTCAGTGCTTGTGAGTGGAGGAAACAGCTCCACAGATGTATTTACCATTTGTTTGGACTGCTGAAGTAATCTACTGCTACTCCCCAGTGGATGCTACATCATGCAAGAATTGGCCAATCAGTAGATAGTATTATAGCCAGCACTTTTCTAAAAGAAAACAGGGGGTCTTTATAGTTTGAACACTTATTAACACTGGACATCTATGTGTCTTGTGTGAGTGTGGAGATGGACCACTGCAGAAGCGCTGACAACAAGCAGAGCTCCTAATAAGGAAGGGCCGGCTGGCGGAGGCTCTCTCTGTAAATATCCCTTAGGTCTGAGAAAGACAGAGGCAGGGAGCTGGGGAGGAAGAGGGAAGCGGATGGATTGCAGCCTTATATGGACAAAGCACTGCTTTTCTCAGGGTTTGTGGCTCTGACCCCCGGCATGACGCCAGAATGGACACAAATGGCTCATTTGCGCTACCATGCGGTACAAAGAAGTAAGTTCCATAGGATGTTATTTCGTTAATTTAGAGAGGGGACATTAGCTTTCAGACAAATGTATTGATCCAAAAGGGTTTGGACAGCATGTGTACAAATTGCAAATGACACATGTTCCCTGATTTACCTTGTTTGTATTGGTGTAACAGGCTATTAGGTGTCATATTGTAGATAATATCTTACCTTTGTGGGGCCACTTAAGCTTATCTAGATTTAGATCAGAGTGCAAGTAAAGTCCTAAGAGGTGTCCATGTCATATTTTCCCAAAGACCACAAAAGTCAGTCCAGATTTTCCATGCAGCTCATAGTTTATGCTCTGGTCTCCTCCCTCCTCGGGCTTCATTCTCTTGTTTGCTTTTGGTTTTGTCCGCTTTTTGCTACAGCATTTACCGTGGCACAATGTATATGCAAAGATGTCAGATGACATAAAAAGCTTTTTGGATTTAACACTTTGAACTTTGAAGAGTTTTGTATTTTCTATCTGCATTCCTTTGATGCTCCTCCCTCTTCACGCAAAAGTAAAATATTAAGTTTATACAAATAAATTGGTTGTTGCAGTAGGCCTAGTTTTAAATAGTTGGAGTTATAAATGCAATGTAAGTGTAGTAAATATCTGCTAATGGCTATGATTTTAGAGTTGGTATAAATGAAGTGAACTTTTTGAACTGTAAGCAGGTTTTGATGTTAATAACTTCATACTTGTCTTGTGACACTTACATGCCAAAGTACAAGGCTGGTATTTCTGTGCATATATGTGAAGTGAGCATGTAAATATAGGAGTTCAGTACAGCGAAAACAACCAGCTGTTTTTAACTTTTTTAAACAGGTCTAAGACATGGCAAGTGACTCTTCAGAGGCCAATGATCCATACATTTTCTGCACTGACACTTTACCCAGTGATGCCCGCTACCTTCCCCCTTTGGCCAATGGACTCCTGGGGTGGAAGGTGTACAATAATATCATGCATATGGGTGGCATTTACAATGGCGAAGGTGGGCGCTGTCACAGAGCAGACATACCCTGTCCTCTGGCTGTCAGGATGGACACAGTGGACCCTGGGAATCACTCCTACTGCCTGGACACAAACACAGGTAAAGTCGTCAGTAGTTTGTTTAGACAAACTACTTTTACTCAAATCAAGTTACAACTCAGATCTGTAGAGAGGCAACTTCGATCACAGCCAGAATGCCTGTTTTTCTAGATATTTTTGAGCTATAAAACCATCTGTGATTGAATAAATGTAAGGTAGAGCTGGTTAATGCCATACTATGGAACATTCCAGGTAGAGCAATTACATATCCATAGAAACAAGTAAGTGATGTACCCCCAACCAAAAAGTTGCACATTTAATCTTGGCATTTAGGCATGTTTGGGCCATTTTATCTTCTTGGGTTAAATACAGTAAAGTGTCGTTACCGTATTGTCTTTAACCCAAGAAGTTAAAGTACATAAGAAGACAAAATGAACATCGGTTTAATGTTTGGGTCATGTTTGGATTACTGATGGTACAAATGATTTAGTCCAGTTTATGAATCAATTGGAATACCATTATGATGATTATTAAACCATTATTGTGAATTGCCATTTTGACCTCTGTATGTGTATGTTTCTGTTCCAGGTATTTTTACACACACTCTGAGCACAGCCAGAGTGATAGCCTCTCAGTCACTGTATTCACACCGATACTACAGTAAACTGATGGTGATGGAGATCATGCTGGTACGACAGGGCACAAATGAGGAGCCAGTCACAGTGGATCTGCTTACAAACTTTAAACCTCTGAGCAAAGACATTGCTTTTGAGACTGGCCCAGATTATAAAAGTGGCAAGTAAGTATGAGGCACACCAAACTGGGGAAACTCTATGATCACTTGCCTAAAATGCAGCTCCAAATGCAACAAGCTGTCAATGAAATCTCTCATCCGTTGAGCTTCCTTCTCTAGACTTCCTAGAGAATCACTATTTATTGATAGGCACTGCCCTCTGGAGACCAAAAGAACAGAATGACCAAGAGTTTTGAAGATGGATTGACCCAAGAACTTCACAATTTAGCTTTTATACTACTTTTTAAAAACACAAAAATGAAGTTTTGATAAAAAGGAAGTTGACTTGATATTGTGTTTCCCTTGCAAAAATGTGTCAATTGGTTTAGTTCTCATAGTTGATAAAGTTATGCATAACCAGCGTTTCTTGTAAAAATCTCCTGATTATTAAACTGTATGTCATTTATTTCTCTTAGGCACATCTTCGGACATACAACTGCAGCAGAGTATCCTGGAGGTTCCTGTCCCACTGTGCACCTTATCTGGACAGATATACCTGTAACTTTGACCCTTAACGCAGGACAAAGCCAGGCTCGCTGGGGCTTCATACTAGTTGTGGCTGACAGCCAACAAAGTGCTGAATCCAACTATGATAAGGGCCTCTCTCTAATGGCGGGTGGAAGTTTACGCTCATCACACGAACAGGCCTGGAAGGAACTGTGGCTGCAAAGCAAGATAGACATAGTGGGGTCTGCGATCTTGTGCAAAGCTCTAATTGGCTGTATGTTCTACCTCCTCAGTGCCTTTCCATCTATTCATGATACAACCAGCTCCTTTGGGGGAGTCAGTCCTGGTGGTCTGTCCAACGGGGGTGATGGGCAGGACTACTGGGGCCATGTTTTCTGGGATCAGGTAAGATATTGGTCACATCTTATTTCTGTTCTGTTCTTAGAAGTGAACTGAAATGGAGGATATTGCCCTGTTGCCCTTTTGTTTTTAGCACTTAAGATAAAATACCTATGATCCTCTTAGTGAAGACGTCTGTTGTTTTAATATCATACAAAAAATAAAGCTAGGGAAGGCTGTTGGGGAATATTGTTGAAAATATAGCTTTTGAGGGGAGCTTAGAAAGTAATTCAGCAGTGTTAAGCATTTAATTATCTATTCAGCCTAGAGTTGCTAGGAGAAAGAGCTTTTACCATAGGTAGGATATAACATATAACCTGAACAAGGATTTTTTGTTATTGAGTTATGAATACTGATTAGACATTAGTAAGTATCTATTGTAATTATACTAATGTATGCAACTTACACTGTCTTCTTGAAACAGGACATTTGGATGTATCCTGGTATTGCCCTCTTCTACCCCACATTAGCCAGATCTGTGCTTGAGTACAGAGTGAGAACAATAGATGGTGCAAGAGACAATGCACAGAGACAAGGCTACAAGGTATGATCAGCTGACAACAATTAAGCCTGAAAATGATACGTCTAGGAGTAAACTGCCCTCATGTAACACAGTAATAATTGCTTGTATTATGTAGTAAGCTATTTTGGGCAATAACATTTAAATTCATTATTTATTTGATGCTAGGTATTGATATTGTTTGTAACTGAAATTTCTAAAATTAAGTATTTGGGTAGTGGTTTGTGGTGCACTGTGCTTGCAAAAATGTGACAGAGCAAATGCATTGTTATTTTATATTTGATATATTTTACACCTTCAAACAGGCTTCTTGAGCACACATACATAACAGTTTAACTCTTGTACAGGGACTAAAGTTTCCATGGGAGAGCGCTGTGTCTGGCAGAGAGGTCTGTCCTGAAGATATTTATGGACAGCAGGAGATTCATATCAATGGAGACGTCACCCTGGCTTTTCAGCATTATCTCTATTTGACTGAGGTACAAATGGTTTCATATATTCACAAATTTCAGTCGCTTGGTTTTTTTTTCACATTTCAAGGACTTTTTAGCATTCAAAAAATAGGCATCAGATATTCCTTCCTAGTGTTAACTCAACCCTTTTTCCCAGGATATATCCATGTTCACAGAAGGTCAGGGCAGCCAGGTTGTTTGGGGCGTGGCCGATTATTGGGTGTCTAGAGTTACAATGAGCCCACAGGATCACAAGTATCACATTTTAGGTAGGGTGAAAAGACTGTACATGCCCCTGTGGCTGACGCAGTTTTGTACATTATATATTATTATTGTACTTACACTTATTCATTTCCAGGTGTTATGCCTCCAGATGAGTATTACTACAATGTTAACAACTCCGTGTACACAAATACAGTGGCCAAATTAAGGTGATGGATTAACAAAACCAAAACAATGTCTGTAGATGTATATTAGTAATGTTATTTGTTTCATTGGGCAGTCTGGAATTTGCGATTGAACTTGCAGACCTTCTTGATAAACCTGCACCAAAGGAATGGAAAGAAGTGTCAGAAAACTTAAAAATACCTTTTGATGAAGAATTTAACTACCACCCTGAGTATGATGGCTATGTCAGAGGTATTATCTTTGACATTATAAATGGCTAAATGAATTTATCTATGATTCATGATGGTACTTTTCCACAGGTGCTCCAGTAAAGCAGGCAGATACAGTTATGATAGGTTATCCTCTTGGATTCCCTATGTCTACAGAGATCAGGAAAAATGACCTTCTGGCATATGAACCGGTTACAGACCCACACGGTCCAGCAATGACATGGGTAAATAAAACATAGTGTGCCATTTTTAAACATGTTCAGTGTATGCTGTATAATTGTAGGTGTACAGTGGGGGAAATAAGTATTTGATCACTTGCTGATTTGATAGGTTTGCCCACTGACAAAGAACTGAACAGTCTATCACTTTAATGTTAGGTTTATTTTAACATTGAGAGACAGAATATTAAAAAGAAAATCCAGAAAATCACATTATAGAAAATATATGAATTGATTTGCATTTCATTGTGTAAAATATGTATAGCCATTATAGCCAACCATTAAAGGTCCCATGGCATGAAATTTTCACTTTCTGAGGTTTTTGAACATTAATGTGAGCTCCCCTACCCTGTTTAGGGCCCCCCCATGGTTAAAAGTTGCGAAATGTCTAAACTGAGCATTTGCGATCCTTTTCTGCGTTAGAAAAAATCAGAGCTCAAACGGGCGATTTTGAACAAGGAAACTTATTGACGTCAGCTCGAAAAAAGAAATGCAAATGCAGTTCCACCCCCGTCTGTCTCTACTCAGCGTTTCTGTAAATCACGCCCAGAGAGTTTGGACTGCGGAGGAGCTACGCAATGCGAAATGCGTTTTTTTTATTTGCCTGGAGGAACTTGCGAGTGTTTCTAGGCTCAGAAGTCCTTTATCTGAGCCTGTGGATATCTGAAACAGCAGTGATTTAATTTTATTTTCTGTGGAAATGTGTTTATTTTTCAATGGAAGGCTTCTCATCTCTCCCTCCGCGCAAAAACACGGAAGTGGGTCAGAGCGCACAGGGCACAGCTGAAAAGGAAAGAGTGGAGAGTTTGGCCACGTCCCCAGCCGCTACTATAGGCCATCTCTGTCCTCCTCATTTGCATTCAAGCAACAATGCCCATAATGGACTGTTCCAGTGTTCCAGAGTGACATTTATGACTCTTTCTCATCTTATCTCTCTTTCTCATGCACTGAGTCTTGATTTTGAAGAAGGATTCATTTACAATATTAGGGAACCATTAAAGGTCCCATGGCATGAAATTTTCACTTTCTGAGGTTTTTGAACATTAATGTGAGCTCCCCTACCCTGTTTAGCCTCCCCCCCCCATGGTTAAAAGTTGTGAAATGTCTAAACTGAGCATTTGCGATCCTTTTCTGCGTTACAAAAAATCGGAGCTCAAACGGGCGATTTTGAACAAGGCACCTTATTGACGTCAGATCGAAAAACTGCAAACTGCAAATGCAGTTCCACCCCCGTCTGTCTGAACTCAGCGTCTCTGTAAATCACGCCCAGAGAGTTTGGACTGCGAATGCGCTAGGCAATGCGAAATGCGTTTTTTTATTTACCTGGAGGCACGTCCGAGTGTTTCTAGGTTCGGAAGTCCTTTATCTGAGCCTCTGGACCTTTGAACAGCAGTGGTTTAATTTTATTTTATGTGGAAATGTGTTTATTTTTCAATGGAACACTTCAAATCTCTCCCCCCCGTGCAAAAACAAGGAAATGGATCAGCTGAGGGCTCAGAGCCGAAAGCGGAGAGTTTGGCCACGCCCCCACCCTCTACTATAGGCCACCTCTTTTCTCCTCATTTGCATTCAAGCAACAACGCCCATTATGGAGTGTTCAGAGAGAGAAAAAATACTCTTTCTCATCTTATCTCTGTTTCTCATGCACTGAGTGTTGCTTTTGAAGAAGGATTCATTTACAGTATTAGGGAACCATTAAGGAGCCATATAAAAGCATCAAGAAGTACCATGTCATGGGACCTTTAAGAGTTTTGGCTGCCACAGACCAATTAGACACTCCTAATCAATGTCAGGTACAAGACTGTAGACCTGCACAAGGATGGAATGGGCCACAAAACCATAAGCAATGATCTCGAGGCAGCTGGGACCACAGTCACTAAGAAAACGATTGGTAACACTTTATGCTGCAATGGATTAAAATCCTGCAGTGCTCTCAAGGTCCCCTTGCTTAAGAAGGCACATGTGCAGGCCCACCTGAAGTTTGCCAGTGAACACCTGAATGATTTAGAGAGTGATTCAGAGAAGGTGCTGTGGTCAGTGCTGTGGCATTAACTCGCTGCCTGTGACCCCAAAAACACCATCCCCACTGTCAAGCATGGAGGAAACATTATGCTTTGATCAAGGGATCAAATACTTATGTTCTCCGCTGTACTTATAATCCTCAACACAGAGCAGCTGTGTACATCTTTGTGCACATTACATTTTGTTATATCTTGCAGAGTATGTTTGCAATAGGCTGGCTGGAACTTGGAGAGGCAGAAAGAGCTCAAAATTTGCTTACAAAGTGCTTCAACAACATCCAGGGTCCATTCCAGGTTAATTTAGGTTCATGACTAACATATCCCAAATCAAAATCCCAGATATATATGGTATTCTTCACTCTCCCTATAGGTCTGGAGTGAATCATCAGATGGCTCTGGCGCCGTCAATTTTCTCACTGGCATGGGAGGCTTTCTTCAGGCTGTTCTATTTGGCTATACTGGTTTTAGGTTAGTATCTCTATTAGTAACTTGTGTAAACTGAATGAGAATGATTTCATACTGTACTAACTAAACCATGTTGTATTTAGAGTTCAAAAGGAATGTCTTTGCTTCAATCCCCTACTACCAAATGAGATTTCTGAGCTGTGCATCCGTGGCGTGAACTACCTTGGCAATCAGCTTGATTGGATGCTGAGGAAAGAAGAAATGTCCATAATTTTAAGGGGAAGCCAGTGTTCTGAAGATAAAGCAGCTAAAAGCTACCATCTACAGGTTATCCTGAAGAGTTCAGGGTCTAAAATCCCTCTCACACCAGGTTTTGCACTATTTCTTCCATTTTTGCTCTGTTTATTGTTCGATTGCAAATACCTTTTTTTTTTTTTTTTCCAGGTCAGCCTGTGACATTTTCAAGGGAGCCTGGCTACATTTGTAAACTTGAATCAAATTTGTCATGTTGGCCTTTCTGAAAACTGTTGGCTTGAGAGGTTCAAATTTCTAGCTAATGCTATTTGAGGTACTGAGTGATTTCCTTGCACAATAGCAATAAAAAGCCAAGAGTTTCTGTCAAGCGTGTCTAGACTTTTGTTTATTACCGAAATTATGGTTATGCTTAAAAGGTTAATGCTACTAAAGCGTGTATTTTTCTCTTGAAAAGAGGCGGATCAGTGAACATCCTGCCAGCGAATGGTTGGTCGATTTAAACTTGCGTAGCTTTCAAGCCCAACCCCAACCGTCCCTGGGTGTGTTTAATTAATTCACTTTGGTGTTCCGTCTGTACCGTGTCAACGGAGAGCAGCACAGCGCCCCGCCTCCTCAGAGTATGTGGATAGTAAATCGAGCACATCACGTTAACGTCAGTGGGCGGCCGCTCTGGATTGGCTGTGTGAGTTTTAAACGCATGAAACGGTTTCCGCGGGCAGTGGGCAGTGGGCAGTGTGCTGGGACGTGCTGTTGTTTGGCAGGTTTTTTTAAAATAAGTATTTACACATGATCTCAAAGGACGTTATTATTGAGATCGTTTTTTTATGTCAGGATGCGATATAAGCTGTTTTAGTTGATAGAGGAACGTTTACTTGGAAATATTTGGAAGTCGACTAACCATGGTAATCCTTTTTATATTGTCTTACAGTATTAGCTCTAAGCTAGTCTCAACGGCATCGCTTCGTTGAGTTATAACGTAAACATTGCAATATTAGCAGTGACAAACTGAGGGTATACCACAACTTTATGACAACATGCACATCGTTGTTATTGTATCATTGAGTTAAGGTAAGCTAATATTTGATTTCATGATGCATTTGGTTTCCCTTCATAGAGATTACGAATAACACCCGTTTAATGCAGAGTTTTACCCAGTTTTGATAGCAAGATCGTAATGTGCAAGTCTGGAGAATGAAACCCAAATGGGACAAAACTGCCGTGTTGATTTGTCTGTCCTGAACCGCACAAACTGAAGTATTAAAAGCCTAGAGCTTCTTCAATAAACTGATGCGTTGAATGAGCATTCATTCACTGTTCCCCCTTGTTCATAGATTTCACATGTAACTGTATACAAGTGTTGATTTTATTTAATTGTAGTTTATTGAAATTAAACTAATACATTTAGTTATCTCAAACACTAGTGGTAGCATACAATTTCTGTCAGTGTTGTGTGTTTTTTAAACACTAAACATTAGTTGCATCTTTGAGGTTCACATTTGGACTGCTGATCATCTAATTTTAGATGATGCCCCTTTAACAGTGTTTTTTGTTTTGTTTTCAGGCTGTGATGATGAACTCAGTGTCGTCTCCAGTTCGGTCTCTGATGCAGATGTTTGAGGGCAAAGCCCAAGCTTTTATCAGTGAAATTGACAATGTTCATATGGTATGGCTTGAAGAGATTCAGCAAGAGGCCAATCGCATGTTCACAAGGTTAGCTTTCTTCTATAGAGGATTTTGTCTGTCATATACCTTTGCTTCTGTTAACAATGTTTGTTGTTGCTTTTTACAGAGATTTTAATGCCGAGCCAGAGCTCATGCCAAAAACGCCCTCACAAAAAAAGAATACGCGCAGGAAACGAGTTTCTTTGGGGCGCCAGGAAGATGGCCAGGCCAGAAGAAGGTTTTCGAGGGGTCGACGTAGCAATCTCCGTGGATCCTCATCAAGTGCTTTGAACTGTATTACTGAGGAGGATACGGCTTCTACCTCAATGACAGAAAATACTCGGCCAAAACGGGCTACTCGCAAAAAACAAACAAAGCTTGATGTTGAGGAAGGAAGCCAGAGCAGCACTAAATCTGAAGAGATTGACAGTGTGAAAGCAGAGGTGATAGAAATCTTGAATGAGGATGAAGTTCAGGAGCAGAAAAGTGCAGGTGTCAAAGAGGAGAAACCCAGCAACACAGAGTCTCCCAAAAGTATTCCTTCTCCAGCGTTAGTTGTTTCCATTTCCCCAGCTGAGCGTCGATCTGCTGAGTTGGCTGTGAAAGCATTGACCTCTCCTGAACACACAGCTGCAGAAACAGAAGTGACAGAGCAAAATGCAATTAACAAATCCCGCAGAAGTTCAGTGCGGCATTCGCTCAAACTACGCCACTCTTTGGCTGGACTGAGACACAGTATGACCCAAGAGTCTGTCAGACGCGCTTCACAAAGATCCATTCTTAAAAGAAAAGTGTCTCGCATGGGCAACTCGACATGTGGCAGCAACGTTGGTAAGTTTACGGTCTATAGGTCCATAATGGTGTAAAAGAAAAATCTTGGTTGTTAAATATTTCACAATTTGTAGATGACTCCTGCATGGATTCAGTTGATGAAGAGGCCGAGGCGTAAGTAACTGTCCCTTAATGATTGGTTTGTACTTGATATAAAAAAGAATAACTCTTTCCCTCTTTTGCTATGGTACAGAATAGTAACATCTGCACCCATAGAGCCTGCTGCCGATTCTGTACCTGAACAACCAGAAGAAACGGTTTGTATTTTAATTGCTTGTTTTTTTTTGTTTTTTTTGTACCAGCTTTTTCTTATTGCTCCGATCTCTCTTTCAAATACAGGCTTGTGTGAACGAGACGGCACTCCCTCCAGTTAAGCCTGTTGGGCGTGTTACTCGTGCTGTTGCTGCCAATTCTCCTAAATTAGCACCTCAGCCACTATTTGCAGTTAAAATAAACACTCCAGACAAGCGTCCAGGTATAAACGCATTTCTTGGCAAAAATATAAATAAGTAATGAAGTACTGGGCTTAATTTTGCCTATTAAACTTGTTGTTTCAGTTACTGCAGAGAAGCAAACCTCGCAATCAAGTCGCCGGTCAGTGTATTGCCTGCTCGATGCTTAAAGTAAAAATCCCAATTTAAACATTAAATTGTAAATGGCCTTGTTTATATTCTAGCTCAAGTACTAAAAGGAAAGCTCCAGATGTGGAAGAAAGTCCAACAAAGAGAGCCTCTCCTCCTCTGAAGAGCCAAAGTGTAAGAAAAACAAATCTTTTGTGTAATAACACCGTAATTATAACGTGTAATGTTGTTGTAACTTGTCTTTGTAGGTAATCAGGCCACACATGAAATCTTTCCTCCACACTGTTCAGAAGAATCAGATGTTA
Organism: Paratrypauchen microcephalus; assembly: GCA_036785185.1. Lineage (NCBI taxonomy): Eukaryota > Metazoa > Chordata > Actinopteri > Gobiiformes > Gobiidae > Paratrypauchen > Paratrypauchen microcephalus. The sequence continues at coordinate 365,588 of JAVJIX010000020.1, read as the reverse complement.
ATGATGACACCAACTTCTCTTGGCCGGACCACTGTTCTCAAGTCCTTTATTAAACATACCACTCCTCTAAGAATGGATCAAAAGGTGATTGAACTTTTATTTGGAAAGCTGGGTGTTAGGTGATCAGTTTGAACTAATGAAGACTTAATCAACCATATTTTTCTGTTGGCTTTATTGATGAGCCTGTGTTACATCAGCCTGTTAAATAACCCTGATAGTAGTAGTTTGTATCCAGTAGTAAAGGATGACCTGTAATATACTGCATGTGAAGTGATGGTGCTAATTAATATGCACATCCCTCTTTTCTTTGTCTCCTCTCTTAGACGAGCAGTAGTATAGTGGTAAGTGATAGTTCAGTCTCTCCTTGTCTGTAGGGTTATAATAAATGACCTAACGTGATAACATGTTATTTATTATAACAATACATAACCTAACCTAGATAACAATAAATGACCTAGCATGTAAAAAAACAAAGCAAAACACAATATGGCTTTATCCGAATCACTAATGATCTGCGTCTAATAGTGTGGGTTTGGTTCTTATACACGCATTGCACTAGATTACAACTTCTGTTATGTAACCCTATAAATGTTGTGGGCTTTTGTTTTCTTTACTCTTGGTTGTGCACTGGTGACATTTAGACAACACAAATGCTTCGTCCCATCCACCATTTTTAAGCATTTTTGTCACACCACAAGCAGCAATTTTTGTATTTTTCGGTTCATTTATTTGCAACTTTTTATTTACTTATAGACGAAGGAACGCTACAAACTGGAAGCCCTTAAAAAGAAACAGGAGCAAGAAATTGAAAGAATGAAGAAGATGGAAGAGGAGAAAAAGAAAAAGCAGGAGGAACTCAAAAAGTTTGTATTGAGTGGTCATGGTTCAAAAATATTTTTCATGTGACTATTGCTCAAGCACTCAACTAGTGGAAATACTAGTAGCTAATATGTTCATAATTACAGAAAGCGGGATGAACGACTGAAGCGAGTTTTTGAAGCCAAAGTCAAAGAAGAGCAGAGAGAGGAGGAGAAGAAAAAGAAGATTGAGCAAAAGATGGCTCAGATTGATGAGAAGGTGGGTAAATAAGTGTCAACCATCAGTTGAGAGGGGACAAATTTACTACAAGAAATTAACATAAAATTTTTGGGGTGTAGCGTGTAGCGGATGAAAAGAAGAAAAAGGTGGCCCTGAAACGCCAAGAGGAGTTGGAGCTTAAAAGGAAACAGGAGGAAGAAGCTAAAAAGAAGAAGCTTCAACAGGTAAGGAAATCCAAAATTGTAAATTGTGTTTAACAATTGCTAAACCTGATGCCTGGTGCCGATTTATTTTCCAACTGTAATTGATAGATTTTACATACAGTCTATTTTCTGATTTTGTCTGTAGGAAGAAGAGAAGCGACAGCAAGAATTGCTGGCCAAAAAGAAGGCTGAGGAGGACGAGAAGGCTCAGAAGCTGGCCGAAGCCCGTCGAGCTCTGGAGCTAAAACGAGAGCAAGAGCGAGAGAGGGAGCTGGAGAGACTGGCTGCTCTTGAGAGGTGCGTAGTCAGAGGACTATTTGGAGTACACTTGTACTTGGATCTGAAACAGACCATCTTTAGTACAACGATAATTGTCTTTAGGGAAAGACTTGAGAGAGAGAAGGCTCTTGCACTGCAACGTGAGCTGGAGCGAGCTGCAAGAGAGAAGGAGAGGAGAGAACTGGAGGAGAAGAGGAAGGCACTTGAGGAAAAACGTAAACTGGTAAAGCAACATTAAGACTATTCACTTGAAGATTTAGTTGTTGTACTCATTTTGTAAATAATTTTTTCTATAACAGGAGCAGCAGCTGCGGTTAGCTGCTGAAGAGAAAGCTGCTAAAGAAAGACAAGCTGCTGAAAAGCAGGTTTGTGAAAAGTATATTTTATATAAATGTTACATTGTTTTTTCTGACTCGACACACTGTCTCCTTTGCTGTGTCCAGGTTGCAGCTGCTCTTAATGTCACAGTGGATATTGAGGTAGGACATGGTATTTTAATTTTTCAGTGTTTCTTTAACAGGCAACACACTGGACATGCCTTAATTTCTTTTTCGTAACCTGGCAATACATCAAACTTGTAGATGTATATATTGGGGTCAGTTCGATGCTGCTCAATGAAGTTTTGATATCTGGTCAGCATACATGATCCTGTGAGGCAGTGAATGGAGCATGTCCTTCATATGAATTTGTCTAAATACCCAAAACATTTTATTTTTTATTTATTTATTTTTGGTAATGCACATGCCACATTTCTGATTCTGTTTTATTATTATTTTTTAATTAATCCCACTTTGAAACTATTAAATCAATGCAGTACCAGGACCAGAGATGATCCATGATCGCCCTATGATTTGTTTATGCACAACATCAATGAACATGTACATAAGTGCATGTCTTTGTTGGCCAACAGTTAGCCAAGTATTTAGTGTGTAGCTATTCCTCTTCTCTGGAGCCTCTTTGTGTGCTGGTTCCAAGCCCAGGCGACATTGTGAGGTTTAATTGTATGACTCAAAGATTTTGTTACTTCTGAAAGCGACATGATCTGTAACTGCTTTTCTTGTCAGAGGTCTGTATTGAGCACACCTGTAGGCAAAGGAGGAGCACTCAATCAAACTTTAGATATTGATGTAAGTGTTTGACATTTTTGGAAAATCTGGTGTCACAAGGAAGCATTTATGGGGTTTAAAAGTCTTTCACTTCTGTAAAGCTCTATTATTAGCCAACACTTGGTGATGACACATAAATTATACACTCCAAAAGAAATAAAAGAGCACTTATCAGATCTCAAAGCTGAAAGAAGACTGAGTAGGCTACAAGGAGGCACTTACCCTTCAGTCCACCCTCCCAAAGTCTGTTTGTGTATATCCAATTAGATTTAGTCCTTTGTTTGAATGTTATATCCCAGATGTTTAATTAATGCTAATTCTAATGTGTTACTTTTAAATCTTTTTAGCACTGCATATTTCACTTTGGGTTGTTTCTGTCAAAATAAAAATGACAATACTGTGCTATTTTTTCCCCTCAGCGTTCTGTAATGAGCACACCTGTTGGCAAAGGGGCAGGAGGGGATGGGCTCAATGTGACTGTGGATATTGAGGTTTGTGAATGTGACAATGCCACTTTTTATGACATTTTCTGTGTCTAAAGTCAGTTTGTGTTTTGCTTCTCATCAGAGATCTCCTCAATCATATTCCATCACTCCAAAGGGTGGTAATAAGGTTCCATCCAAAAACCCTGAGGATTATGGCATGGACCAAAACAGTGACGATTCCACAGATGATGAATCTGCACCAAGAAAACCTATTCCATCCTGGGCTGAAGGTAGTACTGTTTATTTTTACAACTTGTATAATTTTAAGTTAAATGTTTTCTCGGGTATGTTAATTCATAACATATATTTTTCCTTTTTTTCTTTTTTTTTTAAATAAAGGACATAACCTTCAGATTTTTATCAAGAAACAATATTTCAACCCTCCAAACTTGGACGCCTTCTTTGGAAAAATTGAACCACCAAATCTTGAAAACATCTTTTACAAGAACAAGCCCCGTTATATGAAACGCACCAGTTCTGCAGTGTGGCACTCGCCTCCCACTGGGGGCAAATAGTGTCTGTATGGTGATACAGACTTCTTCTGCTGTATAAAGTTTTTTTTTTTTTTTATGTCCAATAAAGTCTTGTTTGTAGTTCTAATGACAGTTTGAAATATTGTAACCTATGTATAATATTATGGACTTGTGGAGAAGGGTTGGCTGCTTTTTTTTTGTCAACTGAGGAATCTCTTGAATGACATGGGTTGATGTGACAAGGTATGGGAGAGTGCGTTGTTAAAATGACACTGCAACTACAATATTTTTTTTACTGTAGTTTCTTGAAAAATACACCGAAAAATTTGACAAACAGAAAAGCGGTTGAATAAATTAATTACATTTTAAGATGAGTGTTTTTATTTACATTATGTCATGTGTAACTTGGATTGTACTGGACATAAAGCTCAAAATGAGGATTAGGGTTTCAAATCTGAAGGCTAAGCTATATAGTTGCTTAGACTATTTGACCTGCATTGGGTATATACTAGTACTGTTCCATTATGTTCTCTAAACTATCACTATAACAAGTCATGCAGCTCAAACTTTGGCTAGTTCTTTTGTCTAGAACTACCACCTTGATAATGGTCCATGATTTGCCTCTTGGATAATGGTCATCCTCAAAACTGAAAATTTGAAGAGACATTTAAAGAAACAATATGCTCTATAATGGTAATGCAGAATTTAGTCTAGCCCTGGCTTAGACACAATAATTTATTTGGTTGGCCAGAGAGCTCCTAGTGTATATCCAATCTACCCTAGAAAATGGAAGGATGCAAACCACTGCACAGAGGAAAAACCAAGAAACAGTCAACAAGACATGTTTTAATCTGTACACTATTATGTTTATATTAAACAAAAAATACTTAGTGCTCTGTTATTTGACACATAAATTATGCAAATATTTGTATCAAATGTACATTTTCCTTCTGCCACTGCACACTTTGAGGAGAACGGTTTCCATGTCTCTGATTTATCCTTGTAAGATGCTTTTTGACAGGAAGTGATTAATTCTAGTTTAACACTTCTCATGGCTGCCTTGTGTTTCAGCCATCTCAGAAAGTTTGTGATATTTTGAAAGCTTCATCTGAAACAAGAACAGTCTGCCTCTGTTTCTCATTCCTGTTCCTTTGCCCCAGCCTTGTTCAACTCATTGTCCACTAAAACCACCAACAAGTCCCCCTCAGCCAATGAGATCCCTGAATCATTTGGTGAGTTTTGTTGGTTGGCTTCTTGCTGTGCACTGGAAACTGTGCTCACAATATTACTTAAGCTACCATTGGCACCCGCATTGCTTGCCCTCACGTTGCTGTTAAAGCTGTTATTAAAACTATTGTTATTTGTGCCATTACAGAGACTCCCTGTTGTGCCCGCGCTGTTGGTGATGGCTGTATTGATGCTGGTGGTGCTACTACTTGGATTACTTGGATTTGTGCTGCGTGAAGGAGGGGTGAAGGAGAACACCCTTTCACTACCAGTGGTGCGGGCACTGGAAGGGGCTGTCTGGATATCCACAGGTGTGGCAGTGTCTAAAGTGAGTCTCGCCGGTGGTCTGCGAGACAATAAGCCATGTCTGATTTTGGATATAGGGCTAAGTTCTGGGGCAGGATCGGGGAAGGAGAAGGCTGGACCACTTGGTACTTCACCGTCCCCTCCAAGCCAGGGAAAAGCAGAAGATGGAGGTTGTAAGGTGTGGTTTGGTGTGTCTGGAGATACTGGCTGTGAGCCCAGTACAGGAGGTGCAAGAGAGCTACAACTACAATCCCATTCATTTTGAGCCTTTCTGGCAGGTCTAGGGCGGGGAACAGCAGGGGGCACACAGTGGATAGGTGTCTGAGGACAACTGTGAAAACCAGCTCTGTCAAATGGGGGCAAAGCAGAAAGGGCAAACTCAGACTCTGGGTTGAGGAGATGGTGACCTTGGCCTGGGATAGATGGGGCCTCTGGGTGCAGATACAGGGGGAAGCGGCTCAAAGGAGCTCCAGGGCGTCTGCGTAGAAGAGACACTCGAGAAGAACGAGGGAAATTGGGAGACTGGACTCTGAGCAGCCGACCCAACCCTCCCAACAGTGGGGTGGTGTAGTTAGCCTCTTCATTTTCCTTAATCTGCTCCAGGTTGGACTGAAATTCCATCTCCTCCTTGGGAACACTGAGAGAGGAAAAGAGTCAAACAATATTTCATGGGGTACCAACAGGGATCTTGAAAATAAATATCTCATTCACCTAATATCCAAAGCTGAGCCCATGAAAGAGGGTTTGCGGTGTTCAGCGCTGGCAGCTGTGTACGGAGGCTGTGGTTCTGTTTCATTCCAGTACATGTCTTTCTCAACCAATGGGAGACTGTCATACATCTCATCTACTGACAACAAGGACACCTAGTGGAGACGTACAAATGAGCTACATGTCAAATAAAATGAAACTAAAATATAACAGCGCGCGAGACTGACCTGCAAATTTCGATCTACCACCCAGTTGGTTTCAAAGTCATCATCATCCTCACCAAAAGGGTTTATGAGCTGCTCAGCCACCTGTGATAAAATATGCAATTAGATTTACATTTCTCAATCAATCAACAAGTACCTATTCGCAACACCATTGGTTTGCACCTTGAGCCAACCAACATAGAAGAAAAACTGCAGCAGAGTGAAGATGGGCAGATAAAAGTCAATATCATGTCCAGGATAGCCTTGAGCTGGATCCAAAAACTGGCGACCAATGAGACACGCCAGAAAGAAACTGTAGACCGCAACTGTTGCAACCTACAAATAAACACAACTTTATTATATAAATCAGCAAATCTCTTGATTAAAATTAAAATAATTGATTTATTTTAATTTATTTTATATGGGGTTATTTCATTATATTGGGTTATTTTAGCACAAGGTGCAAGCTTTGATTATTTCCACATTTGTTTACCATTTAACACTAAGTACTTCTATTGCCAATTTAGAATATGATTAAGTCACAGCATGTAAGACCTGTGTATAGACAAGAGGCAGGCTGATCCAGTCGTAACCATACAGCTTCATGCACTTTCCTCGCAAACTATTCAACTCCTGAAAATGGGAACATTTCAGCACATGCCATTTCCTAGTGTCACAGAGCAAAATACTGGACTATAAACATACTGTGAGAATGGCTGTGAGTGCCACATCATTGTTTATTCGTCCTTCAGTTCGAGCTCTCAGAGCCAGATTAACAAACCACATACAGGGAACCCAGAACTTGTTATGAGGCGATGGTAGGCCATCCAAATGTCTCAGCTCCTCTGAGGTCATCAAGCCTGAAAAACAGTGTTAAAATTTGATTGAAAAAGACACACATTTACAGTTGTATGAAAATGTTTAGGCACCCCCTCTGAGGTTGCATAATAATACACTGTCTTCACAGAAAATGATCACAGTGGCATGTCATTCATTTTCCCATAAAAGGACTTTTTAAGTGTAGTAATATTCATTTGTATGAAATTAAATCAAATGTGAAAAATAGGCAGTGCAAAAATGTGGGTACCCTTGTCATTTTGTTGCTTTGAATACCTGTAACTAATCAGCACAGAGTAATTGGAACACAAAATTGATGAGCTCATTAAGCCTTGAACTTCATAGGCAGGTGCATCATGACAAAAAGGTATTTAAGGCCAAATGCAAATTGTTCTTCTTCTCTTTGACTCTCCTCTGAAGAGTGGCAACATGGGGGCCACAAAACAAATCTCAAATGGCCTGAAAACAAAGATTGTTCAGCATTATGGTTTAGGGGAAGACTACAGAATGCTCTCTCAAAGATTTCTGTCAGTCTCCACTGTGAGGAACATAGTGAGGAAATGGAAGTTCACAGGAACAGTTCTTGTTAAGGCCAGAAGTGGCAGGCCAGGAAAAATATCAGAGAGGCAAAGACGAAGGATGATCAGAATGGTCAAAAACAACCCAGAGCCTACCTCCAAAGACCTGCAAGGTCACCTTGCTGCAGATGGTCACTGTGCATAGGTCAACAATACAGCGCAATTTGCACAAGGAAAGGCTGTACGGGAGAATGATGTGGAAGAAGCCTTTTCTTCGCAGATGCCACAAACTGAGTCGCTTGAGGTTTGCAAAAGCACATTTGGAAAAGCCAGCTTCATTTTGGAATAAGGTGCTGTGGACTGATGAAACAAAAAATTTGTTATTTACTGGGAATCTTTTTAAAGTTGAGGGTCGCTCAATATCAGTGGATTCTTGAGAATAACGTTCAACAATCTGTCATAAAGCTGACGTTACGCCAGGGCTGGATATTTCAACAAGACAATGACCTAAAACACTGCTCAAAATCCACTCAGGCATTCATGCAGAGAAACAAGTACAATATTCTAGAATGGCCATCCCAGGCCCCAGACTTGAATATCAGTGAAAATCTGTGGGATGATTTGAAGCAGGCTGTCCATGCTCGGCAACCATCAAACCTCACTGAACTAGAGATGTTTTGTAAGAAGGAATGGTCCAATAAACCTTCATCCAGGATCCAGACACTCATTAGAGGCTATAGGAAGCATCCAGAGGCTGTTATTTTTGCAAAGGGAGGCTCTACTAAATATTGATATGATTTTTCTGTTAAGGTGCCCAAATGTATGCACTGCTATAAATTTTATTTTGATGCATATTGCACATTTTCTATATATATATATAAAAAAAAAAACTAACATCCAATGATTTATAAATGAGAATAATGGCAATTGGGGCAGCACTAGCTAGCACTAGCACTAGAGTGTTTGTCTACTGGTCCCGGGGTTGGCGCTTCGTATCCCGCTCTTGACGGGTTGGCCGTGTGTCCCAGCTCCCACAGATGAGTGCTGCCGTTGTGTCCTTGTCCTTGGTCAAGACACTTAACCCCACCTCGCCCCCAGTGTCTGGACACTGGTAGCCCATTTGTGACTGTGGGCTGTCCTCCCATGGACCCACAACCCCCGGGGGATACATGCGGGCTGGTGCATTGTGTTCTGGGTGGCAGATCTGCTTGGACTGCTGCCCCTGCGACCCAGAAATGGAGAAGCGGAAGAAGATGGATGGATGGAATAATGGCAATTGTCAAGGGTGCCCAAATTTTTTCATACAACTGCATATAAACTTACACACACACAGGGCTCCTACCTGCCTGAACAAGGTGCTCCATCGTGGGAAACCTCTTGTAAACAGCAGTGCTGACGGAGCGGTAGGTCAGAACTCCAGACAGGTTGGCATATCTCATCAGAGTCCGGCGGGTCAGTTTGGACATCTCATCTGTGCCGCGCACATGAGCCCCCACTAATGCTGCCAATCTGTCCGGCCATGGGATGTTCTCATACTGACCCCACCAACGGGACACCACCAATGTAACATAAAAACCTGAGTGTACAAGTACAGTGTATCTCAATTTGTGTGGCCTATTATTAATTACTATACTATAATGATGTACTGCATACAAACATTGTTTAGGCTATACAACAATACAGATTTGACTGCACTGAAGTGAATATAAAGCACATCCACTCACCCAGTACAAAGGATACAGGGATGAGCTCTGCATAGCGGTCACAGTATATTGACAGCTTTTCAAACAGCCTCTTTTGGTCTTTATTGAGTAAATTTCTGAATAAAAATAAATTTAAAAAACAACAACATATATATATATATATATATATATATATATATATATATATATATATATATATATATATATATATATATATATATATATATATATATATATATAAAGAACCACCATAGGGCTGTCAGTTTAACACGTTAATTAGATTAATTAATTACACTGCAAATTAACATGTTATAAAAATTAACGGAATTAATTATGAGTGGCAGTTCAATGCACGCGCATTTTAAATTTGGGGTGCTGCGAGTAAATCGCTGCCAGGGCCTTTGAACGGCAAGTTTATTTATAAAAAGAACGAAGATGAGACTATCAACAAGAACGCCGTGATTTGTAGCTTTTGTCAAAAAGAATTTTCCGTTCACCGAAGTTGCTCCAGCCTGACGGATCATTTGAAGGATAAACACGTCCGGACAAGTTCCATCGTTACCAGTGATAGAGCGAGCGTGAGCGCACTTCACCAAACCACCAAACCACGCTCGCAGAATTCGCATGACCGCAGAAAAAACGGACAGACTCAATCACAAAGTGGGTTCGCTCGCTCACTCTCAATCACTCTATTTCTCGCTCTAAAATGTGATTAATTAGATTAATTAATTACAAATCCTGTAATTAATTAGATTAATTTTTTAAATCGCCTGACAGCACCAATATATAGAAAAGGTGGTTCTTTAAAAAAAATTCTATACATACATGTATATTATATACTGTATGTATATATATATATATATATATGTATATATATGTATATATATATATATATATATATATATATATATATATATATATATATATACATATACATATACAGTATATAATATACATGTATATAATTTTTTTTAAGAACCACCTTTTCTGAGAATATAACTCCAAACATTTTTTAAATCGCCTGACAGCACCAATATATAGAAAAGGTGGTTTTTAAAAAAAAATTCTATACATGTATATTATATACTGTATGTATATATATATATATATATGTATATATATATATATATATATATATATATATATATATATATATATATATATATATATATATACATATACATATACAGTATATAATATACATGTATAGAATTTTTTTTAAGAACCACCTTTTCTGAGAATATAACTCCAAACATTATGTGTGTTTTCCCTTTTAGAGCAGTACCTATAAACCACACTGAAGAAGTAGTAGAGGATGGTGAAGATGATGAGCTCCCTGTACAGTAGTTTGTAGATGCTGCCCTTCCAGCGCAGCAGCAGGTGGAAGAACGTGCCCAGACCTGCGTCAGCCACTCTACGGGAGTAAGTCACTGTCATTTCTGCTTGGTCTGTCCCACCTGTGTCCTGACGAGAAAAGTTAAGTTATCCATATCTACATCCTTTAAAACAAATTAAACAGAATTTCAGTTAAAAAAACACGTGCAATAAATGTGTAATTAGAATGATTTAAACCAATAAACACATAATAAAGAATACATTAAGCAATTTGTTGATATATGAGCTTATTAAAATGTCCAAAATATAGTTTAAAAAATCTTATCTCTTAATCTCTAAAACAGAATAAAAAGTAAAATTGCACAGAAAGAGAGAGACAGTTATTCCTTCTAAGCACGTCCTGTCAGTGTACTCACATTAGAGTGGTGAGGCGCGTGGAAGTGGTCTGAAGAAAATGTACAAAGGAAATCTGGGGTAAAAAGCTGAGCAACGGGACTTCTACACCTCCGGTCACTTGATGTAGTAATCTGTTCCTGTGACAAAGCTGCATTGTAAGAGCTGGGTCCTGCTAATCTGATGTGAGGACAGCACTGCCACTAATAGACACGTTATGGACACATGCATTTTGATTCACCAAAATTCAAATGTGATGGTTGAGTGGTTGATTTTACATTACTTCTCTATGCTTTAATCTTTATAACCAGAATCCAGTATTAAGTCATGTCATCCTAACCTGAAACTGTGGTTGGATCCCCCTGGTGGCAAATATGTGCTCGACTACAGTAAAGTGCCAAAAGGTGTTAGTGATTAACCCTTCCTGTCTAACCAGGAGACCGGGCGCAGAGGGCCGAAGTGTGGACGCTGCTCATCCTGCAAAACGCATTCTTGCAACTGTAACTGCGCTCCAGTAGTTTTATGGCTCTATGATGTAAACAGCTTCTATGACTGTGAGTACACAAGTGGTTAGCTGGGAGTGATGCTTTGTGCACTGTAACATGTGTGTTATACTAGACCCATATTTACACTCCAGTGTTATGTGCTCGGTGTTTTCCTTTAAATAATAACTGGAAATAGTAGTTTGTCCTTCAGTTCAGGCATATCAAAAGATATATTGTGTATTAAAGTTTGCTTACTGACTGCGGTGTACAGCTTAAGTCTGCTCTAATCTGCTCAATGGTCTGATCTGAAAACAATAAAGTGTGTTTGTTCATTTTGATTCTCCACAGTGGCAGAGACATGGATGCCTTTGAGGGGATTCACAGTGTCCAGATTTCCTCGTCACCTCCGTCTCCAGTTTCCTCAGGTCCCAGTTATGAAGTCTTGAGAGCTGGAAGATCAGGAATTGCTGTTTATTCTTCTGCAGTCTTCTTTGGGCCACACGAAGCCACAAATCATACGTCAAGCAGGAGGCAGGAGGAAGTCTGTGCTGTTGGAGAGTAAGTGCCATGAGTGAGAAATGGAAAATATACAGTGGGTGAACTGGAGGACACTGTCACGCTAATATTAAACTAAAATTAAACCAGCAAAAGTGATGATGAATGAAACAAGAAAGAGCAGGTATGCCTTAATATTTGAACAAAACTAAAACCAGAAAATGTCTTTTTACATCTATATAGTCACTGTAAAGACAATATTATATAACCTGAGTAATTTTACTTTTTGAAATATTTTTGGCACTTTTATCTTGTCAAAATAGCATATTAGGCTACACTACAGAATGGAATACAGCCATAGTTAAATGCTGAGTGGTCAGTCCTGTCTTTTCAGTAGTAGGCTACTTATCTAAATATTTTGTGAGGTTATGGTGACTTTTCCTGGGGTGAAACAAATCTGAATTTAAGTCACATGTTGATCTTTTGGTCTTAACTAATTATTTTGCTAATCAAATTCTTTTATAGTACCATTGAATTAACATGTTTCTTGTGACATTTTGATTCTTGTTTCTGAGTCAGAAAACATTGGCTATTTCAGCACATGGGTTGATATACCTTTTTACCAATTGTCTAAGTAATGTATCCTAGATTTACACACGTAGGCTATGCCAGTTTATGCCGTCGCTGTCAAGTCACATATTTGTAAAAGGAAAAAACAAAAAGGGGTTTATAATACATGCCTCACCTCATTAAATAAGCTGTGCGCTATACGAACGGTATGCGCCCTGGATCCGGACCGCATTTTTGTTGGTGGCGCTGGGAGTGGATGTGGATCATGTGATCAGGCAGATAGAGAAAGAGGCTGGGCTCCGGGAGAAACTTTGTGTTCTGGGAATATACGAGTTTTGCTCCTAATACAAAGGAAACAATGATAAAACGTGTTGTTATTGTAACTTTCGCGGATTCACGTGTCTATTTGTTTTACTGACGGTTACTGCTATTGGGACTTGTTTACGCCCGCGTCCAAATTCCTTTGCTGGTCGTGATTTGAAGAGAAGTTTCACATAGACAGATTCGATAACAACACATAAACAACTGCAAAACAAAACGGTGGAGGGGACAAGCGTCAAGAGTGTCAAGAGTGAATCCGAGGTGGACGCTGCTGCTGCTGGACACTGGACAGAGGGTAAGGGCGCGTCACTTGGAGGAAATTTTACGCGTAAAGTTGAGAGCGGCTCACCACTACCGCAGTACTGTAGCTTTTGTGTAAGTAACAACTAATCACATTATCTGTTGGGATTAAACTATAACTCATTCGCCTCCAAGGTAAACAAACGTAATTACTATTTACTTTTTTTTCCTTGAGCACCGGGTCCAGTCTGGAGTCCATATGGGGCCACTTCCTTTTAGAGAAGACACATAAAACGCCACAATGGCTATAGGCCTGTTGGATTTTCATAAATTGGTTAAAAAAAAAAAAAAAAAAGCACGATTAGGCCTTAATAACAATACAGTATACAGGCCAAAAGTATATGAAAATCTTGTCATTAATTTAGGTCTATTTAAATGATACTGCTCTACATCAAGTCTATCTAGATCCATTAAACCTATTGCCTTGCATTCACTACTGAACTGCACTGCAAGATTTTAAAACTTCTATCAGGTTATTAATATTGTTTTCAGATTTATTTTCTACTTACTAGTTAAGAAACTGTTTAATTCTAGTGTATAGGTAGTTTATTTTAAGATGACTTGTCAAGTAATATTATCTTGCTGCATGGACAGATCCTTTTACTACTTTTAAGTCAATTTCTGATAGATTTAAGTGTTTGTATCTTAAATTTTGGACAAGCTTTTTTGCAGTGTGCTCCATCCCATGTGCTAATGTGTTTCGGTTTTTATTCAATAATGCTGATTTTGTATTCATCCAATCATATTTTCCGTGACGCAGACTGGTCAATCTGGATCCCCCATCAGAGCACCACCTGGAGAGAAGAGGCAGGGGCCATGGGAACTCGGATCTGTCCCGTCTTCGAAGCGCCTCGTTGGACATCAGAGAGAAAGAAATCCGAGAAAAGGGCTCCGAGATCCTCAGGGAGCAGCTGGATGAGGCGAAGAGGGTGTTGTAACCTACTTTACACTCACAATAACGCGTTACGCAGTCAAAAAGGTTGACAATGCAAAATGGACTTCCTTCATTGAATGTGCTGTTTGTGCTTTTTGTCTCAGGAACTGAAACTCAAAGATGAGGAGTGTGAGCGTTTGTCTCAGGTCAGGGATCAGCTGGAGCAGGAGCTGGAGGAGCTGACAGCCAGCCTGTTTGAGGCAAGACTTTCACTTCTGAAATACTGCCCAAAAGCACTGTTTAGTCTGACAGTCTGAGGATGCAGCCTCTCCAGTCACAAGAGTTAGATAGAGTCACATAATTGCAGATAATGAGACACAATACTGTCCTCATCATCATTCATAAAACATTTCTTTTCTTTTTAGTTTTATATATTATAACACATTCCACCCTGAGTTTCCATTTACTATTTATGTTACAACTCTCCTGTAAATATCATTGAATACTCTTGTTTGGAAGATTACACTATTTGCTTCTGTTCTTTTAATCATCTGTCATTTTTAGTCCTTTTAATTACAGACAATTTTACATATCAGATATATTACATTTTATAGTCTCCCACGTCTAGTAACACTTCAATTTGCATGCATCCAATCGTGCATATTTTCATACTACGTGTCTTAGTGCTAATACGGCATTTTCTCTCCATAAGGAAGCGCATAAAATGGTCCGAGATGCCAATGTGAAACAAGCAGCTGCAGAGAAACAGTTAAAGGAGGCACAGGGGAAGGTATGTTGACATTTACGGTCCAAGTCTGAATTATTCCTTATTTTATTGGTAAGGTCTTTTGATGTGTGTGTCTCTTAGATTGATGTCCTCCAGGCAGAAGTCACAGCTCTGAAGGCTCTGGTGTTGACTTCGACCCCAGCTTCCCCTAATCGCCAGCTCCACCCACAGTTGCAGTCGTCCGGTACCAGAGGAGCGAAAAAACACCTCGGTCACAGTAGAAACAAAAGCGCGAGTGGTGTCCTTCCACAAACAAATGGAAAAACAGACTCACCAGCCATTTCTATTCAGCCCACCAATAAAGAGGACAGAGAGGTAATACTGGAAATCTAAGCAGTGTTTGTATGTTCTTAAACGTCCCCATATAACGCTATTTTCTGATTTATGTCATAATGTTTGTTGTTACTTCATCAAAACATACCTGGAGTTGTGTTAAGATCCATACACTGCCACTAGAATCATTTGGATCATTTCAGGCCTGGAATTGCCAATCACTACTAAAAAAAAGCTAAAAGGTAAACTTGAAACATACCTGTTCATGACCTGTTCAAGGTGGGACAGAGCATTTTGAGCTTTGGAGATGAAGATAGACTAACAATATAGGGTCATTCATACACTGTGAATGAAACAAACCACAACTCCAGGTATGTTTTTGATGAGGTAACATCATTCTAACATGGCTTGAAGCTCCCAAGAATTTTGTATATTACTGGACCTTTAACACCTCTGTCATCAATCTTTACCGCTTTCCTTTCTCTCAATTTCTTCCTGGTTCCTGGGTACTATGACTCTAGGAACTATGATCCTAACATACAAGTGCAGGGAGAGAGAAGACAGGTAACTTGATACCCTAAGAAACCACTGATTATATAAACTTAGATGGTCCATATTTCATGGTTTTCTGATATAGGCCTATGTTATATTGTTTCCTCATCAAAAACATATACCTGGAATTGTGTTTTGCTGTATTCATATGTTTAACACACAAACCCTGAATATTTAGTTCTTCTCTCAAACAGAAAACACTAGAAAACACTATAGTCCACCTTGTGATGTCATTTGGTAATAACAGGAAACACTATATTGTGTTTTTAAACTCCGTATACCTTCACTAGAATCATTAGCATTTTTTCAGCCTTTGAACTGCCCACTGTACAAAAGGTAAAAAGTGGCTATTAACTTGAAAACTACCACTTCGGAGCTTAGACGGACTAATAATAAAATATTATTCAAACATGTATGAATAAAACAAAACACAACTCTGGCCATGTTTTTAGGAGATAACATTCTAACACAGCTTAAAGCTCACAAGAGTCCATTTTGAATATAATAGGACTTTTAAATGATATTTTGATTGATATATACTTGATATATATTTTTGATATATATTTTGCTTGGGTTCACCAGAACTTCATAGGCAATATTAAATATTGTGAAAATTATCTGTAACTGCAAAAACATCTGATAAATTCATGGATGATTTTTTTAATCTTTTACAGATGGACTCAGTTTTATTTGCTGAGTTTTTGATGTGGAAAGAGCATCCAAGTTTGGAGCGATCTTCTGCATTTTTGAGTCGGATTTACAAAGAAGACATTAGCCCCTGTCTCTCCTTCACAAGATCTGAGGTTGGCGTCTCCTTTTAGTTCTTTAACATTTTAACTCGTACTGTAGGTACTGATTGTTATTCTGTTTTGTATGCAGTTGTCTCAGATGGTGCAAAGTGCAGTGGAAAACAATTCTCTAACTATTGAGCCAGTTGCCATGTCAGCACTACCGATGGTTAAGGCTTCTGCGCTGGAGTGTGGAGGCCCTAAGTGAGTTATATCCTATAGTGTCTAGCCCATAAAGCAGCTGGTCTATTGCTGTTGTTCACTTTAAACAATAGCCAAGTCATTTCTGGAAAGTCACCTCTCACATGATTTGGTTGTGATCACTCTTTGGGTTTATCTTTATGGCTTTTTTTTTCTACTTTATTACACTGTCAACATCTACAATGGGCACATTTCTAATCCTTGTTTGATTAAACTCTTTTTCAGTGGCTTTAGGGCAGCAATAGAGACGTAAGTGCTTTTGGGAGTTTTTCATTTCCTAAAAACCTTTTCTGTAACATAAAATAATCTCTTAATTGATCATCCTTCCCTGCGGCATTTTCACTAACCTGCTTGTACACCACACACTGCATGCCCTATTTGTTGTCCTGCATTTTTTTGATGTTGACCTGGATACATCGCTTGACGCAAACATGCTCATTGTTGCTTATAGGAAATGCGCATTAAGTGGCATGCCCCGAATGTGCAGACACCGCATCAAACTTGGCGACAAAGAAAACTACTATTATATCTCTCCTTCAAGTCGAGCAAGGGTAACTATTATCTCTAACCTTCAAACAAACAGCCCAGTACTATCTGCTGTAGTAATCTTAATTGTTTACGTAACCTTGTTCAATTTGATTTTTCAGATTACAGCCGTTTGTAACTTTTTCACTTACATTCGCTACATCCAGCAGGGCCTGGTTAGACATAATGGTAAGTCATACAACAGTGTACACAGCTGACTATGACCAGCACCTTTTCATAGAATATTGGTTGTCCTGGGTTCCACCATGAGGCTGTCCATGTGTATCTGTTGACCCTTCATAGACTTTATGGGCCACTTATTTATTTATGGGCCAGCAACACACAAAACAAAAGTTCTCAGAAGTTTCTCAGAAGCAGAATACAGTGAAAATGCAGTTCATTCCAGTTTAAAGGCGGTGGAGAGCACATTGGCAGGTTATAATGCACTATAACATAAGGACCAATGAAGCAGGAGTTCATACATGATTCATATGTTTAGTTTGACTGTATGAGCGCCTTAGAGAGTGGCAACCGGTCGTAGTAGCCCTTATTTTGAATTTATTACGATTTCTATTTTTGCTCTTTGTTATAATATATTGTGATGTGTGAGCTACTGTGTTCAAATAATTTCCCTTGTGGATCAATAAAGTTTGTCTAAGTCTAATGTTATTTTTACAGCGGAGCAAATGTTTTGGGAGGTGATGCGACTTCGAAAAGAGATGACTGTGGCAAAATTGGGTTTCTTTTTGACGGACCAGGGGTAAAGTACCGTTACCGTAAGACCTGTATGTGAGGACATCCTGAGCCAAACAACTGTGCTAACAAGTCCTGGATCTGTAGCAAAGTGCTGTAGCAAAAAGTATCAAGGGAAATGTATGCCATTAATGGATAGTACTGATTGATGGATGGATGGATAGATGGATAGTACTTAGAAGGGACATGGTACAAATCTGACAGGTTAAATTTTGTGATGAAAGAAGTCATGGATTTGAGATCATTTTGACTTTGACCTGCAAACTAGACAGGACATTTTACTTTAGATTTTTTTTTCAGGCCCTTTGTATAAAAACAAATGAAGCACCAGCTGCCACATGAACCCCTTTTTTAAAAACTTTGGTCTGGAACTATTTGTGACGTCATGTTTTCACAAGATGATTGTGTATTAATATAAGTTAGAAAAGTAATATTGTCACTCATCCAATGGAAATGTAGTAAACAATAATTAAATTATTATAATGAAAAGCCATGACAATCCAAGAATGCAATATAGGCCTATAGCCATACATGAAATTTTATCATTTGTACCTCACAGTATAAATGTATCATATTAATGTCAATATAAAACAGTAAATATGAAGTATTTTATGTCAAGTGCAATAGACATTTCTTAGCCTGGATTAGACCTGGAGCTCTCTAGCCTCAGTGTACTAGTTACACATTGTGTTATTGTAGTTTAAACACTCCATTAAAACAAGCTGTGCTGCCAGACCTTTGTACTGCTCCTGTTTTATTGATACTTTATGGTCATACTGTGATGGATGCTGGCAATAAATAATTGGCACGTGGATAGCAGGAAGAGAAATTCTTGTAACTGGTCTCAAATTTAACTCTTTGACAGGAACTAGCTTGTCACAAAAGCACAGCTCCACCCCCACAGCAATCAAACCAGTTCTGAGAATAAGACATATGATCCTGGGGAAATATTGCCAGCTTTATTTAGTCAACAATAATGATAATACAAGAGAGCATTGCTGAATCAACTCAAGATATATTTTTTATTTGTCACATTTACACAAACCTTGGACTTCTAATATATTGATAATATATTGATGGGTGATAGTAGCTCAGTTGGTAGAGTGTCCACTGATCTGAAGGTTGGCGGTTCGACATACACAACAGTACGTGTGTGGAAAAGTAAAGTGCTATATAAAAATGTGACGATTTACCATAACCGTTTGCAAACATGGGCTAAATAGTCTGTGGCCATGTTTACATTAACAAAAATCTCATAATTGTTTGATTTTGTGGCTTAGTACTTGGATGGGAGACAGCTGGAAACATCAGGTGCCAAAGTTGTGAAAGGCACTTAACACACATTGCCTAGTATGAATATGGTGTGTGAGTGATTGTGGTCAGAGGGGCTGAGATTGCTTCCATCAGTCTGCCCCAGGGCAGCTGTGGCTCCAATAGTAGCATACCGCCACCAAGTGTGGAGTGAATGAATAATGTACTGTCAAGCGTCTTTGAGTGTTCAAAAAAGCGCTATATAAATCAATTTTTGTTAATGACATCTGATGTGAGTAATCAGATTTACTCATAAAAACCTGCACAAGTGTGAACAAAGACACATGATGAACAATAAAAGATTGAAAGTTAGAGAGAAAGTCACTGTATTTTGTTTTCCAAATACAGCAGTTCATAAACAAAACTTTGTGTGTCAATTCAAATTGCATTTCCTGAACTGGTCAGTGTTTGAGTTGTGGGAAATATATATTTATGATTGCACAATAGAGTAAGGGCCTTGTCATCTCTTAATAGACAAAACGTCTAAATAAACCATTCTATTAACAGTATCTAAATTTAGCTTTTTGCTTGACAACATTTTGCGTTGACAAATTCTCTCTTGGGGTAATATCTGAAAAAGGAATAGAAATACAATCATTTTTAATTTGTCCAAAAATGTATGGTTTTCCAAACTACCATTGCAAACAATGCAAACTTACTTTCGATACCAGATCATGGACATAACCAAAAGAGCTGCACCACCAATGACTACAATAACAGCAGTAATAATGGAGGATGTAGTTGGTGTGGTTGAATCTGAAAAAGTAAATATTATTAGGCCTGTCATGATAATTACTATATCAACTTAATGCTCAATATATGAAAGCTGGAACAATATATTTTGGGGTCAATATTTATGGTGTGTACATTTTCTTTGCAGTAGTGGGGAGATTTTGAGTTGTAATATTGTAAGATTTGAGTTGTTAAGGGTTGAATCAATAACTTAATAATTATTGGTTAATTCTGCTATTTATTTGTTGCAACTCAGGCCTTTAAATGATATTGTCTATTTAAAAATGGTTTACTGGTATTATTCTGCTTTATGTCAATGACATAGTCGTATTGTATTGTGCAACTTTTATGGTCAAATGCTTTTCTCCTTGGAGATATTATTGCTTTGTCTGGAATCTTTATGGAGACCAAACCAGACAAAGTTACAGGTCAAATCTGTGGAAAAGCTGCCTGCTCACAGTCAGAATGCCTGTTTTAGGCATTTTTGAACTATAACACCACCTGTAATTGAATGTAAGGTCGACCTGTTTAATGTCATACTGTGGAACATTTCAGGCAGAACAATGACATAGCCATAGAAACAAGCAGGAGAAACAAGCTGGCAACTAAAAAGTTAAGATAGTGCACCTTTTAATATTATCGTTTATCATTGTATTTCGCTGAAACAATATATCATGCTTCATGTGTTATTGTGGCAGGCCTGGGACTAATTATGCCACAGCTGTAAAGACGAGAGACATACCTGTGCATAAAAATGAACCTGGTGTATTTAAGCAGTTTCCATCTTGGGGGCAAGGTGAAACTTCTTTTTCACATTCATTGATATCTGTAAAGAATCAAAGTATTAGGTTTGCAAACTCCACGCAAACTCCACACAGAAAGGCTCGGGCGACCCAGGGATCGAACCCAGACCATGCATGCAAACTCCACACAGAACACACACAGAAAGGCCTGGGCGACCCGGGGATCGAACCCGGAACCTTCTTGCTGTGAAGCAAGAGTGCTAACCACTCAGCTACCGTGCCGCCAAAAATATTCTTTTCAACTGCTGTCTTTACGACATTATCAGATAGAAGAATTCCAGAGCTGTCACAGAGAAAGACTGGTCGAAGTACTGCGTCTTTCATGTGGGCGTCCCGGGTTCGATTCCTGTTACTGACGTATTTATGCTCATCACTCTCACTTGACGACATTGACACTTTATATTTTGTGACATCTCTATCAAAGAATACAGTTACAGGTAAACCTTGACTTTTAAAACAAAATGTAGCCAAATAACAGGCACACTCCATGATGCAACAGTATTTGAGCTAGAAATACAGATTGTGAGTGTACCATGGCAGGATGGTGGGGCAGGCCTCCACTTTCTCATATTTGGGTCACATGTAATAGATGAGGACCCCAGCAGCTTGTAACCAGACTGGCACTCATACAGAACCATGGCGTGGCAGAGCAGAGAGTATCCTGCTTTAACCCGGGGTATGAGACCACAAATTGGATCTATGAACAAGAGAATTTCATAGAATATACTGAATATGTTGGATTGTAGTAATATAGTTTTTCAGGACAATACTTGCAAAAATCCATCACAACAAACTAGTGCTGGGCAATATGATAAAACATTAATAAAAGATGAATATTAATATTCTCATTTTCTCTCAATAATAACTGACTTTTAATCAGAGCCATTTAACACAAATAAAGACAATTTATTTTCCATGGTCTGAGCTCTGCTCCAAACCACATTTGAATTTTGAATGAATTTTGAATGTACAAGAAAAGACTAACAAAAAGAGACATTAAGGTTCAAAAAAATTACATACTATTAAATTATATTTTTGAGTGGATTAGTTCTATTTAAAACTGCTGTAAAAGTTACGGACTAAAATATGTAGATGCCTCACCTCTGTCTGGCTCTTTCCAGGGGCTGAGGTCCAGATGGGGGATAAGAGGGTGGGAGCAGGGCAGCAGGTCCTTAGGGCTCTCAGTGCGGGTGAAGGGGTCTAAAGGCACAGAGCTGATGTGGCTGTTATCACAGATGATGCGAGACAGAGACACAGAGTGGAGCTGTTTCCTCTGGGAGCTACTGAACACTCCTTTTCTCTCCCACCAAAATCTAAGAGAAAAATGTTTATAAACCCTAACAACTAACCAAGAAATCAATATGTAAAAATTAAGTAGATCGAAGTAGAAGTATTGAAGTAAATATATAGTAGAAGATTGAAGTAAATGAGGTAGATTTGATGTGTGTTGCATTTCATTTACCTGTCCCCATCTCTAAGTTTCCTGAATTGTCTTCCTAACAGACAGGCGAGCAGAGGCCCCACTCGACCTCCAGGCAGAGCAGGCTCAGAGATGGCCCCCACCCAAACATCAATGTTGTGTGGTGTCCCATAAAGGAGCTGAAATTTATGGGCCAAGGTGGAGTTTCCCAAAATATCAGCCAGTTCAAATGTGTTGTTGGGTACTGTGAGGCCACAGTAGTGACGCCATGCACCATAACCTACACAGACAAGAGACATTGTTTTTCATGTCCCAAACAAATTTAATTATAACTTAAATTCACCTGGCAGCCCATGGTCCCTGCCTCTCTGGAGGTTCAGGGCAGCGAGGTCGAGAGGGATCCCTCCTTGAGCCTGGAACAGCCGCTCCGTCAGCTCCTCTACCATCATCTGACCCGGAGTCTGCAGTTTGGCCGGTGAAAGCAAGAGACCGCGTAACACTGGGTCAATCCCTCCTAAAAATGAAAAACTCTTTGTGGGTCACTAAGAACAAATTCAAAACTCAATCCCAGGCCAGTACACTTGTTTTGTCTTTGCCTGCATGTGGTCTGTGGTGATCAGAGGGGCACTTAGTATTTAAGTGCGTCTTTACCTTGCTGTACAACTCTCCAAGATGCAAACAGTGACTGGTGCAGAGGTAGTGGGGGATTCTGGGAATCTGTAGAATAGCCAGGTCCCAGCCTGGTCACCATTGGCTGAACGGTGACATGAGCGAAGCGAAATGCAGCAGTAGCAAATACATTAGCGATGGTAGGATCCACTAAAGCATCATAGCCTTTGTAAGGGGGAATCTGATCAGCCAGAGCACTGTCACCAAGGATCCGGGGAAGGTAGTGTTCCCATGTTAATATCTGGGGGAAAAAAAAAAGTACATTTTGGTTAGCTGCCTGAGGTACGAGAGCGGGCTGGACAATATGGTGATGAAAATATATTTCACAAATATACTCTTAGCCAGCCTCAGAAATGCACTGTGAGTGACATGTGGATTTAACCAATTGTAACGTGTGAACGTCCAGAAGCAGCAGAGGACTTTAGTTCCCTCTTCAAGGCAATATTAAGATGCTACTGACTGTGTTTACATGAATCGTGATAAAACTTAAATTATGATCTGGCTCCAAGAAAATCATAATATAAATTTTTTTGGCATATCACTCACCCCTGAGTATGACCACTTACCATCAATAATATAATATTTCACATTATTTGTTTCAGTAGATCAAAGTGGGCATGATTAGTGTACCTGGTGTATTGCTCCCATGACTTTGCGAGCCTCCTGGTACAGAATGTCAGGACTCCAGTGAGGGTTGAGCAGGTGCAGCTCTTTGACCAGCCGGTTGTGCTCCCTCAGAAACACAGTGTGGAGGACAACCATACCCAAGTGCTCATTGGCCCTCGAGTCCCCTTATCAGCATCAAAAATGTTTTATTAAAGGGCCCATGTTATGCTATTTTCTGATCTCTGTTATAATGTTGCTTCCTTATCAAAAGATACCTGGTGTTGTGTTTCAATCATATATTTTCAACACACAAACCCTGCAAAAAAACATGTCCTCCTCTCAAACTCTGTTCTGTTCTACCTTGTGATGTAATACAGAAAGTACTCCACTGTGTTTTTAAACACCATATACCTTGAATTAGAATAATTTGGTTGATTTCAGTCCTGGAATTGACTATCTCTACTGAACAAAATATAAAAGGTAGCTGTTAACTTGAAAACTACCACCACATGTGTGAATGAAACAAAACACAACTCCACGTTTTGAGGAGGTAACAACATTATAACATGACAAAAGGCTCACAAGAATCAATTTTGTGCAATATTCATTTGCTACCTCCACCATTTACACAATTTCCTCTCCTTTCACCTGCTCTTCTGGGGTTACCACAACAAATACCGATAGGGGCAGTACATTGCAAACATGCATTGCTTGCACATTGCATTGTGCATTGATTTATCTGAACTTGATACCCCAATCTCAACTTCAGCATATGTATAAATACAGCATATTTCTGTTGAAATGGATTCTTGTGAGCTTTTAGCCATATTATAATGCTGTTAAATAATCAAAAATATATATGGAGTTTCATTCACACATGTTTGAGTAACCCTTTATTATTAGTCTGTCTACATCTCCAAAACTCAAAATGCTCTGTTTCACCTAGTGATGTCATGAAGCATTAGTTTTCAGTTAACAGCTACCTTTTACCTTTTGTGTAGCGGAGACTGCCAATTCCAGGGTTCTAGTGAAGGTGTATGGAGCTTTAAAACATAGTGGAGCATTTCCTTTATTACCATATTACATCACAAGGTGGAACAGAGTGTTTTCTGTTGGAAAAGAGAACAAAACAAAACTTCAGGTATGTTTTTAATGACCAACATTATAACATAGATATATGGGCCCTATCACTTTCAGAATAGCAAGACAGGCAAAGAACATAATTCTACTCAAGCATACAAAGCAAAGTGTATATTACTTTCAGGTCAAAATTCATCAGATATGAGTGTAACTTGATACCTGTTTCACAAGAAAGGTTAAACAAATGGCTTCACTCACATACAATACCTCAATGTGAAGTCATGGCGTTTAGTACATTCTCACCAGCCTGAAAGCAGGATGTGCTGTTCCCCACAGGAGCAGATCTGGGAGGGGCGCTGGAGTTTCTGGGGCCACAGGGATCCAGTTGGGACTGAATTCGGGGCAGAAAGGGCATATAGGCCAGGTCTTCATCCCAGTACTGTGAGTTCTGAGCCATAGAGCCATGAGGAGAGGACTGGTTCCTCAGGGCAGAGGCCAGACCCACTGAGCTGCCATAGACCATACTGGCATCCACAAACGAGGTGATGGCGTTGAGCTGCTCCCGGTGGCGATGAGGCAGGATGCCCTCGGAGCAGCTCGGAGCGGACCGGAAAAATGGCATACAACTTTGGATGCCACTGCGAGGGTCTGACAAAGGGATCTGGAAGAAAAATGTCATGACATTTTCTGACTTAGTTAAGAGAATAAACACCTTTAATTGTAAGGCACTGTCACTATACCTAGTGACAGTACAAACTTCTCACCTTTTACGGTATAAAATAATACTTTGTGACTGAAAAAAGTATCTCAAATTGAATTAAAAAACAAATTTTGAGCTTGTCCATGATAGGCGATTAGTGAAAGCATTAATATTATGTGACATCAGACATAGCAATAATATATCATTGAAGACAAGTAGGTGTCCCTCCACTAGAAAAATTATATAGAAATAAGACTGGTCCAGGGGCCCTAATAGAGATGTCACAAAATGAAATGTCAGTGTTACAATTATTGTGAGAAGAAATGTCATGATTTCAAGATTATTCAAGATTACTGACAACTCTGAAATCCTTAATTTTCTTTCAAGTCAATAGTGACAGATAAATGTTTTTGTGTACTTGTTTGGACAATGCGTGAAAAGTCCCTCAGTCGTCCAGGTAGAATCCATGATAACAGGAGAAGTTCATTTGTCAACTGGACAAAGTTTGTTTGGTTGAAAACGTTTCGCCGCTCATCCGAGAGGCTTCGTCAGCTCTAATAAGAATACTGGTAAGACACTTGCTTATATCTTGCTGTAGGGAGGAGCTACCTAGCTCCGGAAAGTAGTTAGCTAGGTAGCTCCTCCCTACAGCAAGATATAAGCAAGTGTCTTACCAGTATTCTTATTAGAGCTGACGAAGCCTCTCGGATGAGCGGCGAAACGTTTTCAACCAAACAAACTTTGTCCAGTTGACAAATTGAACTTCTCCTGTTATCTTGTTTGGACAATAGTACATTATTGTTATTATTAAGGAAATTATTGAATTTCCTTTCAGGATCAATAAAGCATTTATCTATCTAATAGACTGAATTGAAAAAGGCTTAATATTTTTTTCTAAAATTATTATTTTTTAATTCTTATGATATATTGTGATTAACTGAATAATCTTCACATCCCTAGCCCTGAACTATCATGTAGAAATTACTGTCACTATATTTAAACATAAATTATTAGTCAAGACAGTGCAGATGGTGGATAACTGTATAAGTTTGTGGGCTTAGCGGAGACAGTGGGTGCACCTGTATAGGGAAGCAGGGAGTGTCCTGGGTGCAGGAATGGCTGCAGTCTGCCCCCGTCTTAAAGGCGCTTGTACTGGGACTCTGAGGAGTCAGCACCACATCATGGTCAATCCACTGCCCCCACTCCACCAGCAGATGGGACAAGGTGGAGTCCAAAGAAATGTTGTTGTTTTGGGTGGAAAGCACCTTTTGGGACACTAGCCGCACCTGGAAAATATCAAAGTCCAAGAGATTAACAGGTGAAAAGAAATATGACATGCTCTGCTGAAAACTGTATAGGGAGGGGCTTACTGGAGGAAGGCTGACATTGTGATAAGTGTGATCTGGGTCCCAGCCTCTTGGGGCCCCCCACACATCTTCATATTCAGGAGGGAGCCAGCGGGAGTATGGGATGTTAGCAGCACCCCATCTGGGATACTTCCTGTTTGATGAAATATACAGGTGTATTATACATCCTACACTCCAAACACAAGTAGTGTGTGACCTTCATTTTATTCCAGTTCAAGTTATATTTTTGATTCACTTTGCCAGAACAAATCTTTTGTATACAAAATTAGTAATATATTATTTTCAGATTTAGCTTTTCGGTTATCTAATCTGACAGATACAAGACTATTAAAGCAAAGATCCTGGTTTGGTTCGGCTTAGTCCTGGTTTGGTCCAGGGTTGATATGGTGATGGTTTCACTGCTGACCTGTTGTTGCAGTCTCCTGTGATGGTCCGGTAGCGCTCGGAGACACAGCCAGTGGGACACTTGGGTATCTGCAGCTCAGAGGAGCAACCTGTCACCTGTAGCAGGTTCTCTACATCTCTCTCACTCAACAACTCTGGCACAATCACAAAGATGTTCCATCGGTTTATGTAGTCAGTAATTTGAGTGTTAATACATCTACACCTACACAGCATTTGAACATTTTCATGGCTAATAAATACATTTTGTTTTGAGTTACAGGGTTACCCTATTATTGTGTTAGATGTGGCTGTCTGACCATGTGGTTGTGGCTGCTCCATGCTGTGAGTGTAGACCATCTCTCTGATCAGCTCCACTGTGTTGTCCAACAGTTCGGCTGCATAAATGTGTGTCTGGACAGAGGTCTCTGTCTGTTTGAACTGAGCCAGCAGGTCACTGGGCTTCAGGGTGCCCTGAGACCAGGACGTCTTCATTCTGAAAAGAATATAAATATGCTTAAGTGTTACAGGTTTTAAATTAGGCCATGCACAGCGTTAACCAGCAGCTCACCTCTCACTTGTGCGAGCATAAGCAGCATCTGTCATCTCAATCGCCTTCTGAAGAGCTTCCTCAACAAATTCAGACCCCAAATATAACTTGTCTGAATAAACAAACAAAATTACAGAAAATATTACGAAATATACACTACAGTAAGCAAATCTATTTATTTCTTTTTTAGATAAAATAGATTTTAATAGATCAAACAATCATGTGAAACAGAAATAACCACATGCAAATTAGTGCAGTGGCAAAACGGTTCCTATGGAGTATAAATTTATAATTACACTTAATAAAACTTTGTTCACAGGTCAATAACATTCAAGTGTCACTAATAAAATGGTTAAACAAAAAGGCTCATACCTGTATTGCTGTCAACATTTTTCAGTAAAACATATTTCATTAAAATTATGACAAGCAGCAATGAAAAGGAGATCTGAAACAATGGTAAAGAAAATGTACAAATTCATAATGAAACCACTCTAATATTTAAAATTTCAGTAAAATACACTTACAAAATGTTCCATTTGCATTTCTATGAATGTATTCAGCCCCAGAGACACATTGCACTCCTTCAGTGTCAGCAGGTGCTCTGAGCATCAGGTTTAACCTTTATACCCCGGGCCCCGGACCAGCAGGTATGTGCAGAATCCCCTAATCTGAATTTCTGATGACAGCACTCCAACTTCAAACAGTGGCCTCTCACATTTGGCCTAATAACCTCAATCCCCACAACTCAAATTACTTACCTTTGTTTCTCAGTGATGATGAAAATTCAGTGTCAAATAAAAAAATTATAATAATCTTGCAGGTTTTATTGACTCAACAGTAAAAATAAGCATATACTATATAACGTTTAATGGTGCACTGTGTAACTTTTAAAGTCTGGGTTCCTTCTCTGCTTTTGCCCATGGAGCTGATATTACTTTGCCTGGAATCCACTGTGGCATTAAACTTATCAACCATGCATTTATTAAATTACTTATTATTGCTCAGAAATACATTATACATTGAAAAACATAGCAGGGTCACCCGCTTGTTTGCCTGGAGTTTAATGTTATACTGTGAAACATTACAGGCAAAGCTACATCTATGAAGACAAGCAGGTGACCCTCAACTAGAAAACTTAATTCAATATTCAACAATAATTATTTAACCTCTAATTTTACATTAAAAGTGAAAACACCAGTTTGGCAACTGGATTTCTGTTTTTTTTTTTTTGTAAGCTGCCAGGAGAAAACCGAAGCTCTGACAGAATTGTCAGTGTGACAATAACTCTATATTAATGCGTGTTACTGAACAGGGCCAAAAAGTTGGTAGATTTTCACAATTCAGACTTGAAACTCCAGTATTTCTTCAACGTTTCCTTTGAAGCTCCAGGTGTGTGATAGCAGCAAGTCAATCTCCCATTTCATTACATTGTCATTAGCTTCTGTCAAATTATTGACCCACATTTTAATTCATTTCCGTGGAAAGAAGACATCTGAACAAAATCATGTAATCTTTTATGTGTTTATTTCAAAACATGGTAAAATTCATACCATATAGAATACTGGTTTAACACATTTGTGTTATTTATATAAACAATGAAAACACTGAAACTTGTTCAAATTAGTTAAATATTTTGTCATTCTCTTAAATAATAACTAATATAGTATGTATCAAGGCCGATATGGATATCCTTTATGTGAAAACATTTTTTAAACACAAATTATGTACCTTAATGTGGAAATCTATCATCACAGTGCATAACTTTTGGTCAGTAGTATTTCAGTAGTGGAAGACCTGAGGCTTTGAGTCAGGCATGTTGAGACCAAAGGAAGCGGTCACAGCGCTCCAGCATGGTCTGAATAATTGCCCTGTGGAGAGGAGAGAGGCTTAACCCCTGAAAACACATACAATATACAATGCAACCAAAGAAAATCAAATGTGTTGTGTTCTTATTTCCATTTCACATGTTCATGTGTGAAATGGAAATAATTCACATGTTTTGCAAGCTGGGATGCTCGACAGCGAGCATCTGATGGCTAGGCGAGGACAGCCCAAAGGAGCGACATGGGGCCGTCCTCTTGTGGATCTACCACCCACAGGAGGATCCATAAGGGGCCGATGCAGGGAGATCTAGGGGGCAATCAAAGGCAGAGCCTCGACAACCAGATCTCCAGACATGGAGACTAGCTCTGGGGACACCTCGCTGGGGGGGAAGGAGCCTGAGGTTGAGCGGAGTTGGAACGTTACCAACTAGCCTCACCTCCACGCATAGCTTGGACTCTGGAACCCAACTCCTTGAGGGGGGCTGGACTCTCTATTTCGGCCAGGCAGGTGTGGGCCTGCTCATTGCCCCCCACTCAACCGCCGTGTGTTGAAGTTCACCCTGGTGAATGACAGAGCTGTGTCCCTGCGCCTTTGGGTCCAGGACAGGTCTCATTGTTGTGTCGGCCTATGGGCCGAACAACAGTGCAGAGTACCCGGCCTTCTTGGAGTGCCCGGACAGTGTACCGACCAAGGACTCCGTTGTACTACTGGGGGACTTCAACGCCCACGTGGGCAATACCAGTGACACCTAGAGAGGGGTGAATGGGAGAAACGGTCTCCCTGATCTGAACCCGAGTGGTGTTGGTTGACTTTGTTGTTGTGTCATCTGACCTCCAGCCGTGTGTCTTGGACACTCGGGTGGAGAGAGGGGCAGAGCCGTCAACCGATCACCACCTAATTGTGAGTTGGGCCCACTGGCGGAGGAGGAAGCCGGAAAGACCTGGCAGTCCCAAGCGTATTGTGAAGGTCTGTTGGGAATGTCTGGCAGAGCTCTCTGTCAGGGGGACCTTCAACTCACACCTCTGGACATTCTCTCAGATTCCAGGGGAGGCTGGGGACAAGGAGCTCGTGTAGGCTTTGTTCTCAGCCTCTACTCTCGATGCAGCCGTTCGTAGCTGTGATTGTAAGGTCTGTGGTGCCTGTCACGATGGCAATCCCCGAACCCGGGGGTGGACACCGGAAGTAAGGGATGCCGTCAGGCTGAAGGAGCTCGTGGGACTCCTGAGGCAGCTGACAGGTACCGGCAGGCCAAGCCTGCTGCAGCCCAAGCAGTTGCAGAGGCAAAAAAATTGGGGTTGGAAGAAGTTCGGAGAGGCCATGGGGGAGGACTATCAGACGGCCTCAAAGAAATTCTGCCAAACCGTCCGATGCCTCAGGAGGGGGAAGCAGTGCTTCACCAACACTGTTTCTGGTGCGGGTGGAGAGCTGTTAACCTCGACTAGGGATGTTGTTGGATGGTGGATCGCCTCAATCCCACCGTCATGTCTTCTGAGGAGGAAGCAGAGGCTGGGGACTCTGAGGTGGACTCGTCCATCACCCTGGCTAGTCACTGAGGTGGCTAGCAAGCTCCTCGGTGGCAAGGCTCCGGGGTGGATGAGATCCATCCTGAATATCTTAAGTCTCTGGATATTGTGGGGCTGTCTTGGCTGACACATCTCTGCAACATCGCGTGGCGGCACACCGGGGTGGTGGTCCCTCTGTTTAAGAAGAGGGACCGGAGGGTGTGTTCCAACTACAGGGGAATCACACAACTGGTCTGCAGAACACTGGACCAGTTATACTCTCCATCGGGTGCTCAAGGGTTCATGGGAGTTTGCCCAACCAGTCCAAATGTGCTTTGTGGATCTGGAAGACATTTGACCATGTCCCATGTGGTGTTCTGTGGGGAGTGCTCCGGGAGTATGGGGTTCGGAGCCCTTTGCCAAGGGCTGTCCAGTCTCTGTATGACACTGGAGGGACTGTCTCTCGGCTGGCCTAAGAATGCCTTGGGGTCCCCCCAGAGGAGCTGGAGGGGTGAAGGAAGTCTGGGAGTCCCTGCTTAGACTGCCCCCGTGATCCAGCCCCGGATAAACAGAAGAAAATGGATGGATGTTTTGCAAGTGTGACCGAAAACTTTTTGTGAAAGAGAAACTAACATGGATCAGAATTCTTGTCACCAACAAATACAAAGTAAATATCTTAATCACAGTAAAAGCATAAGCCTTAATAAAGAATGAAGAGAGAATTAATAAACTACATTTAATTATTTGTTCATTGTGAATTAGCCCTTTTATTTCAGGCTTAATTAAGGCGTAGAAGACAAACTGCTTAATATAATTTTATTTACCTTCATAAAGATTTAATCAAGCCAGATGTGTATGCATGTTTGCATTGAAACGACAAATTCCTCAGTCATGTTGTAGTGCACTACATTACATACTTCTTGTTGTGCCGACCCACCTCTGTCTCCTCTCAGTGACCCTGAGGAGCTCACAGACGAGCTGGGAGTGGGGCGACAGGACCAACTGTGCCCCACAGTCCTCCAGGACATCCAAAGCCACATCAGGCCCAGCGCTGCGAGCCAGCATCAGCGTCAGGCTTTCTGGGCTGACCTTCCCTGCACTCACCCCAGAGTCATCCGACCAGATCTCTCCATTCTGCCCTGGGAAGTGCTCAGAGGAAACAATCTGCTGGGACAGTTGGATCAGGAGCTTCCACTCTTCCAGTGTTTGAGGCTCCACCCCTGCAGGAAAAGAGACAATTCATTCTATGTTCACTGGATCTATGCAAGATGATGTGTAGTGTTTGTGAAGAATGACACAACATGGTATATTCATATTTTTTCATGAATGCAAAACACACCATCTTATTTCTTCAGATTTTTTGGTGATTACTTCAGTATCAATTTTACCCTCATGTTCTTCCAAAAGACTGATGTCATCCAGTTGACAAATGGTGGAAAAAGCTTCTGATCTTCGCTGTAGCTGATTACATAAATAGATGTAGCCCATCCAGTATCTGTCACATACACAGTAATAACTTCAATATAAAGTAATATTATAAAGTAATTTATATCACCTGGAATTTAACCAAGACATTAAGCAATTGTATTATGTAGCTACATGACAATTTTTGTACCCATGATTCCGACAGCTGTCTGCCATAGCCTGTTTCGATGAGAGATCAGCAGGAAGACGAATGAGCAGAGAGAGAAGGTGTCCGTATCCCCATCTAAAACAATGGGAATGCCACCTAAACAGAATTTTATATAATAGTTTGACTGATGGCATTTTAAATAAATATGTGCTGCCACAGATGTGGTGTTAAATTTATTATGTTATAAAGCAAACATCAGACCTTGGATCTCCACTAGGGGTCAGAGTATCAGAAAGCTGAGGCGCATCATTGGAAAGTGCCAGCTCTAGCCAATCCTGCCTCAAAGATTCTGGGTCCAAAAGAGAATGAAGAAATGATAACCTAAACAAAGAATGTTTAGTTAAAACATATGCATTCTACTAATGGTTTCAAATAAAGATAAGACTATTAGTTTACTTGTGATCTTCGGCCCGAGATCGAACCAAATTATCCAAATATGCCAAAAAGTGTTTCGGATCAGCCATAGCCATAACATCAGCTGGAGTAATAGTTGGATAAAACTGGGATAAGGAGCGGACAACAGCCTCTCCATGTTTCTCATACAACCTAGAGGATTCCACATTGCATCCAAGTCAATACAAGTCCATGTAAAATGAAGAAATGGTTTACAGACCTGTACAAGTGAGGCAAGAGAGCAGAGGCACTACAGGGCTGCAGTTCTCTCAGGCTGCGCAGGGACCGCTGCAAATCCCCTCTCTGGATAACATCCGCCACTTTACAGGACTGAGTTAATTCTATTGGGAGAATGCTTCAGTATAGGCATCAATACAAGTCAAGCTTAATAAACAATCAGACAAGGACTTGACAGGATCAAACAAAGTCTCTTTCATGTGCATGTTGGGCATTTTGGATGGGAGATTTCTTTGAACGGTTTTGGTCAGATGCTGAGAAGGGTTAGGGTTTACGATTATTACGGCCAAAATAACTGCAATTAACGATTTTATCATGATAAATTTTAAAGTAGCTGACAGTTTAAAAAAAATTGTATGGATATGAATAATTATAATGTATTCATATATTCAAATGTATTTATTATTTATTTATTCAAATCTTAATTAATAACATTTAAACTTTTACAGTATTGTACATTTTTGTAAACAATAATATTGACGTAGCTTTTTCCTGCATAAAATGGTGATTATATTATAAGTTATGTAAAACGTCCAATAATAATAATAAAATTAGGGCTGTCAGTTTAGCGCGTTAATTAGATTAATTACACTGCTAATTAACCCGTTATAAAAATTAACGTAATTAATTATGAGCGGGAATTCAATGCGGCATTTTAAATTTGGCATGCGGGGCCTTTGAATGGCAAGTTTACTTATAAAGATGTGACGGAGCGTTGTCCCCAGGGAGAGCACGTGAAGACGCGCATGCTCATTTCCGTATCTGTTACGCTCCGCGCGCCAAACCCTTTTCATTATCAGCCATAAACTGTTCTGCCGCGACTAAGGGTGCACACTTAGAAGCACCAGTTTTGCCCATCCAAATCGCGCTAAACCCCCATCATTTACTCACCCGCGCGTGGCCGCCTTCTCCCTCCACCCATGGTGCGATCTACCCGGACACATCCGCACCGGGAGTTTAAATCCTAGTTTCGCGGATTCCGGGGGTCATGTGAGCCATGAGTAATTTACACGGGCAATCATTTGT
The DNA here is from genome assembly GCA_036785185.1 of Paratrypauchen microcephalus. NCBI lineage: Eukaryota > Metazoa > Chordata > Actinopteri > Gobiiformes > Gobiidae > Paratrypauchen > Paratrypauchen microcephalus. The sequence continues at coordinate 331,616 of JAVJIX010000020.1, read as the reverse complement.
ATTCTCTGTATATTTGAAGCTTTGTATATTATTTATTGACGTTGCATGAAAGCTACTGTACGTGCTCACCTTTTGGCACCAGAAATATTTGCCATTTAATAGTGGAATGGTGTAAATGAGCTTTCGAATGAATGTTATGTAATGTGGGAGGGGGAATGCCAACAGTCTTGTCTTGTGTGCACAGAGAGAAAGAGAGCGAGCCAAAGACTGAAAAACTTAGACTTAAAAGGGGAAGTCTGCAGTCTTTTCACTGCACCACTATAAATCGCACGTTTGACACCATTTTTGTGCTGTGGGAGAGCACGATAAACCACCTAAAAATTTTTATTAAAATCCAATTAGATGAATTACAAATCCTGTAAATAATTACCTTATTTTTTTTTAATCACCTGACAGCACTAAATAAAATAATATATTGTTTATCATATTATTATTATCACGGTAAACAATATTATTGTACCATCCCTACCTTGCATGGCCTCAATGAAGGAGCAGTGGACATCAGGCTGGTCTCTGTGACACAGCAGACACATCCTTCTCACTCGCTCTGGGTCCAGGAGGAAGAAGTATCGCCGGAGGAAAGTGCCACAGCTCACAATGTATTTGCTCTGGTGCTTCCTGAAGCAGCTGTGCTCAGTGTAAAGCATGGCCAGCTGGCTCAGATTCACCAGCAGCTCTAAAGGGACTGGTTTGGGTGGACTGACTCTAATAGGTTCCACATGAAAACCATTAGAAACCTCATTAAGGTTTTCTTCATGATCTGGTGCCAGCTCACTCTCACAATGGGAAACCTCCTCTCCGTGGTCATTGCTGCTGTGTAACTGATTTGAAAGTTTTGAATGGTCTGGATCCTCTCTGAAGGGGTTCAGATTGTCAATGTCATCTGTTGGGATACTGCTGTTTGACTCAGATCCAGATACAGTTAACTCAAGTTCATTTTGACCAAGCACTTTCTCCAAAGCCGGCAGCCACTCCAGCAGAGTTTCTTCAAGGCTGTCTGGGTCAAGGAGCATGTAAGGGTCCTGCATTTGGGCTCTGACAAATAAAAAAATGAAAGGAAATTCAATGGTGAACTATGTAACTTTTCTGGTGAAGGGTCCACCACCTGCTCATCTCCATGCAGATATTACTTTACCAAAGAGTTTTACACAGTATGGCATTAAACCATATCTTCATGGAGAAAGGCAGGTGACACCCTAGGTCAAGATACAGGTTAGATCTGTGGAGACAACCCCACTCACAGTAAAAATACATATTTTTTCCAGGTCAAGTTGTTGCACAAAAATTGCATAATGCATCTTTAAAGGGACAGTGTGTAAGATTTTTACCCGTTAATTACTGAAATTGAAGATACCCATTCAAAAATACATTGTTTTCCCAGCCTTTTCACTTCCATCATGAAATCAAAGTATTCTTTTGGACTTAGATATAGTCACATAAAAGGGGGATCTTCCCCATGCAGAGGCAGCCATTTTGAATACGAGAGCCACAGAAGGACATTTGGGCTCCGCCTTCGCCTTCGGCAAGGCTCTTGGTTTTGGGTAAACAACACAAGCATGCTGCCGGATCAGACTCGTAATGGATCTAACACGTGTTTTGGGCTAAATTGTTTTACTGGATTTTATTCGCTGGATCCTTACGGACAAATTGAGAGCAAGTTTATGGTGAAATACACAGTTTGACCTGTGCAAAGGTTCATTCTAAGGTAAGCTAACCTCGTTTTGTGCTTTTCCGTATAAAAGCCCCATGTGCTCGGGGACTGATTATTGTGCCGGGAAATGAATTGCATAGTCAAAAAGAGGAGACTGTAAGGTTTCATTTGATGTGTAGAGTGTCATGGTACATGATCGGGAATGTGTGTTTTCATGAGAAAAGGAAAAAAAAAAAAACCGGGACCGCGTTTTATTTATACAGTAGCGGCGCGGCTCGTGCTCGGGTCCCTCGAGGTCTGCCGTAGCTAAAACAGAAAGTGCAATAGCACCATCCACCTATGCGCCACGAATCCTACACACTGGGGCTTTAAAGATACATTATCTATGGTAGAAGTTTAAATCTACAACTACAACTAAAAGTGCTCTCAAAAGTCCCACAATAGTACTACTATTGAGTATGGTCTACTTACTAATCTGAGACCTATGCACAGATGTACATGACTAAGAGGTAAAAGCATGTCAAGATAAAACTGACTTACATGGCGTGGTCTGTCGCAAATTGCAGTTCATTCAAACCTGCTTCTGTGCTTGACATTTCATCATAAACCCTATAAAAAGCAATAGCATTGTTTTTACATAAATCGCATTGGTTCTGACTATAACAATTTGTCTTACACATTTTCCATTTTCTCTGGGTCCCCTGCCATAGAAGCCTGCATCTCCGCTACTGGACCATCTCTGCATTCGGGACGTGGCCAAAGTTCGGAATTCATCTGAAGGGTGTTGATCTTCTCTGTCGTCTTCTTCATAAAACTGGAAACGCTAAAGACCAGGGTTGCGCATTATGTGAGAGTGAGGGGAATGCACATTGGGAAAATGAAACTACCACTATTTATACATGCAAATGTAACCATGAAAAAACAATGCAAAAAGGGAAGCTGTCTAAAATTTATGCTTTGGTTATTTTTATCAAAAATTGCAGAAAGAAGTTACCTTTCTTTGACAACTTGCAGGGCAATGCGTGGTGGCTTTGGCCGAAATGACAGAGGAAGGCTAAAAGGTAATCCCTGCTCAGACCTCTCCACCTCCAAACGCTCGCTGTTCTGAGGATCTGAATCAAGATGGAGGCCAAAGCCAGTGGAAAAACAGGTGGATGGTGCAGTGGACATGAATAGTAAGAATGAAAGGACAAAAGGGAAGCAGGTGGAGCTGAGGTGCAATACAAGACTAAATCGAAAACAGAAATCAAATGCTGCACAATATGAAAAAATAAATTGTGGAATGTACGGAGGAACAGTGTGAAAGATAATATGCAGATTTAAGTGCCACTGGAGTAATAATAGCAGTCTCATAATTAAAAATACATGTTTTATTAGCAAAAGGAAACAAAAGTACCAGTAGTAATCATTTTCTTTTGTCATATAACTTGGAGGAAGCAAAGCCACATATAGCAGACAGAAGTGTAATAGATAGAAACACAAAAAAGTGTATTTGAGAACATTATTTTTTATACTTTGTCCTCTCTGGAAGCCAGTGCACAGTTCATATGCCTGTCTGTTCTTACCATTATCAACATTGTCCTCTTCTTGAACATAGCTGAAGTCTTTGAGACGCTCCTCCTCAGACGTGGTCTGGTTTATGAAGGATCCACTTTCCTCTTCAGACTGACTTCCTCTACGGCTGATTACTCGATAGATGCCACAGTCCAGGACGTTGAAGCTCTCCTGAAGCAGATACAAAAGGGATTAGTATTAGGTTGGGTTCATCATTACATTTTGCCTCCTTTTTGAGACTACTGAACAAAGCTGGTTTAAACCACGCTTTATTAATGAAAAAAAAAAAAAAAAAAACCTATAAAGTTGTACATTTTTAACTACACTAGATATACTAAATGTAAATATATTATGACAAACATGATAAAAACTACTATTATATATTATCGTGGGCTCACATGTGAAGAGATGCTGCTCCTTCGGCTGCTGGAGGCAGAATCCAGAGGCTCTAGTTTATTGATCACTTCTTCCAATTGTCCAATTAGCTCTGTAGCTGTGGAAGGGTTCAGCTGGGACTTCAGGAGCTCAAGGCGATCAATGGGAATACATTTCCTTGCCTAAAAACACATGACTTATAAATGTATTACACTGGCATTGTACAGATATTCTTCCATGTAATGACACAGAACATTATGACCTTATCCCAGGTACAGCCTCAATAATGACCGTTTGTGCACCCCAGAAGCGCGATTGCTTGCATGCCTTTAACTTGGATCACTTTTGAGAGTTACTGGCCACCCCTAATGAGCAGCAGTTGTGACAATGCATTCAATGGGCAAGTGCCATGACAATTTATCCTATATCAAATTAGCTTTGTGGATAAAATCATTACTATACATACCATAAGTCACTATGTCCTAGAATTAAATGATAATATTACACTGATTTTTTTTTTTTTAAATTAACAATCAGTCAATTATTAATTTATTTAAATACTATTCACCCTGCTTGTAGCGATGGCATGCTGGAACATACAGCAGACAACAGCAGACAATAGCCATAGTTCCCTGCGAAGAAGATGCTCCACACATCGCTCCGCCGACAAAAGTGTGAAGTGGGACAGGCGCCCGCTGCCATGGAGACAGAACAGCTCACTGCGGTAGACCACAATCTCAGCAATATCTGAAAATGAACAAAGACCTAAATAATCACAAAAACCCAAAATGTAGTGGTTAGAGGTTTAAAGCAAATACTAAATTACCTGTTACTTCAGACCACAGAAGCACTTGGCCGTTCTGAGGAGTAAAGATAAAAATTGCAGAGTCTGTCCATGTCAGTAGGTTTTGGTCGCTATAAATATGGGAGAAAAAACACAATAATATGATAAAATGTTATGTGTGAAAGTATACTTTCTCAAACAAAAAGACTGAGAAAAGATATGAAATATTATCAAAAATGTTTAATGCTGACCCCATATAAAGTAGTTTTGCAAAGGCCACGGACTGTGGGCTCCTCTGTGTTGCATTGTATTGAGGCTCATGCCTAAGTGGAATTAAAAAAACAAAGTTACTTATTTTAATAAAAGAAAGGGCTTCAAAACAGAAACTTATTTTGACCTGTTTGTGATGAGAGGAAGAGGAGGGCAAGCAAGGAGCTGCTTGAACTGATGAGTGCTCACAACCTCACCGTTAAAATTAGCCTCCCATACACGAGATCCAGGGCGCGCACAATACAGCAGAGGAGGCTGTCCCTGTAATAAACCTCTATTTTGGGGGAAAAAACAAGCTCCGTATTCCCCATCACGCTCTTTATTTCCAACACGCCAGAACTTCTCCCTTTAGACAAACATGACAGCATAAAAACGTCATGGAATGCATTATATTTGTGTATGCAGAAAATGAGTCGTACTTTTCTGTGTCACAAATGTAACACCGACTCAAGGAAGAGACAAGTAGGCGCCCATCTTGGAAGCAAAGTTGAACTACTTTGGAATCCACAGTGGTCACCGTTTGAACTGGAAAAATAACAAAGGCTGATCCCTAAAACGAAAAATATAAAAATAAAATACGCATTTGTAAATGTTTTATTCAAGTAATACAAAGCCTCAGTAACTTGTCAGACTAAACAAGACTTAAGTCTAGTATTTTCTTAATGCTAATATACCATGCTTAAATTTTCAATACCTTGCCTGCTTTAGAGGATCCTGCCCTCAGAAAAGACACCTTTCCCACAATATCCCCCACAAAGACTCTGAGGGCACTTGTGTCCCAGCACAGTGCAGTGATGGTCTGGCCCCTGTGCTCCCAGGACACACTCACTCTCTCAGGACGGCCACGCCGCTCCAGCTGCAGCTCCCACACCACCACCAGACCCTGACTGAATAAGACCCAATCGAATGTTGGACAAAATCATCAAATGGTAACCCACAAAAATATACGAACCTTGTTGCAACAGCAATGAAATCCTCATCATGGGGACAACATGCCACCTGAGTGATAGATCCCTCCTGCCAAAAATTATAAACCCCAGTGAGTAATACTATGAAACATACATGTCCTGTGACAATCCTTATATGTTTTAAAAGTAGTGCTGCATAAATTGCATTTATATATGTACTATACCAAGAAATTCATTAATGTCTTCATGACAGTGACTATTGTTTATATGCTCACCAAAGATTTGATAATTATCTGATTTCTGGAGTTATCAGGTTATTGAAATGTCATGTAAACAGGTGCATCCACAAGTAATCTGATTTTTTTTTCTGATTGTTCACATTTTTTTGCAGCTTTTAGAAGGTGAAAGACCAAACTACTGTCATATGGCATACACAAAAGAAAATGTTTAAGACTGAGTTATTTTAAATTTCATATTTTGTCCAAATACAACAATTACCACAAAAAATCCACTGAATAACTGACACCATGTCCTCAGCTGTTTTTGATGATCAGATCTAATTATTGGGTTATCCGACTTTTACTGGTCATGTAAATGTAACCACTAACCGGCAATTAACTGCACAGTGATCCAGTGTTAGAGATATCTATTTAGGGAATCAGGTGACTTAAGTTATAGGAATTTTGAGGGTTGCAAGAACAGCTTTACAGTTTAATGTCTGATGTCATATAGACATATAGTCGATTTTCAATTCCCAGATATAATGCATGTTATATCTAAATTGGTAATTTTCCAGAATCTAGTTAAGTTTACATATGTGGCCAAAGGAGAAATTGTGACCTGGACAAAAGTTTGTTTGGTCAAATATGTTTTGCAGCTCATCCAAGCGGCTTCTTCAGGTCTGAGTTTACATATGGTTTAGGAATCATATTCACTTTGGTCACTGACAGAAATGTTAAGTATACAACTGGTATAAAAATAATACCTTATGAGTGAGAATGAGCCTTTGTTTCCACCCTTCTCTCTGAATAAGGTGCAAACCTCCAGCAGATGTACCTAAAGCAAGCCATTTTCTAGATACTGCCAAACAGGTGCACTACAATAACAAAAACATATGTTAGAATATTTATTTTGAAATTGATTTACTTCTTGAGTTTGTACCAAATATTATAAAAGGAAACCTTGAGCCTGCCAGAGTCCAATCTCAATGCAGTGAGAAGTGGGTCCAGGCAGTCAAACTCTGCAAGTACATGAGTGTGGTTCTCTGGGACAAGCGGTACACAGGGCATCTTGAGGGCTAACCAACCAAAATTACAAAAAGAAAAAATATAGATTCACTAAACAAAATCTAGATGTGGTAAAGGATTCATATGGAGACAGTAAATCTGAGCGCTCATCAACGATGTTTATGTCGGGAGTGAAATTCGAACCGACAACCTTTGGATCACAGGGCGACAAGTTCAGCAAATAAGCTACTGTCTGTCGTCCCCATTATTACTTAAGAAATAATACCACACAACTTTTCCACAACAAGAATTCCACTAGCTTAGAGAGTTTTTTGTCGAAAACAGAGGCGCCTCATTCGCCTGAGTCACGAGTCAGACTGCTGACACTCGAGCTAATTTTTCTGTCATTACCATCTTTCTTTACGGTGGTAAAGCATAAACAGACAGGCAAGCATTTATAAGAACATAAAAAAAATACATTTTTACATGAGAAATTCTTACTGAGTCGGTCACTTGTCCCAAGACTTGAGCTATGTCAAATCATGTATGCTAGCTACGACTCAAAGACACGGTTTAACAATCTCACCGAATCAACGCAGCAGCGTTGTAATCTCGAGTGTAGCTGCTCACACGTCTCTTTAAACATATAAACTATGTGCAGGAGTCCAGTCCCTTTACAGCACATTTACACGCCCCACTTTCCCTTGTGACACTGCTCAGCTGATGTCTTCTCTGTGCACTTCCGGTGTCCCCCCTTTCGGCTTTACGCACGGTTCACACACAGCACTAGGAATACAAAATTATATTTATTATATATCTTTATACATTAAAACTGCTGTTTAATGTAGGCAAAATGTTTTTTGTTCAAAATTAATTATTCAAACAGAAATCAGAAACACTTGGCCATCCAAGAAAGCCATGACAGTGTGGAAAAGTACACAAACTAAAGTCCACAAATGAATCCAAAGTGTATGCTTAATTTTAATTCAGGCTTAAGTTTTTGTCTTCAGTGTAGACAGAATGTACATTAGAAACCAGTAACAAAGTGACTGGAGGAGCACACAAACTAATGCAATCAAAGTATAAAATAACTGTATTGCTGTAGTCACTTCCTCTTTCCTCTGTAGAACATAGTTCCTCTATTCAATACAGTGCTTTTAGGGGCTTTCTGTGCCCACAACCTCATGTCACTTAAAAGCACAGAGCAAACACTTGTTGGCAGTTCTTTGCTGGCATCTTGCCTGCAGATCATCTTGTTGTCCTGAGTGCCCTCCTGATTCCACCTCCAGTTTGGTCATCTTACACCATGTACATACCAACGTCCTATTTTTTCCATCACTGGCGTAAATCTATCAACCACTTATAATATATCAAGAAAACTAAATTACAGTTTCTTGTAATATTGACTTATAGTTAGTCTCTGATGAACATTCAGGGATGTTGTAGCATCTGTCTGTCACCATCAAAAGTACTGTGAATCCAGTTAACCAACACCGCATGGGTCGGAGCAGTTCTGGGGACCAGCAGGCAATTAGTCCATACTTCATCTTTTTAGTCATCTATTGTGACCCAGAGAGGCATCAAGTTTTCCTCATCATTCGCCGGTTTTGCCAGACCTGAAACTTGCTATAAGCTTTCTGTAGCATCTCCTCCAAGTGTCCTGTCAGCTGTACATGATGATTAAAAAAAAAAATCAGAAATAAAAATATTGAAATATACAAATAACCGTGTAAAATCTTATTGAACTAGTAACTTACATTAACACTTAAATACTGACGTTGAATTTTCTCTTGAAATGGTCGAAGCTTGGTCAGTTGAAACTTTTCAAGATTTGACTTCATTTTTATGACCTATATTGATACACAATGCAAGCATGAAAAACGAAAGTACTTGTTGATACTCAAATATGTCAAAACGCATTATATGATTTTACCTTCTCTTCTAAAAAGGGTGTGTTTACAGGAAAACATGACCAAAAATGCCTTAATAACTCTCCTGCAGCAGCATACAAATGTTTCAATTCTCCTTGAACTTCACTAGGGATCATCTCTGAAACATCAAAATCATAATTTAACAGAAAGGGATAATGTATAAAGTCAATGTTTTATCACTTACGATTTATGGCTTGCTGTGTGCCTCCATGCATGAGGACACCACCAGGTGAAAGTGCAGCAATAGCAGAACTAGCAGATGTGCTGGACAATACCTGCAAAAATAAATTAAAGTTGCTACTATTTTAACTATTCCTTGATGCATAAATTATCTTCCAAAATGATGATGTCATATGAATCTATCAACCTGAGTAAGATTGGGTTTGTAGTTGGCCATCTCATACTGTATGATGTTGACAGAGTTGATAATATCCTGACTTGTTGTGTATTGTTGGGATTGAAGAGGAACTGGGCCATGGGCATATCTTTGAGGTAACAAAGGAAAAAAAAAATAGAAAAACCTGCATGCAAAATACAGATGCACATTTATTAATATATTATTATAAAATGTACCTGTCAGACTTTTTAAGATTTAATGCAACAGTTTTTGGTCCATTTTCTCGTTGAAGATCCTCATATTCTATGGCTTCTTGTAATTTAACCTGAAATTAATAAAATGTCATTGAAACCAATTTTGTATTTTAATTAATGTGCTGCTTTGGCTGTATACCTTTTTAAGAGGAGGTTGAAAGAGATCAGAGTCCCTGGAGTTTCCATCAATACTGCTCGTCTCACTGGCATGTTCAGGATGTGTGTCCCTTCAAAACACATTTTAATGAGAACACTATGCATTTAATAAGAATAGTATTATTTTCATAGTTAATCCTTTTTTCTCTTTTTCTTTACCCCTTTCGTGAGCCAGCTGCTAGCACCATAGCACTGTGATGATTAAACCTCTTTATAATGGCAGAGTTACTGCTGTCTTTCACCGACTTGTGGGAATTGGAGGTTGAGGGAGTTGGTGTACTAAGACCATATCCCTGTATAAAACATGATTTTTTGGTAAATATTTTTCAAAAGTTTCAACAAATTATTTTCTGAACAATCTCACCTCATCTAATGATTTATCCTCCAAGGACAGAAGGTCTACCAGTGGATTCTTAACTCCTTGAACAACCATAGACTTCAAACCTGAAAAAGATTGCATAAATCACTCACAAATTATTTTTGTACAAAATCTAAAACAGCAATTGTGCATGTGTGGATAATCATCAACTTCCAATGTTGTTTGGTTCAAATCCTCACCCTTTTCATCCTGCTTGGCACACTCTGAGAAGATATCCTGAGATCCTGTGTTAATGCGGTCTCTGTGAAAATATTGGGACTGGAAAAAACTGGTCCAGAATAACTTCTCTGTTAAGTTATGAGGCACATTTTCAGTGTATTTCTGTTTCACTGTAAGAAATAAATAGACATTCTTAAAGGTCAATTTGCATTTGACTGAGAGGGAATACTACAGCATTTAGTTTCTCAAGGTTAGCAAGAAAAACGCATAATAGATTTAAAGTTAAATCAGGCCTTTACCTGCTGGATATGTTCTGAAGATGGACTCAATAATATCAGCAGTCAAATTATATATTAACCCATTGCAGCCATCAGTCTGAGGTCTAACATCAGCCTGAAAGATAAAAGTTTTTTTGTCATGTATGCATTGAGCAGAGTAGATAATTTGATGTTAAATTTCACCAGGAAGGCTCCAGAAATGCCAACTTCTTGTTTATTATTAGACACAGAAGAATCTGTGCTGTTGATCCCACTTAAACGATTGGCCCAAAACTCTTCAGCAGTAATTACTTGGCTAACAACAAGATCTTTGTATAACTGGAAGAGCACTGGATCTTCCTGAAGCATTCTGTGAAGACAATAACAAAAATATCGGACATTAGAGCAAGTGTATGGTACAAAACATTAATGATTAGGCATAAAGATTAGCAATATTGAATATGTTGAATCCATACAATCGCACCTGTTTTTCTCCTCCAGTTCCTTATTTGCTTTTTTCTTGAACTTGGGCAGTAGCTGCTGCAACAGTTCTTTGGCAGCTTCCCGATCTTTTAGTGCAGTACTCTCATTGGAAAAATGGAATGTGGTACTTTCTCCAGTGTGAAGGACCAGCTGGAGCTGAACTTTGGCTTTCCCATCTGGACTAATCTTTTGACCTGAACATATGAATATTTGACACATAATAAATTAATGAATTCTGCAGAATACAATATATTTTACAATCGCATCATATGCAGACACTTGAATCGATTACTCACAGCGGATGTCCGCATAAAGGTGGCTGACGGTGAAGCGGTCTTTACCTTCTGGACCCCAGGCCACGCGCTCTGCCATCAGGTAAAGTGTACCATCCTGCTTCTTCTGACGAACTTTTTTCACCACAAGAAGAACCTCCTCTGACAGCGAAGCCATGGCAAACCTGAGACAACACAGACTGATTTTTTTTTTTTTCCCAAAGCAATCGCGCTCGGATGAAAAAACAATACAATTATCTTTGTCTATTATTTATCGGATATTCCGATAATACACTGGGGTAAAAAGAATAAATAGTATGCAACAAAAGGCTTTGTTAGAAAATTCAAAATTCGGGGGACACGAAATGGCATTGGATGTTTAATACAAGTTAACGCTACACCAGACATCTATTAGCTAACGTTGCAGTTAAGAATAGCACAGCCTGGATGAGAAGTAGCATTAAACTTTATTTACCTCAAACTGAATCAAAACTAAAATCTGGGTCACTTCCCTCAACGCATAGTTTTAAACTGATTTGTTCTCCATACAAAAATATAAAAAGTTAAATAAAATGAAACAGATATTCAACTACTACTCTAACAAGGAGGACATAAACCTTAGCGCCGACATGACTGCCTCAACCTGTGTCACAATGTAACTGCTCCGATGTGAAGCAACAGCTAAGAAATGTGGTTCCTATCTACATAACGCCAGTGGGTATGGCTCTGAAGAAAGATGAACCAGCAAACATTCAAATGCAAAAAAACTTTTAATCACAGTTTTGTAGATATTCAGAATACAAAATAAGATAAGGAAAGGTAGAGGAACCTCTTACAGTAATACAATTTTCATATGCATGGTACAAGTACAAAACACACATCTGGCAAACAGTTGTGTCATCATTCAAACAACTCTGTAAGGTGCGTGCATCAGGGAACATTGAATATTGCGTTTACTAGAGGTGAGCAAGACTGGCAAAAATAAATATCTCTACCATATAGATTTTTTGGAATATCTCAATCATATTCTAACAAAAAGGAACATGTTAAATGACTTTAAAGCTACCAAGCACTTTAAAGCTAACAAAAGAACAGGATTATATCTTTAATCAGCTCTTTTTGTAGCATTTTATTTAATTATAAATGATATACTTGATATTTAAATTTTGCATATCTTCAAAGCAACTTTCACAATAATATTGATATTATGATATATATTGATATTATGATATATTTCAGTTGCCTGCTTCTATCTCAGACAGAGGTTGTTGTTGTGGTTTTTTTAAGCAGACATACAGGTGACATGACATGTTTTGGCTGCTAGCTGCAGTCATCAACAGAAGTGTCAGCCTTGGTGTTTATACCAAACATTAAAGTGGAGTGCTCAGCCTAACTTACCTGGCAGGTCACTCAGACTGATCATACCTCCTGCCGATGGTGCTCAGACACTTGTGAGGAAGGCTGACACCTAGCAGCCTAAACATGTCACGATAACTACAACTCACTAAGAGTCTGTCAAAAATAAAAGAGAGATATGTCTAATAGAATTGTAGACGGGATGACCATTACCATGGTACACATGGTGCAGAATAATGAATGATACTTCCTGTGCTGTGTGTGTTATTGTTACTGTGCAAGGATGTGAAAGAAAAACAGAACATGACTAGAGAAATGATTACATTATAAGAAGTAATAAGAACCCCTTTATCTAAGTAGAGGCGTCTTTACACTCTGAAACATGGCATCCACACTTGTCCACCGAAATATAGGTGTGCGTGATGATACTGTTGTTAGTGCAGCGCATATCTACATTAATCTTACTGGTTTCCATTTCCTGACAGCAGGTGCATGAATGCATCATCATGGTGCTTACTGCAGAGTACCTGCAAGTATTTTAAAGCATTATACATGTGCATGACTAAAATGGACATTGTCTTTGAAGTATATTATAAATCTCACTTGGAGGAGGAGACTCCACAAGATCCTTCACAGGAATTGAGCTCCACAGGATTAATTGACTTGCAGTCTCCATTCTCTAGGACAGTTATGGTCTTTTTTACTCCACAGTCAGAAACTGTCGTAAACACAAACACCGAATTAGATAAATGTTAAAGTTAAGGACCCTAAACACAGATTGACATGCTAGTTAAAATTAGATTTAATTGAAAGGCATTTGATGGAGCTTCATAATTACCAATCTCTTTGCATTTTTTACAACAGCCATTAGCATCAGTTTGTTCTGTCCCCTGTCAGACAAAAGATTTTTTTATAAGAGGTGTCATTTAAAAGCAATTTTCTGCATTTCCTACATACAGTGTACCTACAGGAATACACTTTGTTGGGTCAAAGTTGGGACACTCAATTTGTTTATGTGTAATAATGAACTCTCCATTCTCTTCTTTGCAGTGATATTTGATGCAGGGGTCATCTGTTGGGGACCAAGACTCTGAGGGCTGTGAATATATATATTTAGAAGTTTTATGAGGACTTGACCTTGCAGTACAGTGTAAATTTTAGATTCAACTGACCTACCTTTATAATAATAGTGGAGTTGGACTCTTCTAATGTCAAAACACAGTTCACCTTTTTACATGAGCCACAGCAGTGTCCTGGTTTTGGTTTATGCACATATTGATGGCCCTATTGATAACAAACATGTAAATTTAACATAAAGCCCCACAAGTGTAATATTTGATTTTTACTAATACCTCAGGGCAGTTAGTTTGGCATTGTGTCTGATTGCAGTGAAATTCATTCAGCATAGTTTCTGTGTTTTTCTCCCCAGTACAGGTGCACTGTTCACATTGGTCTTTAAAGAACTTGTTACCTGGCTATAAATGTGCAAAAAGAAATTATTATAATGAAAAACTTGTGGTACTAACTTGTCTAGTAAAAAAAGTGCTGCACTGTATTGGTGTTTACTGTAAACCAAATGGTTTTTACCTTATACTCTGTGTCATTATACACACAAACATTCTTTGGAACTGCAAACGATAAAAAGATGAAAAGAACACCAAGCTAACACCAAGTTCACACCAAGTAAACAGTACAAAGTCAGTACCGTAGGTGAAATGAAAGCAGCAGCTGTCATTAGAATCATGTATCTTCAAATCAAATCCTGGCTTCCATGTTGGTATTTTATCATCACAACGTTTACGGTCGCATTCTATTACAATGGACATAAAATAAGTTCTGAAAAACTGTAATTCTTATGTTGCTTAAAATTAGTGTACTAACTTACCACATTTGAACTTCTGACAACAGTCTTCAGTGTAGTTCACCATCACTTCACCCTCTTTGTCACAGGGAATAAGTTCTGGAGTGGGACAGGGAAGTGGTTTGCATTGGACACTCATTGTGTCGCTGTCACAAACACACACCTGACATCCACTTTTCCACTCCTCACCCAGCTGTTTTACCCATAAAAATGTATATTGTTTGAACAATACACCTATTGAGAAATAGGATCTGAAATATTAAAATTTGCCTACCTCTTTAGGTAAACCATCAGGGCCAGTGCAACCTAGTGTAACAGCAAAATTGTCATTATTTATATACAATGTATATTAGCTAAATTATGTTAAATAAAAATGTTCTTACAGGCAGACACACAGAAATCAGAGTCTGTGCTAAACCGCATCAGCCCATCTGGGCAGTAGCATCCCTCCATGAAGGATTGACATTCATCTTTGTCTGAAGGTTTTTCACCCTGACATTTGGGTATATATTTGTCATTGTATCTAGAAAAAGTTATACAATTATAAATATTAAAAATATTGGCAACGTTTTTGCGTAGGTATACAGACATGTACCTTGCATTGCATGTTTCAACAATAGTTGGACCACACGACTTATAGATTTGGTTTGAAGGACAGTCAAAGTCTGAAAATTAAAAACACAATGAAAATAGAGTGTATATACAGTAATGCATTAGCGTGGAGCTTTAATAATTTTCTTACCACAAAGTCCATCTGTGGCATTCCTCCAAGACACACAAATAGACTTTTTAGCACATAAAGATGCATATGCCTCAAGACTGGCACATCCAGTTGAATTATTCATGTACTAGACATCATATTTACAGGCCTCATAGTAGTAGTCTGGATTGATTACTTTGTGACACTTAATTTAAAAGACAAACAAGTGAAAATCAAGCTAACCAGTTTTAACTGTGTTTACATGTTTATGGTTAGAGTTTCAATTCTTACTCGCTGATTATCACTTCACAGGGAGGAATAGGTCCTGGAGGAAATGTGGGTGGAGAAGTAGGAGGAGGAGGAGGTTGATGCTCACAGTACGGCTTCTTATTATCTGTGACACGCCACTCTATTGCCATTGAGGGGCAGGGACGGAGCTGGCCATTTGGTAATCGGCAGTCATTCGAGGTGTTATTGTCCTTGTATTAAGGTGTTAAGTACCTTGTAGAAGCAAAAATGTATGTTTTGTGACAAAATTAGACTTAATGGGACTTATTTCACTATTGTATATATTAGTGATTATTAGAAACTTACCGCACTGTCCTTCGGTGTTGTTGTAAAAAAGAGAAGATGGCAGTTCAACACTAAATTGAAGAGATTTGAACACAACAACTGCTTGAATTTCTGGGATTGTCAGACGCAGTTCAATAGTTGTACTAATGATGGTAAAGTCAGCATTGGAGTAGGTTGGGAATATCTGCTTGCCATTCATATAAACCTAAATAATGAAAGCGTAGTTGAAGGTCATAAAGAAGAAGGGTGTGTTCTTTTAATCAAAATCTATCAAATACAGAGTTTGCTTACAATATTGCTGTATTCTGGGGATGTCTCTGCTGTAAGAGTTATATTGTAGCTTTTGTATTTTACAATCAAAGCTTTGGGACAGGTCACAACTCCAGAAGCGTCGCAGTTTTCATTGTCGATAAGAACTGTGAAATTGTGTTTTGGAATAATTTCTTGAATCAAAACATATGTGCAGTTTCTCTGAAAGCTGTAATACTGGCCATCAAATGTGATATAATGTGGGTCTCCCCATCCGACACATACACCTAAAAATCAAAGAAAGAGCATGAGATTTACAATTAGATTAGATTTCACAAAGAAAGATGATGAGTGAGTTGGGGATACTTGCTTACATGGACATTCATAATGGTAACAGCAGCCTCCATTATCATACACTTTAACTGGGAGGACTCTATCATTTGCACAAGTTGGCATTGTGACAGACGGACATTGCACTGGTCTGGAAACAGTTGTGCCATTTTCACACTTGTAACTGTAACAATCCGATATCCAGGTATCACCATTCTGAAAAAAAGTCTCTCTTAAATTACATTTGTGTACATTTGACAATAATTGAAAAATAGTGTAAAGAGAAAAAAGGTGCATCACCCATGCAGAAACTACAAATACATGATAACACCAAAAAAAACAAAAAACAAAATAATACCTCCCGTGGTGGATCTAGATATGTGCAGTCCGGAGAGCACTGCTTGTTCTCCAAAGTGCATACCATGCTGCAATAGACTTCATAACAGTCAGGTTTGCCATAGTTCTGTCTGATAATGAACTGACCTAAAGAATCAACACCGCATGAAGTGATCAGATTTACAGTAAATAATAATATGAGTATTTTATTTAAAATCCCAAATAATTTACCAGGTTTGAATTCTTGCCCATTATACTTGCAGACACATACTGTTGGTGTTGTAGTTGGCTGTTGAGTAGTAGAGGCTATAGTAGTTGAAGTAGTTGAAACACTGTAGGTAGGTGTAGGTGTAGGAGAAGTGGTAGTGGTATGTGTAGGCGTAGGGGTAGGAGTAGTGGTAGGAGAAGGGGTAGGAGTAGTGGTAGAAGTAGTAGTAGTAGTAGTAGTAGTAGTAGTAGTAGTAGTAGTAGTAGTAGTAGTGGTAGGAGTAGTGGTAGGAGAAGTAGTAGTAGTAGTAGGAGTAGAGGTAGGAGTAGTGGTAGTAGTAGTGGTAGGACTAGTGGTAGTAGAAGTAGTAGGAGTAGTGGTAGGAGTAGTGGTAGGAGTAGTGGTAGTGGTATATGTAGGCGTAGGGGTAGGAGTAGTGGTAGAAGTAGTAGTAGTAGTGGTAGGCGTAGGGGTTGGAGTAGTGGTAGGGGTAGAAGTAGTAGTAGGAGTAGTGGTAGGGGTAGAAGTAGTAGTAGTGGTGGTAGGGGTTGGAGTAGTGGTAGAAGTAGTAGTAGTAGTAGTGGTAGGAGTAGTGGTAGGCGTAGGGGTTGGAGTAGTGGTATGTGTAGGCGTAGGGGTTGGAGTAGTGGTAGAAGTAGTAGTAGTAGTAGTAGTAGTGGTAGGCGTAGGGGTAGGAGTAGTGGTAGGGGTAGAAGTTGTAGTGGTATGTGTAGGCGTAGGGGTAGGAGTAGTGGTAGAAGTAGTAGTAGTAGTAGTAGTAGTAGTAGTAGTGGTAGGTGTAGGGGTAGGAGTAGGGGTAGAAGTTGTAGTGGTATGTGTAGGCGTAGGGGTAGGAGTAGTGGTAGGAGTAGTGGTAGTGGTATGTGTAGGCGTAGGGGTAGGAGTAGTGGTAGGGGTAGAAGTTGTAGTGGTATGTGTAGGCGTAGGGGTAGGGGTAGGAGTAGTGGTAGAAGTAGTAGTAGTAGTAGTAGTGGTAGGCGTAGGGGTAGGAGTAGTGGTAGGGGTAGAAGTTGTAGTGGTATGTGTAGGCGTAGGGGTAGGAGTAGTGGTAGGAGTAGTAGTAGTGGTATGTGTAGGCGTAGGGGTAGGAGTAGTGGTAGGGGTAGAAGTTGTAGTGGTATGTGTAGGCGTAGGGGTAGGAGTAGTGGTAGAAGTAGTAGTAGTAGTAGTAGTGGTAGGCGTAGGGGTTGGAGTAGTGGTAGGGGTAGAAGTAGTAGTAGTAGGAGTAGTGGTAGGGGTAGAAGTAGTAGTGGTGGTAGGGGTTGGAGTAGTGGTAGAAGTAGTAGTAGTAGTAGTAGTGGTAGGAGTAGTGGTAGGCGTAGGGGTTGGAGTAGTGGTATGTGTAGGCGTAGGGGTTGGAGTAATGGTAGAAGTAGTAGTAGTGGTAGGAGTAGTGGTAGGCGTAGGGGTTGGAGTAGTGGTATGTGTAGGCGTAGGGGTTGGAGTAGTGGTAGAAGTAGTAGTAGTGGTAGGAGTAGTGGTAGGCGTAGGGGTTGGAGTAGTGGTATGTATAGGCGTAGGGGTTGGAGTAGTGGTAATGGTAGTGGTATGCGTAGGCGTAGGGGTAGGAGTAGTGGTATGAGTAGTGGTAGTGGCATGTGTAGGCGTAGGGGTAGGAGTAGTGGTAGAAGTAGTAGTAGTAGTGGTAGGTGTAGGGGTAGGAGTAGTGCTAGGGGTAGAAGTAGTAGTGGTATGTGTAGGCGTAGGGGTAGGAGTAGTGGTAGAAGTAGTAGTAGTAGTAGTAGTAGTAGTGGTAGGCGTAGGGGTTGGAGTAGTGGTAGGGGTAGAAGTAGTAGTAGTAGGAGTAGTGGTAGGGGTAGAAGTAGTAGTAGTGGTGGTAGGGGTTGGAGTAGTGGTAGAAGTAGTAGTAGTAGTAGTGGTAGGAGTAGTGGTAGGCGTAGGGGTTGGAGTGGTGGTATGTGTAGGCGTAGGGGTTGGAGTAGTGGTAGAAGTAGTAGTAGTAGTAGTAGTAGTGGTAGGGGTAGTGGTAGTTGTAGGGGTTGCACATTTAAGATCAGAACAAGCTGTTGTGGTTGAGATAGTAGGGGTAGTATTAGAAGTAGTGGTAGGTGTAGTAGTAGTGGTAGTGGTAGTGGTATGCGTAGGCGTAGGGGTAGGAGTAGTGGTAGGAGTAGTGGTAGTGGTATGTGTAGGCGTAGGAGTAGTGGTAGAAGTAGTAGTAGTAGTGGTAGGCGTAGGGGTAGGAGTAGTGGTAGCGGCAGAAGTAGTAGTGGTATGTGTAGGCGTAGGGGTAGGAGTAGTGGTAGAAGTAGTAGTAGTAGTAGTAGTGGTAGGCGTAGGGGTTGGAGTAGTGGTAGGGGTAGAAGTAGTAGTAGTAGGAGTAGTGGTAGGGGTAGAAGTAGTAGTAGTGGTGGTAGGGGTTGGAGTAGTGGTAGAAGTAGTAGTAGTGGTAGGAGTAGTGGTAGTGGTATGTGTAGGCGTAGGGGTAGGAGTAGTGGTAGAAGTAGTAGTAGTAGTGGTAGGCGTAGGGGTAGGAGTAGTGGTAGGGGTAGAAGTAGTAGTGGTATGTGTAGGCGTAGGGGTAGGAGTAGTGGTAGAAGTAGTAGTAGTAGTAGTGGTAGGCGTAGGGGTAGGAGTAGTGGTAGGGGTAGAAGTTGTAGTGGTATGTGTAGGCGTAGGGGTAGGAGTAGTGGTAGAAGTAGTAGTAGTAGTAGTAGTGGTAGGCGTAGGGGTTGGAGTAGTGGTAGGGGTCGAAGTAGTAGTAGTAGGAGTAGTGGTAGGGGTAGAAGTAGTAGTAGTGGTGGTAGGGGTTGGAGTAGTGGTAGAAGTAGTAGTAGTGGTAGGAGTAGTGGTAGGCGTAGGGGTTGGAGTAGTGGTATGTATAGGCGTAGGGGTTGGAGTAGTGGTAGAAGTAGTAGTAGTAGTAGTGGTAGGAGTAGTGGTAGGCGTAGGGGTTGGAGTAGTGGTATGTGTAGGCGTAGGGGTTGGAGTAGTGGTAGAAGTAGTAGTAGTAGTAGTGGTAGGGGTAGTGGTAGTTGTAGGGGTTGCACTTGATGTACTTGTTGTTGGACAAACACAACACCCAACACGTATTTCATAGTCATAACACTTCGGTATTAGAGCCTGCTCACTATTCTTACAGATCAGGCCAACATTAACATTGCACCTAACTTTTTGACCTGCCTCTTCTGGTGTTGTTTGAGTTCCTTTACGTCTGCATTCTATTACAAGGTTTTTACTGCAATACTGTTCCACTTCTGTATTTGTAATATTTGGCAATGTTTCGTGATCACCACCATCACTCAGTTCATCAGGATAGTTATCACTTTGCCATTTTGTCCAATAACATTTAAGATCAGAACAAGCTGTTGTGGTTGAGATAGTAGGGGTAGTATTAGAAGTAGTGGTAGGTGTAGTAGTAGTGGTAGTGGTAGTGGTAGTGGTATGCGTAGGCGTAGGGGTAGGAGTAGTGGTAGGAGTAGTGGTAGTGGCATGTGTAGGCGTAGGGGTAGGAGTAGTGGTAGAAGTAGTAGTAGTAGTGGTAGGCGTAGGGGTAGGAGTAGTGGTAGGGGTAGAAGTAGTAGTGGTATGTGTAGGCGTAGGGGTAGGAGTAGTGGTAGAAGTAGTAGTAGTAGTAGTGGTAGGCGTAGGGGTAGGGGTAGAAATTGTGGTGGTATGTGTAGGCGTAGGGGTAGGAGTAGTGGTAGAAGTAGTAGTAGTAGTAGTGGTAGGCGTAGGGGTTGGAGTAGTGGTAGGGGTAGAAGTAGTAGTAGTAGGAGTAGTGGTAGGGGTAGAAGTAGTAGTAGTGGTGGTAGGGGTTGGAGTAGTGGTAGAAGTAGTAGTAGTAGTAGTAGTGGTAGGCGTAGGGGTTGGAGTAGTGGTAGGGGTAGAAGTAGTAGTAGGAGTAGTGGTAGGGGTAGAAGTAGTAGTAGTGGTGGTAGGGGTTGGAGTAGTGGTAGAAGTAGTAGTAGTAGTAGTGGTAGGAGTAGTGGTAGGCGTAGGGGTTGGAGTAGTGGTATGTGTAGGCGTAGGGGTTGGAGTAGTGGTAGAAGTAGTAGTAGTAGTAGTAGTAGTGGTAGGCGTAGGGGTAGGAGTAGTGGTAGGGGTAGAAGTTGTAGTGGTATGTGTAGGCGTAGGGGTAGGAGTAGTGGTAGAAGTAGTAGTAGTAGTAGTAGTAGTAGTGGTAGGCGTAGGGGTAGGAGTAGTGGTAGGGGTAGAAGTTGTAGTGGTATGTGTAGGCGTAGGGGTAGGAGTAGTGGTAGGAGTAGTGGTAGTGGTATGTGTAGGCGTAGGGGTAGGAGTAGTGGTAGGGGTAGAAGTTGTAGTGGTATGTGTAGGCGTAGGGGTAGGAGTAGTGGTAGAAGTAGTAGTAGTAGTAGTAGTAGTAGTGGTAGGCGTAGGGGTAGGAGTAGTGGTAGGGGTAGAAGTTGTAGTGGTATGTGTAGGCGTAGGGGTAGGAGTAGTGGTAGGAGTAGTAGTAGTGGTATGTGTAGGCGTAGGGGTAGGAGTAGTGGTAGGGGTAGAAGTTGTAGTGGTATGTGTAGGCGTAGGGGTAGGAGTAGTGGTAGAAGTAGTAGTAGTAGTAGTAGTGGTAGGCGTAGCGGTTGGAGTAGTGGTAGGGGTAGAAGTAGTAGTAGTAGGAGTAGTGCTAGGGGTAGAAGTAGTAGTGGTGGTAGGGGGTGGAGTAGTGGTAGAAGTAGTAGTAGTAGTAGTAGTGGTAGGAGTAGTGGTAGGCGTAGGGGTTGGAGTAGTGGTATGTGTAGGCGTAGGGGTTGGAGTAATGGTAGAAGTAGTAGTAGTAGTAGTGGTAGGGGTAGTGGTAGTTGTAGGGGTTGCACTTGATGTACTTGTTGTTGGACAAACACAACACCCAACACGTATTTCATAGTCAGAACACTTCGGTATTAGAGCCTGCTCACTATTCTTACAGATCAGGCCAACATTAACATCGCATGTAAAGTTTTGACCTGCCTCTTCTGGTGTTTTTTGAGTTCTTTCATCTCTGCATTCTATTACAAGGTTTTTACTGCAATACTGTTCCACATCTGTATTTGTAATATTTGGCAATGTTTCGTGATCACCATCACTCAGTTCATCAGGATGGTTATCACTTTGCCATTTTGTCCAATAACATTTAAGATCAGAACAAGCTGTTGTGGTTGAGATAGTAGGGGTAGTATTAGAAGTAGTGGTAGGTGTAGTAGTAGTGGTAGTGGTAGTGGTATGCGTAGGCGTAGGGGTAGGAGTAGTGGTAGGAGTAGTGGTAGTGGCATGTGTAGGCGTAGGGGTAGGAGTAGTGGTAGAAGTAGTAGTAGTAGTAGTGGTAGGGGTAGAAGTAGTAGTGGTAGTGGTAGGAGTAGGGGTAGGAGTAATAGTAGTGGTAGTGGAAGGAGTAGTGGTATGTGTAGGTATAGGGGTAAGAGTAGAGGTAGAAGTAGTAGTGGCAGGAGTAGTAGTATTGGTAGTATTGGTAGCGCATTTCCTCTCCATCGAAATACATTCACTGTAATACACAAAATGTCCATTAAATAAACATTTGAAACCTTCTGTTCTGGGTAAATACAAATGAGAAACAATATTTTTAATGATAACAAAGAGGTTTTTACCAGCTATACGAGGGACGTGATGAAGGCATTGGGTCACCTTCTTCATAATGGTTTCCATCCTCATCATAGCAGCCACACTCCTCCTTTGACTTGCACTCCATGTTATCTTCATCCAAATACTTTCTATCTTTTGGGCAATGTGGGTAGCAGCCTTGAAAAAATAAAATGCAGGAACCTCAAAATAGGTCATAAATTGCATGTCCTTTATCCAAAAAATAAATGTTAAAATTAATTGTTGCTATACCTTCTAATGTTGGAATTTCATTGTAACATTTTCCAGAGGGATTCTTGCATGTTTTCATACAGGGTTTTCCACAAGGCTCATAGTGCCATTCACAGTGTCCATCAGAATTGTAATAATCACAAAACAAAGCTAATGGAGATGGTCAAAATAAATAATGTGAACTTTATGAACCATAAAAGACTGTATATTATACTATATTAATTGCAGTTTATCTAAACAGGCTTAACTCACGACAGATAGTGGGTTTTCTCCATTTCACACAGACTCCTGCTTTGTTACATGCTGCAGCATAAGCAGCAACAGCAGAGCAGAAACAGTCACAGTCGCCTCCCGTATTGCACCCACAAGTGTCTTTCTCACATGCATCATAATATTCTTGAGCTGCAACCTTTTACAAAGAAATCACTCAAATGTAATTTCTCCGGTAATACAATCAATGATAATTATAGCTCTATAGACACAATTACAATAAAATGAATAGGGTTTGGCTGCATTTTAGGAGAAACATCATGCATTATAGAGGTCTTACCCGTGTATGGCATTCTTGGAAAACAGAGCTGAGTATGATGCTGCAGTGTTTTTTGGCCCATGCGTGCCTATGTGAGTATAGATCACAAGAACTATTTAATGGCTTTGCATCTTCACAGGTTGGTAACTCTTTCCAGCTGTTTCCAAAATCAATCGCTGTCAGCAGATTGTCATTTGATCTGGAGATCAATTCTGTATTTGTGTTGCCATCAAAATTTCCACAAAGTCCACATACTTTTCCCTGAAAAAAACGTTTCCATTATAGGATAAAATTAAACCCCATTAATAATCACAATACATTTATATATTTTCTCACCTTGAATGCAGATTTAAGTTTTATCATGAGTGTTGTTTTCTTATTCCACATAAGCACAAAGCCATTTTCTGCCTCAATTACAAGATAAATGCCAACTAAGTGGATCTTATATGGTATTTCTTTTCCTGTTCT
Organism: Paratrypauchen microcephalus; assembly: GCA_036785185.1. Lineage (NCBI taxonomy): Eukaryota > Metazoa > Chordata > Actinopteri > Gobiiformes > Gobiidae > Paratrypauchen > Paratrypauchen microcephalus. The sequence goes on along the minus strand of JAVJIX010000020.1, from coordinate 308,199 downwards.
TTCAAGTATATTGACACTTTCTTCTGCAAGTTCAATTGTGTTGTTCTGAAAAACAGATGCACACAAATATATCATTTATCAACAATTCTCAATATACAGAACAGTTTTGGCTCAGTCCAAAATGAGATTGTGCATATTAAGGGGCATTCCATTAATAATTCATATTTAAATACTTATTGTTAGAGATTTGAAATAATTTACCCCTAGAAATAGGTTGACTGTGAAGCAGTCACCTTCTGATGATTCACATGGGTGGTTCCTAATCAAAACTCTGAAAGTACCTTTCCCATTATTTTCACAATAATCCTGTATGAAAAAAAGGTTATTTTACCTTGCAAAGCACAGTGTGTGTATTTGTCACATTTAATATTGAAATTGTAAAATAAAAATAATTACAGTACTTGTGCAAAAATGTAGTTACAGTGTCCCCTGAAAAAGAACCTCCTTTGGTCAAATGTGATGTAATTGCCTTCTCCATATAGAGTGCAGATACCATCACACACTTTATCAGTGCAGTCCCATTCTCGGCCTCGGCAGGTGCTATTTTAAGACAATAATATAATTTAGGTTACTTGGAAGAATTACATAGAATTGCAGCTGTAAAACACACAGTTGTGTGTAAAACAAGCCAAATATAATGCTGTAATTACCAGTTATTGCAGTCCACTTTGATTGTCTCGCCACGCTCATACTCAACACCTCCATGTGTGCAAGGGCAGTCTTCCTCCGTGATGCAGTTTCCTTTTCCATTATTCACCAGACCGGGGGGACACAAACAGCCTGACTCACAACCTTTACTCACCTGTCAAATATGAAAAAATAGTTCAAAACTGTTCCAATTAACAAGAATAAAAAAACAGTTTGTTCTTATTACACAATTGTCGTCCAGTGATTGACATGTCTTTTGGCACTCTATTCCTTTTGCACTTGGATTGGCCTTATCGCATTTGAAAAAATGCATGGGAGGTTTGCATTCTAAAACATAAATTTTAACAAGTTCATTAATTTGGGTTTATTATTTGATATGAAAAATGTGAGGTATGTACCTGGTCTCCCTGGATCCTTTCCTTCACATTTTAGTCTTCCATTTTTGCATTTGCTGGCCAAAAACTCTTATCAGTCTTTTTTTGTAATTTTAGCATTATTTCATCAGATGTAGATTTAGAAAGAAACTCACCATCTTCTTCTTTCCATTCCATTCTTTGATGTTGTATACTGTCCAATATGCCAAACTTTATCTCCATCATAACAGGGACATTCAGAGGCAGACACACATTCACCATTGTCAGACAGGTACTCTCCCTCAGGGCAGCCACAGCCATCAATGGAAGTGAAGCTGATGCTACATGCTGGGTCAGGCTCACTGAGGTGTCGACAGGTACGACCACAGCTAGTCATCTGGTAGTCATACACAAAAGTTGTAGGGCAACCTTTTGTGTAGCTATCTATAGAGTAAAAAGGTTGTTGTTACCAATATTGTCGTTGAATTGGCAAAAATGAAAGGGCCTATATTACGCTATTTTATGATCTATGTTACACTGTTGATATCCTCATGACAACCATACTTGGAGTTCTGTTTTGTTTCATTTACATATGTTTATTACAGAAATCATGCATATGTAGGTTGAGTTCTTTTTACAAACAGAAAACACCCTTTCCGTCTTGTGATGTAATGTGGTGATACTTCCTGTGCTTTCCTGTGTTTTAAAACTCCTTACACCTTCACTAGAATCATTTGAGTAATTTCAGCTCCAGAATTGCCTGTTTCTACTGAACTAAAGGTAAAAGGTAGCTGTTAACTTAAAAACTACTACTTCATGGCATCACAAGGTGGAACAGAGCATTTTGAGCTTTGGAGATGTACTAGACAGACTGAGCAGGGTCATTATCTAACCGATTTTCTGGGCACAGAAGCGCTGTGCGCTGCGCTTGAATTGCATAACTAAATTTCAGCGTGAGAAATACCATGTGTGGCGTGTGAGCGTGTGAACACGTCGAATTGCGTGTGTCACACTCTCAAAGCGTGAGACTTGAGAGCCCTGGTTACTCATGAGAGTCCATTGTTCTACTGGGGGACTTCAACGCCCACCTGGGCAACGCCCGTGACACCTGGAGAGGGGTGATCGGGAAGAATGGAAACGGGAAAGACCTGGCAGACCCAAGCAGAGCCCTCTGTCAGAGGCACCTTCAACTCACACCGCCTGAAGAGCTTCTCCCAGATTCCTGGGGAGACTGGAGACATGGAGTCCGAGTAGAGCAGTTCTCCACCTCCTTTGTCAATGCTACTGCTTGTAGCTGTGGTTACAAGGTCTCTGGTGCCTATCACGGCGGAAATCATTGAACCTGGTGGTGGATGCTGAAAGTTATGGATGCCATCAGGCTGAAGACGGTGTCCTATTGGACCTTGTTGGTTCGCAGGACTCCTGAGGCAACTGACAGGTACTGACAGGCCAAGCGTGCTGCACCCCGTGCAGATGCAGAGACAAAAACTTGGGTCTATTCCAGGGTACTGGAGAAGACAAGTAGTCAAACCTCAGATTCAGGAGGAGCAGTGTGGTTTTCTCTCTGTCAGGTGCTCGAGGGTTCATGGGAGTTTGCCCAGCCAGTCCACATGTGCATTGTGGATCTGGAGAAAGCATTCTACCGTGTCCCTTGTGGTGTCCTGTGGGGAGTGCTCCGGGAATATGGGGTCCGGGGCCCTTTCCTAAGGGCTGTCCAGTACCTGTACGACCGGAGCAGGAGCTGTGTTCGTTGCCAGCAATAAGTCAGACCTGTTCCTGGTGCATGTTGGACTCTGCCAGGGCTTTTCTTAGTCACCGGTTCTAGTCATTGTTTATGGGGACAGAATTTCTAGGCGCAGCCAGGGCCTGGAGAGGTTCTGGTTTGGGAAACACTGGATTTCATCTCTGCTGTTTGCAGATGATCTTATCCTGATGGCTTCATCAAACCAGGATCCCCAACATGCACTGGAGTGGTTTGTAGCCAAGTGTGAAGTGGCTGGGATGAAAATCAGCTCCTCCAAAAACTGGAAAAAGGTGGCTTGCCCTCTCTAGGGAGGTAGAGAGAGTCTCTGTCTCAAGTGGAGGAGTTCAAGAATCTCTGGGTCTTGTTCACGAGTGAGGGGAGGATGGAGCATGAGATTGACAGGCGGATTGATGCAGCATCTGCAGTGATGCGGTTGCTGAATCAGACTGTTGTGATAAAGAAGGAGCAGAGTCAAAAGGCCGATTTACCGGTCAATCTACGTTCATGACCTTTGGGTAATGACTGAAAAAACAAAATTGCGGACACAAGCGACCAAAATGGGTTTTCTCCACAGAGTGGCTGGGTGCTCCCTTAAAGATAGTCACACGGGAGGAACGGGATTAGAGCCGCTCCACATCAAGAGGAGCCAGCTGGGGTGGCTCAGGCATCTGTTCTGGATGCCACCTGGATGCCTCTCTGGGGAGGTGTTTCGAGCAAGTCCCGCCAAGAGGAGGCCCTGGAGAAGCCACAGGACATGCTGCAGATACTGATGTCTCTCGGCTGGCCTGGGAGCGTCTCTCGGGTACCCTCTGGAAGAGCTGGAGGGAGTGTGTGTGAAGAGGGAAGTCTGGGACGGATAAAGCATGCAAAATGCATGGATGGATGGATACTTATGTGTGAATGAAAAAAAACAACAACAACACAACTCTAGGTATGTTTTTGATGAGGTTACAGCATTATAACATGGCTTAAAGCTGACAAGAGTCAATTTTGCGTTATATATTACCTTCAAAGTAATTTATTTAAAATATTCAAAATTATGTAGTACTCTATTATGATTTATGAAATGGAAATCAATGTGGTAGGTAGTACTAACCCTAACAATCAAGTGCTACAGGAAACATTATAATGGGATATAATAAGCATAGAAATATGATAGCAGGAGAAGTTCAATTTGTCAACTGGACCAAGTTTGTTTGGTTGAAAACGTTTCGCCGCTCATCCGAGAGGCTTCGTCAGCTCTAATAAGAATACTGGTAAGACACTTGCTTATATCTTGCTGTAGGGAGGAGCTACCTAGCTAACTACTTTCCGGAACTATCTCATTGGTTTCGGTCTTTTGTTTCTCTGGCGTCTAGCGTCTAGAAACAAAAGACCGAAACCAATGAGATAGTTCCGGAAAGTAGTTAGCTAGGTAGCTCCTCCCTACAGCAAGATATAAGCAAGTGTCTTACCAGTATTCTTATTAGAGCTGACGAAGCCTCTCGGATGAGCGGCGAAACGTTTTCAACCAAACAAACTTGGTCCAGTTGACAAATTGAACTTCTCCTGCTATCATGGATTCTACCTGGACGACTGAGGGACTTTTCACGCAAGCATAGAAATAGCATAAAATTGCATGTGATTTATTTAGTACGGGTTTATATATGCTTGTATCCAGTACTCACTGCATACTTGTTCCCTCCAGTCTTTCACTTCAACTCCGGCAGCTGCACAAGCGTAGACATAAGATGAAATGGCAGCACATGAAGCCCTCTCACTATTTTCAAATGCACAGGTGTCATAAATGCAATTCTGTCAGGGAAAAAGGAAAATAAAATAAAAAATTAACAAACTTATAGTGAAATAGTGAAACTTGGTTAAAACAAACTACACCATGTAGAAGAATAACTACAAATACAGCCGCAAGCAGCAATGATCAGCTCTTGCATGTGCCTACACCGTGCCCCACACTTACCCTAATAACCGTAAACCCCAAATGTGACTCTAATCCCTAGCCCCAACCCTAATGCAAGGCCTAACACTAAACGTAACCCTAAGCTTAAACCTAACTCTAGTTGTAACCCTAATCATAGCCCCAATCCTAGCCCTTACCCGTTGAGGGCCAGATCTCCAGACATGGAAACTAGCTCGAGGGACATGGACTGTCACCTCGCTGGGGAAAAAGGAGCCCAAGCTCATGTGGGAGGTTGAGTGTTACCGACTAGATATAGTCGGCCTCACCTCCATGCACAGCTTGTGCGCTGGAACTCAACTCCTTGAGGGGGGCCACCACATTGAGAGCAGCCAGCTGAGGTGATTTGGGCATCTGTTCTGGATGCCTCCTGGATGCCTCCCTTGGGAGATGTTCTAGGCATGTCCCATCGGGAGGAGACCCCGGGGAAGACCTCGGACACACTGGAGAGACTATGTCTCTCAACTGGCCAGTTGAGAGACTATGTCTCTCAACTGGCCTGCGAATTTCTTGGGGTCCCCCAGGAGGAAGTGGAGGAAGTGTCTGGGGTGACACTTCCTAGGCCCCGGATAAGCGGAAGAAAATGGATGGGATAACAGGGAGAGTTTATGTCATCGCTATAGTGATGCTGTAAAAAATATGGCATTTGTGCAAAATTTCTGAAATTTTTAAAAAACTATTTTTTTCCCCCATTCATATTAAATTTTATTTTAATCTGTAGGGGGTGCTAACACACCAAATCACAGCACACATTCAGTAGCATTAGGGCAGGGAGTTTAACAACTGTTTCAAATTTTGCTAAAATTGGAGTTCTTTGTGCAAATGGGAACAATTTGTAAATATCCAAAATCTCCAAAATTGTGTGCTTGTTTTGATACTTCACTGAGACCTTAAGACGTGTGAGAAAAATTCTGTTTCAAGAACAATGTTCTGCTTTTTTTTTTTGGCTAACAAACTATACATTTTCTGAAAGTTCTGGCACATTCCTACGTCATGGCAAGGGTCCCTGGTTACTAGGGCGAGTCACGTTGTATAATTTCACTTCCTGGCCACTAGGAGCATTGCTTTGGGATACTAATAGGCCCTTCGCCATCTTCTGGCGCTTGGGCCTAATAAATACATTTAAATAAACACAAATGTGATATTGTTCATAGTTTCTTGAACACATTTTTGACTCATCACTGCTTACCTTCTTGTAGTAATGTGGGTTAATTGTCTGGTGGCATTTAGAAAAAACACTTTCTGGGTCTGTCAGCAACCCGCACATCTGATTAGCAAATTTTTCTGTAACAAACATGTATTTGAAAAACTTTGTATATAAAAAAGAACTATAAAAGAAAACATCAAACATCAAATCAGTTATTATTATTATTATTATTATTATTATTATTATTATTATTATTATTATTATTATTATTATTATTATTATTATTTATTTTGTTTATTTATTTATTTATTTATTTATTTATTTTTTACCTCTGTCTATACTCAAATCACAAGGTTTCCCCTGTATAATGTCCACATCTTTGCAGTTTTGATCAGACTTCCATTTGTTGCCAAACATTTCAGATATTCCTTCAGGAGGTCCATTTGGGGGTGTAAAGTCATCACTACTGTCATCATTAAAATTTCCACAAAGACCTAAAGCAAGATTTAGTTCATTTAAAAGATTAATGTCAAGAGTACTGAGTGAATGATATTTAATAGGACTTCAGTTGGGTATGATAATCCAACCAACAAACAGTTTTAACACATTTGAGAGTAAAAATACCGCTTAGTTTTGCTTTATTGGTTCTTGACGATTTAATGTAGATCTGCATAACTGGTTGAATCTGTATTTCAAGAGTAATCCCAAAGATGGTGTGAGCTACTATATAGAAGCTGGATGGCTGAAACACTGTCACCTCATCTATGAAGTAAAGTACAGTTTTAGTTTTTATACGTAAAAATTCTCTGCAAAAAGGCATCAAAATGTGAGCAAATAATTATATCTTACCCATTACAAGAGGAAGTTTGGAAGTTTGTTTATTAAAAATAACTTGACCGCTGTCTTCAATAGTCATCTTTGAATGGAAAAAAAAAGATTGCACTAAATATCAGACATATACAAATAATGAAATGAGGATTGCAGTTTATGAATTATGCTGGTCTCCATTTTACCAAAGTTTTTGGCATCTGCACTGAGACAGAGGATAGACATGTAGAATGATCAGATTTTCCACATTTATAAAGATCACCAACAATAATAAATGTCCCATTGGATCCCTACAAAATAACAATATATTACATTTTGTACATTTTGATTTATTTTACAAGTGCATGCAATAACCTAATGGATATTTTAGTTACACACCTTTGCCAAGGTGTAGGAGCACTCTCCATGGAAGGTATAGGTTTTATCATCAAATGTGGACACATGAGAGCCACCCAGAATGGAGCAGACAACAGGACACTCTTTGTCTGCACATTCCCACTTTCCATTAATGCATGTGCTGTCAATGAATATTATTTATTTACTACATTCTATTTACACAAATTGTCGACCTGTGTACATCTATTATACTTACCATGTTTTACAGTTATCTGAGTATGAGTTCCGGGGCTCGCCTTTGTGTTCACAGGAACATGAAGAGAGTGGAATACAGCCTTTGCTGGTAATGTCATCCCAAACAGTGCCTTGATTGAAATTATAACACAAAGCATGTTAACAATTGAACAAAAAGAGATTCATATGTGTGGTGGTATGTACATTATGACTACCAATGATAATTAGCTAACAACATAGCTGTCATAGTATGCACAATAGGTCTCAATTTGTAAACCTCCAAGTTCATATGACAATATAAACATAATTCTAGAGTAAAATAAACATACCTAATGGACAAAAACATCCATCTATGCAGTGCTGGGTACACATTTTGCTGCTTTCTGGATGGCGACAGGTGTTCTTGCAGGGGCTACCGCACTCTCTGTACTCCATGTTGTCAGAACAGTCAGCTCCTATTAGGCCAATACATAAAAGTACTGCATACAACTGTTGCACAACTACTAAAAATAACTAATGCTACTATTACTATTACTACTATCAATGTAAAACAGGCAATACTGTACCACACCGGGTGCTTTTCCTCCAGTTGCCAGGCTGACCCCCTGCATGGGCACACTGACGGGAAAACTCAGACAGTGTTGCACACAGGGAGCTGCTGTTGTGGTTTTTATTATGGCACTGGTCCTTTTCACAGGCTTTAATGAATGAGTTTGTGTCAACCAGATCAGTACAGGTGCGAAATGGAATCTCTGATAGGACAAGCTCACAAAAATCACCCTGAAGAGAAAATTAGACACTTTAGTTCTAAAACGTTGAAAGATATTATGTGAGCTATGCTGTGTCTTGTCTTACCTTGGTGTCACATAGCTTCATGTCTGGGGACTGGATTTCATTGCACTTGTTATTTGGGCCATCCATCTTCCAAGTTTGTCCATAGCTTTCAGGAGACAAGGACATCCCCGTTTCTTAAATAAAATAATAAAATATTGCAATTATTGTTCAGTAAAACTATAATAAAAGTGTTAGGTTTGAGATAATATTTAGGATTTTACCTGCACTGATGAACTCGCTCCGTATTCCATTGAAGTCACCACAGAGACCACAAGTTTGATTTTGAAATTTTGGTTTTAACTCAACCTAAAACATGATAGGTATAATTTACTTCTGCGATATTATGTAGTGCTGATGTACTGGAGCTGTGCACGTGCCTTTAAACTTGGATCCCAAGTGACATTTATTCTTAACAATTCATTATCATTCAACATATGTTCTGTCCATCTTACAGAAACTGATGATTTCATAATTTCAGATGTAAGACAGGGGCCAGTATAACTAGCCTACAGAAAATAGTTTTTGAAAGAACCAAACAGAAAATTCTTAAATGTTAAATGTATCATTATCTGTACTAGTTCTACAAACTGGCTAATAAATATTTGGTTTGAAAACTCACATAATCTCACTCATCTCAACTCACTAAAAAAATCACATCCTCTGAAGCAATTGTAAAAAATAAAAATATGTACAGAGAAGTTTTTGTTCCATGCGGATAGACCCAATAATTGCAAAGATATGAAACATAAATCAAGTAAAAATATTTGGAATCTGCTGTGATGTCAAGTGAACACAACATATTAGGGACTAATATTCCATCTGTTTATACTTGAGAACTCACCCAGAAAGCATCCTCGTCATTCCAGTAAGCCACCAGTCCCAACTCCGCCTCAATCTTTATATAGGCCCGCTCTTTTTTGATTGAAACTCCATCCACAGTGTGTGGCACTGTGACCCTATGCAGAAAAATGTGTTAATGTTAGGAAAGAAAAGGACATCAAAGTATATAAAGACAATATGTAAACTAGACTTACGGCTGATCGTTGACCTTAATAGAGTTTTTATACAGTTCCACAATGACACCATCCAGTTTCATCTCAACTCTTTGAAGGCTGGGCTTCTGTAAGTTCCTGTCTCGCTCCAACTGAATGTTAAAAGTCTCGTAGTCACTTTTACAGTGAGACGTAAAGACATAGTTGCAGGCAAATGGCAGCTGGAAAAAATCTCCGTCGAAGGTCTTAAAATGGTGGTTTCCCCAAGTGCTACAGAGTGGGTTGTGAGAAGCCTTTACCTCTGAATAATCAAAAATAATAGCAAATAAACCATAATAAAATAACTAAAATAAGGATTTGAATCTAAAACAAAACACAAAACACAACTGTATCTATTTCTAAAACAAGGCTAAAACTGAACTTAATATGAAACTGTCTCCAAATCAGGAACTAGCCAAAACCTGGTTACCACCCTGGCTACAGTTTAATAAAATTACTTTCTTCACTTTCTCAACATTTGTAAGTAGCCCATGGCATATGAACGTACCTCTGACAATTGGGATCTGTGTAGTCAGTGGCATATACATGTCTAGACAAGAAAAAAATTAATACATAAAATTCCACAGCTTTATGTGCTTTTCAAAAAACTCTTTATTATTAGAATCACATTAAAAGAATACATTTGGGCACTTACTGTATATATCTGCCATGGAGAGTCCAAATACCACAGTGAGCCATGGTAGGAACCACATAGTTCCTGTTCTCATGGTCCTGCACTAGTCTCAGCTGTACGGGAGGTCCCAACCAACTGGATTTTATATAGGCCATCACTTGTTTGCTATCGAGGAGGGGTGAAACTATAATAATAGTCCTGTTCATTGTTATTTTTACATTAAGAAACACCTGCACTTTTGAAAACATCTCTATCATAATAAACTAAATGATCCATAACTGTGATTATACATACACACAAAACATACATTATTTTTACACACTTCTTTTGTGATTATAAAAAAACAAAAAAACAAAAAAACATAGACCAGTAGGTATGGGGATGTATTCCCACTAACCTGAAGGTCCGACATTCAACCCTGTAAGTGGTAGATTTGTTATGTCCACAGCAGAGCAGACCATTGAACAAAAGTCATATAATCTCCTGTATTCTGGTGCATTATGGATATGTTTTTTTTAGCAACTCTCTCTTTTGTGTGAGGGCCCCCCACCACCCCTGTTCCAGTGCTCACAGCCTTCACTCTCCACAGCAAATCACCTTAGTAAATGTATAGCTGGTGGAAGGCCCAGAGGTTATAAATGGCAGCAACATCTTACACCAATATGTGTCAGCAGCAAATGGATAATGCTGTTAATTACAATGTAGTACTTAGTATCTAAAGAGGACATTAAAAAGTCTTTCCTACTTTTCTCTTTTACAAGTTGTGTGTTTCTTTGGTTGATGAGTTCCTTCAAGTCTAGGGTGTTCATCTATCTATCTAGCTAGCTAGCTATTTAGCTGTGATATAGTTAAGAAACTACTTGGAACATTGTCCAGGCAGCAGAACATGGCAGGATTTTTTTGAACGATATGGTTTACTGAACTACTGATCAGGACAGATGTAAGCATGACAGGGGTGTAGAGTGGGTATAGACATTAAGCAAATTGGTCGACCTATTACCGTATTTGCCTTACTTGTGCTATGACCTAAACTCCAGGCTAACACATGCATGCAACACAATGAGCAGGCTACATAAACAGTTTAGAACAGTGGCTCTCAAGCTCAAAATAAAAAAAAAAGATCTGTTTTTGCATGTACCATTATAACTATGTCTATAATAATTACATAACTGCTTCTAACCCTAGACCTGCCACAAAAGAGGACATGAATTTCTAAATAACATTTTCGCAATTTTCAAAATAAACACACTGATCCTTTGTGTAGAATGCTTTATTTGTCTAAGGCTACAAAGACAGTGCAATTATATTATTTAAGTTCAAATACATTTAGTTTGCGTTCACATGCACTGTTAGACCAATGAGATGCTTCTTCTCCTGCGACCCAGTGGGGCAACTCTGGTGCAGTCTGTGTGTCCACAGCCACACTCCTCCACATGGACGTACGAGTGATGAACCACATCACCGTTCAGACAGAGCAGGTCCACGGTGCGGTTGCTGAATCGAGTCTCTTTACAGCAGGCACACGAGTGCTCCATGTGGTCTGCTTCTGCTGAGTACCTAAAGACAGTAAAGACAACATTAAGTGATTATGTGCACTAGTTTTTGTATGTATTTTGTATGTATGTATGTATTTATAGTTATAAATAAATGTTGGGAGTTTACTTGGTGAAAGTGTTGCAGGAGCCTTCACAGTATGGTATTTCTACTGCCTCTGAAGACTGGCAGTCTTTGTGAGTGACAAGAGTTCTCATAGACACCAATTTGCAGGCTTTCTCACGCTCCACGCCTTCAGTACAAAACCAGTTGATGTTTAATAGATATGCTCAACAAGGAAACTTTTTGTGTTTATGTAAAGCCAATACTTACAGATCTTACAACAGCCATTTGCTGCAGTTTGAATAGTGTCCTACAGCAGAATAACAAAGTAAAGTGAAGAGTGATGAATAATAAATAAAGTCATATACTACATTTAGAAAATTAGATTTACTCACAGGCTGGCACATGTGTTCCTGGAAGGCTGGGCAGATAATTTGTGAACTGATAGCAGTGAACATGTCACCACTTTTAATACAAGTGAAATGTTCACACTTATTCGTAGTTGAAGACCAGCTTGCTCCTTGCTATCAATCACCAAAGGGTAATGTTAATATACAAAATTATCATGTATAATATTTTGATTCAAGTGGGAAATCTTTACCTTCAAAATATGTGTTGTACTATTGATATTAAAAATACAGTGTGTTTGTACACACTTTCCACAGCATTCATCTCCAGCAGGTTCAACATAGTCATATCCCTTTAAACAATGAACAATTTTCTTAGCATTTCTCTGCAGGTTTTCTTGGAATAAAATAATGTGCTGTCTTACCATGTCACATTTTTCGTCACATTGTTGGAACACACAGTTTATTTTAAACAGACCAGTGCGTGGGTCTACTTCATTGGTGCAGGTACAGTCCTGACATATGCCCACTCCAGATACAGGTAATCCAGGCTAAATATAACAAAATAGTTAGTAAATTAAACCTTATACATATTCAATTAATGAGATGAATTTATGTTATTCTAACCTGGTATTCAATTCCTTTGTGGACGCAAACTCTTTTGGGTTCTGTTTTAATAAGAAACAAAAAGTCACTCCAAGATTGCATTTTGTAAATTAATTTTACAGTATGAATATTATGTGCTTACCGCATGTATGCTCTGGACAGCATCCTCCCTCTGGGACACCAAGAACAGGTGTGTATCCAACTGGACAGTTTATGCTGTACACTGGACATGTGCTGCTCTGACATTCTGTTAAAAGAACTTATCATCATCAGATACAGATCAAGTTATTAGTGATTTTTTATTTAATAATAATGTGAAAATCCTACGGCAAATTAAAGTGGAACAGCAGGGATCTGAAGGATTGGTTTGGTTGATGAGGACAAATCCAGGGCCTGAGCAGTTTGTGATTGGTGGTGGAGGGCACACTTTTGGTTTACAAGTCACAGTCTTGGTGGTTTCCTCACAGATGCAGCTTTGGCATTTGTATTCAAACCTTTCATTGAACTGAACAAAGACAAACACAACAACTCATGTAGTTGACTAAATATGTATTTAAAAATACATACATTAAAAAATGGAAGCAAATTAATTATCATCACCTCTCGGGGATTGCCGTCAGGATCCAGACATCCTGCAAAGTAAATAAATCACATTTAGACTCTGAAAATAGTCTGAAAAAATATATGAAACCATTAAGATTTACAACACATACCACATTTACTGACGCATATACCAGAGTCCTTATTGAAGAGCTTCATTCCATCAGGACAAAAGCAACCCTCTGTGATAAAGTTCAAACTGGGCTCATTTGGACTAAAAGAGCAGAGGCCTTCATTAATTTACATAAAATATCATTCCAGTGTTTGGAAATAAAAATATTTTAATTAATTAAAAAAAATAAAAAAATAAATAAATAAATAAAAACCTACTTGTCATCACAGGTTGGCTGTTCAGCGGGGCCACAAGGTTTGTACACTTTGTCTGATGGACAATTACTGCCTATTGAATGCACAAATACGGTGTTGCATGGTCATTAAAAATAATAATTAATCAATTTAAACCATTTTATACATTTTTCATTTTATACTCTCCAATAACACATTACACTTAAGGGTATTATTTTTACATATAATAATAATAATAATAATAATAATAATAATAATAATAATAATAATAATAATAATAATAATAATAATAATAAATTTTATTTATTAGGCACCTTTCTGGACACTCAAGGTTGCCTTACAACAAGTACAATATATGTACACATATATATGTAGACAATTACTACTGAACACTGAAAATCTTACCACAGAGTGTGGTATGGTTCCTCCAGTGCAGACAAACTCCTGCCTGGGCACAGGAAGCAGCATACGTCTGCAGACTCGTGCATTCAACTGCAGGATTGGCAACATGGCAGCTATCAAAAACACAACCCTGGTAGAATCTGTCAGGTGAGACAAACGAGTGGCACTTGGCAAACACACTGTGGGAAAAGAGTAAATATCATAATCAGAAATATCAGTTACCCAGTATTGTGAGACAACAATTGTACAACAATTGTACATGTTCTCTTTATTACACATTTAGTTAATGGGTTACCTGGTATGAAGCATGTCACACATTGAGTCTGGCTTGCAGGGAATCAGTGTTGGAGGAGGTTCAGGTTTGCTGGTGGGCATTACAGAGGGTATTTTGCAGTTTGGTTGGTAAATGTCTTGTGCCAGCCAATAGTCAGCCATCACATCACAACTGCCAGCCAATTGACCTCCTGGTAACATGCAGTCATCGGCCTGGTTGTTGGTGCAGGTTCCTGTTAGTCAAACTACAGTGTTTCTCTCTGCTCCCGAAACAAGCCATTCATATAAGATGTTTAACATGAAAACTAGTACATACCACAGTGGCCTTGGGTATTTCTGCCAAAGTTTCCATATGGAAGGTTTACAGTAAATCCAGTTATACCAAATGTAATGATTACTTTGAGATTGGGGATCTCATAAACTAGATTTATCCCAGTAGTCATAACCTTAACTCCTCCTTGTGAGTAAGGTAGTTGTAGTGGATTTCCATCTTTGATTGCCTTAAAGAAAATAAATATTCTGAAACTTGATATAGAGCCACCCTGAGGGACTACTTTGGAACATCTTTAAAAAATATATTATTTGGTTGTTGCTGTAAAAATCATGGTACTTTACCTCCAGCTGTGGAGCCCCAATGAGATTATGGTTCTTGAGTGTTATAACAAGTGATCTGTATGAAACAATTATAGATCGAGGACAGGACACATCTTCAGTGGGATCACAATAAACATTGTCAATATAAATCTTCAGATTGTATTTTGGTGTAATTTCTTCCATCAAAACATAGGTACAATTTCCTTGATAACTGTAATATAATCCATCAAAAGTTAAATAATGGGGGTCTCCCCAGCCCTCGCATACACCTGAAGAAAAATATAAATATGATTTAATGTAGTAAATACTTTTTTTCTACACACATGCCTATTTTGTTACCATAACTTACAGTCACAAGCCATATATTCACAACAGTAATATTCATCATACACCGGAACTGGTTTCTTTTCATTGCTACATTGAATGTCTTCAAGAGGTGGGCACTCATATGGAACTATTTCAATAGTGTTATTTTCAATGCATCTAGCCATAGTGCAGTTGCAAAGGAAAAATGTTTCATTTTGCTGGAGTAAAGAAAATATGTTAAGTCTTGATTTAAAAAAATACCCATGAATTCCAATTAATTATACTGTATTGTGCAAAGGGCAAAAACTTACCGCAACATCCCACTCTGGACAGCATGACTCAGTCTTGTTGGTTAGTTCACAAATGTCTGAACATATCATTGTGAGACAAACTCCTGAACCAATATGTTCCATGTTATAAATTACCTCCCCTATTGATGTGAAAACAGACAAGTTAACAAAATTTAAAAATACTGTTTTTGAAAGGCTTAAAAAGAAAACAAAACATAGTGCAGACTATTTTTCATACCTGACATGTAATGTTTCCCATTGAAGATGCAGAAACATGGTGTGGTGCTACTCACAGTGGACGATGTAGTAGTTGGTGTAGGTGGGGTTGTAGTTGTGGTGGGCGTTTGGGTAGGAGTTGGAATAGTACCGGTAGTTGTTGTAGGTGGTGTAGTAGTAGGTATTGCAGTTGTAGTAGTAGGTAGTGTTGTAGTAGTTGTAGGTATTGAAGTTGTAGTAGTAGGTAGTGTTGTAGTAGTTGTAGTGGTTGGGGTGGGTGTATGAGTAGTAGTTGTTGTAGGTGGTGTTGTAGGTGATGTTGTAGTTGTAGGTATTGGAGTTGTAGTAGTAGGTGGTGTTATAGTAGTTGTAGTGGTTGGGGTTGGGGTGGGTGTATGAGTAGTAGTTGTTGTAGGTGGTGTTGTAGGTGATGTTGTAGTAGTTGTAGGTATTGGAGTTGTAGTAGTAGGTGGTGTTATAGTAGTTGTAGTGGTTGGGGTGGGTGTGTGAGTAGTAGTTGTTGTAGGTGGTGTTGTAGGTGATGTTGTAGTAGTTGTAGGTATTGGAGTTGTAGTAGTAGGTGGTGTTATAGTTGTAGTGGTTGGGGTGGGTGTATGAGTAGTAGTTGTTGTAGGTGGTGTTGTAGGTGATGTTGTAGTAGTTGTAGGTATTGGAGTTGTAGTAGTAGGTGGTGTTATAGTAGTTGTAGTGGTTGGGGTGGGTGTATGAGTAGTAGTTGTTGTAGGTGGTGTTGTAGGTGATGTTGTAGTAGTTGTAGGTATTGGAGTTGTAGTAGTAGGTGGTGTTATAGTAGTTGTAGTGGTTGGGGTCGGGGTGGGTGTATGAGTAGTAGTTGTTGTAGGTGGTGTTGTAGGTGATGTTGTAGTAGTTGTAGGTATTGGGGTTGTAGTAGTAGGTGGTGTTATAGTAGTTGTAGTAGTTGGGGTGGGTGTATGAGTAGTAGTTGTTGTAGGTGGTGTTGTAGGTGACGTTGTAGTAGTTGTAGGTATTGGAGTTGTAGTAGTAGGTGGTGTTATAGTAGTTGTAGTGGTTGGGGTGGGTGTATGAGTAGTAGTTGTTGTAGGTGGTGTTGTAGGTGATGTTGTAGTAGTTGTAGGTATTGGAGTTGTAGTAGTAGGTGGTGTTTTAGTAGTTGTAGTGGTTGGGGTGGGTGTATGAGTAGTAGTTCTTGTAGGTGGTGTTGTAGGTGATGTTGTAGTAGTTGTAGATATTGGAGTTGTAGTAGTAGGTGGTGTTATAGTAGTTGTAGTAGTTGGGGTGGGTGTATGAGTAGTAGTTGTTGTAGGTGGTGTTGTAGGTGATGTTGTAGTAGTTGTAGGTATTGGAGTTGTAGTAGTAGGTGGTGTTATAGTAGTTGTAATGGTTGGGGTGGGTGTATGAGTAGTAGTTGTTGTAGGTGGTGTTGTAGGTGATGTTGTAGTAGTTGTAGGTATTGGGGTTGTAGTAGTAGTAGGTGGTGTTATAGTAGTTGTAGTAGTTGGGGTGGGTGTATGAGTAGTAGTTGTTGTAGGTGGTGTTGTAGGTGATGTTGTAGTAGTTGTAGGTATTGGAGTTGTAGTAGTAGGTGGTGTTATAGTAGTTGTAGTGGTTGGGGTGGGTGTATGAGTAGTAGTTGTTGTAGGTGGTGTTGTAGGTGATGTTGTAGTAGTTGTAGGTATTGGAGTTGTAGTAGTAGGTGGTGTTATAGTTTGTAGTGGTTGGGGTGGGTGTATGAGTAGTAGTTGTTGTAGGTGGTGTTGTAGGTGATGTTGTAGTAGTTGTAGGTATTGGAGTTGTAGTAGTAGGTGGTGTTATAGTTGTAGTGGTTGGGGTGGGTGTATGAGTAGTAGTTGTTGTAGGTGGTGTTGTAGGTGATGTTGTAGTAGTTGTAGGTATTGGAGTTGTAGTAGTAGGTGGTGTTATAGTTGTAGTGGTTGGGGTGGGTGTATGAGTAGTAGTTGTTGTAGGGGGGGTTGTAGGGGATGTTGTAGTAGTTGTAGGTATTGGAGTTGTAGTAGTAGGTGGGGTTATAGTAGTTGTAGTGGTTGACGTGGGTGTATGAGTAGTAGTTGTTGTAGGTGGTGTTGTAGGTGATGTTGTAGTAGTTGTAGGTATTGGAGTTGTAGTAGTAGGTGGTGTTATAGTAGTTGTAGTGGTGGGGGAGGGTGTATGAGTAGTAGTTGTTGTAGGTGGTGTTGTAGGTGATGTTGTAGTAGTTGTAGGTATTGGAGTTGTAGTAGTAGGTGGTGTTATAGTGGTTGTAGTGGTTGGGGTAGGTATATGAGTAGTAGTTGTTGTAGGTGGTGTTGTAGGTGATGTTGTAGTAGTTGTAGGTATTGGAGTTGTAGTAGTAGGTGGCGTTATAGTAGTTGTAGTGGTTGGGGTGGGTGTATGAGTAGTAGTTGTTGTAGGTGGTGTTGTAGGTGATGTTGTAGTAGTTGTAGGTATTGGAGTTGTAGTAGTAGGTGGTGTTATAGTAGTTGTAGTGGTTGGGGTTGGGGTGGTTGTATGAGTAGTAGTTGTTGTAGGTGGTGTTGTAGGTGATGTTGTAGTAGTTGTAGGTATTGGAGTTGTAGTAGTAGGTGGTGTTATAGTAGTTGTTGGTTTAGTGGTAGAAGTTGTCGTAGACCCGCAGACCGGACAGCACACTCTGATCTTATAGTCTTGACACTTTCTCTTATGAGGTTGTTCTTGATGTCTGCAGATCAATCCATAGGAGACATTGCAGGTGACCACTTGGTTTGTGCTGCTCACAAAATCCTCAAAGCTAATCTCTGGAAAGTGGGCCGATCTGCAGTCAATGTCCCAAGGCAAATCACATATGTAGTGACCACTGTCTGTAATGTTTTGATATGTCTCCCAGTCACTTTTGTCAGTTTGATTGTTTGGGTTATGAACATTATACCATTCCGACCACTCACAGTGCGTGGGCACGCAAGGTGTAGTTGGAGTGATGGTAGGTGTTGTAATTGTGGAAGTAGGTGTAGTGGTTGGTGTAGTAATAAGAGTAGTGGAGGTAGTTGTGATGGGAGTTGTAGTAGTAGGGGATGTTGTAGTGGTTGGGGTTGTGGTGGGGGTTTGGGTAGTAGTTGTTGTAGGTGATGTTGTAGGTGATGTTGTAGTAGTTGTAGGTATTGGAGTTGTAGTAGTAGGTGGTGTTATAGTAGTTGTAGTGGTTGGGGTGGGTGTATGAGTAGTAGTTGTTGTAGGTGGTGTTGTAGGTGATGTTGTAGTAGTTGTAGGTATTGGAGTTGTAGTAGTAGGTGGTGTTATAGTAGTTGTAGTGGTTGGGGTGGGTGTATGAGTAGTAGTTGTTGTAGGTGGTGTTGTAGGTGATGTTGTAGTAGTTGTAGGTATTGGAGTTGTAGTAGTAGGTGGTGTTATAGTAGTTGTAGTGGTTGGGGTTGGGGTGGGTGTATGAGTAGTAGTTGTTGTAGGTGGTGTTGTAGGTGATGTTGTAGTAGTTGTAGGTATTGGAGTTGTAGTAGTAGGTGGTGTTATAGTAGTTGTAGTGGTTGGGGTGGGTGTATGAGTAGTAGTTGTTGTAGGTGGTGTTGTAGGTGATGTTGTAGTAGTTGTAGGTATTGGAGTTGTAGTAGTAGGTGGTATTATAGTAGTTGTAGTGGTTGGGGTGGGTGTATGAGTAGTAGTTGTTGTAGGTGGTGTTGTAGGTGATGTTGTAGTAGTTGTAGGTATTGGAGTTGTAGTAGTAGGTGGTGTTATAGTAGTTGTAGTGGTTGGGGTGGGTGTATGAGTAGTAGTTGTTGTAGGTGGTGTTGTAGGTGATGTTGTAGTAGTTGTAGGTATTGGAGTTGTAGTAGTAGGTGGTGTTATAGTAGTTGTAGTGGTTGGGGTGGGTGTATGAGTAGTAGTTGTTGTAGGTGGTGTTGTAGGTGATGTTGTAGTAGTTGTAGGTATTGGAGTTGTAGTAGTAGGTGGTGTTATAGTAGTTGTAGTGGTTGGGGTCGGGGTGGGTGTATGAGTAGTAGTTGTTGTAGGTGGTGTTGTAGGTGATGTTGTAGTAGTTGTAGGTATTGGAGTTGTAGTAGTAGGTGGTGTTATAGTAGTTGTAGTGGTTGGGGTGGGTGTATGAGTAGTAGTTGTTGTAGGTGGTGTTGTAGGTGATGTTGTAGTAGTTGTAGGTATTGGAGTTGTAGTAGTAGGTGGTGTTATAGTAGTTGTAGTGGTTGGGGTGGGTGTATGAGTAGTAGTTGTTGTAGGTGGTGTTGTAGGTGATGTTGTAGTAGTTGTAGGTACTGGAGTTGTAGTAGTAGGTGGTGTTTTAGTAGTTGTAGTGGTTGGGGTGGGTGTATGAGTAGTAGTTGTTGTAGGTGGTGTTGTAGGTGATGTTGTAGTAGTTGTAGGTATTGGAGTTGTAGTAGTAGGGCGGATTGTGGTAGTTGTTGGTTTAGTGGTAGAAGTTGTCGTAGACCCGCAGACCGGACAGCACACTCTGATCTTATAGTCTTGACACTTCCTCTTATGAGGTTGTTCTTGATGTCTGCAGATCAATCCATAGGAGACATTGCAGGTGACCACTTGGTTTGTGCTGCTCACAAAATCCTCAAAGCTAATCTCTGGAAAGTGGGCCGATCTGCAGTCAATGTCCCAAGGCAAATCACATATGTAGTGACCACTGTCTGTAATGTTTTGATATGTCTCCCAGTCACTTTTGTCAGTTTGATTGTTTGGGTTATGAACATTATACCATTCCGACCACTCACAGTGCGTGGGCACGCAAGGTGTAGTTGGAGTGATGGTAGGTGTTGTAATTGTGGAAGTAGGTGTAGTGGTTGGTGTAGTAATAAGAGTAGTGGAGGTAGTTGTGATGGGAGTTGTAGTAGTAGTAGGGGATGTTGTAGTGGTTGGGGTTGTAGTTGTGGTGGGGGTTTGGGTAGTAGTTGTTGTAGGTGATGTTGTAGTAGTTGTAGGTATAGGAGTTGTAGTAGTAGGTGGTGTTGTAGTAGTTGTAGGTATATAAGGAGTTGTAGTAGTAGGTGGTATTGTAGTAGTTGTATCTATATGATGAGTTGTAGTAGTAGGTAGTCTTGTAGTAGTTGTAGGTATAGGAGTTGTAGTAGTAGGTAGTGTTGTAGTAGTTGTATGTATATGATGAGTTGTAGTAGTAGGTAGATTTGTAGTAGTTGTAGATATAGGAGTTGTAGTAGTAGGTAGTGTTGTAGTAGTTGTAGGTATAGGAGTTGTAGTAGTAGGTAGTTTTGTAGTAGTTGTAGGTATAGGAGTTGTAGTAGTAGGTAGTCTTGTAGTAGTTGTAGGTATAGGAGTTGTAGTAGTAGGTAGTCTTGTAGTAGTTGTAGGTATTGGAGTTGTAGTAGTAGGTAGTTTTGTAGTAGTTGTGGTGGTTGGTCGGGTCGTTGTGGTTGGCATTTGTGTAGTAGTTTGAGTAGTAGTAGATGTAGATGGTGTTGGAGGAGGTGGTGTAACGTCACATTCTTCTACACACTCTTGCTTTTCTTCATCAAATATAGGCTTATCTACTGGACAGTCTAGATAACAGCCTGAGGAAATGTAATGTGAATTATGTCAGCAAACCAAATAAATCAAAACATGACTTTTGAAACACCTAAATTAGCTACATATCTAAAAATATATCAATAGAGTGAGTGAATCAATACCTTCCAAATTTGGTAAAGGGTTAGTGCATATTCCTTCTGGATTCAGACAGGTCCTAAAGCATGGACTGTGACAAGGGCTATAGTGCCACATGCATTCTCCTGGTTCATTGTAGTATTCACAAAAAACAGCTGTAAAATAGATTAATTTTAGAAAGTCAAAATCGGCAAACGACATGATTCAAATAAATTATTGTAAATGTGGAACTCACGGCAGATTTCTGGAGTCCTCCAAGCCACACACGCGCCAGCCTCACTGCAAGCCTGTGCATACGCTGCAACTGCTGAACAGAAGCACTCACAGTCTCCTCCTGTGTCGCAGGCACATGAGTCCCGTACACAGTTTTCATGATACACATCAGGGGGCACCTTAAAACCAAAAAAAAACAAAAACAAAAAAAAACACATAAGGAATTTGAGAATTAAACAATGTGGCGTTTACATGACTGAGATTCAGGAGCAGGGCCACGTCTCGACCTCCCAGTGCTCCTCTCCAGCAAACAAAAAGTTCAGCAAAACAACCATCACTTCTATCCATCATCATGTATAACTTATAACTGTATAACTCCACTATATAGTGCAAATGTGCAATTTTTGTACATTTTCTTATTTACTTATTTTATTCTTTTACTTGTCTTGTCTGTATGCACTTTTTTTGTTCTAATTTGCTTTTGCACTAAACTGCCTGGAGCTAATGTGGCAAGTGGATTTCTCCTGTGCAAGCTCAATAAAGTCTTATCTTATCAATAAAAATCGTTATCGTATACCATTGTCTTGTAGCATGGTCTTTGCTAGGGAATAAATAACTATATTAGATAATTCAGTGTGCTGTTCTTGGTCTGCAGTAGTCAGCAAGTGTAAAATGTTATTGTTGGCACACACTAAAATGATAACACCTATATTTATTACCTTGTGGTGGCAGTCTTTGAATGTCTCTCCATTTATGATGCTGCACATAAGTTTAGCCCAGGGTTTTCGATTTTCGGCCACTACACATGGATCAATGTTTTCCTCCACATCTGGACAGCCGCTGTGCACTTTCCAGCTGTTAGCAAACTCTATAGCACTGCTAACTACCAGGTTGCCTTGGGTGGTAAAGTCATTTCTTGCATCGCCATCAAAATCTCCACACAATCCACAAACCATACCCTAGAAAACATACATGGTTTAAAACATGTACATTTATCTTGTGATGAACTTAATTACTTTGCCAAACATGCTTACAGCATGCTGTGGTTCAAGGAGAATCCTGACTGTTGTTTTGCGATCCCACATGACGGCAAGACCAATGTCGAAAGATTCAACAATAATGTACAGGCCCACTTTTCTTATTCTGTATTTAAGGTAAGAACCATGACCCAGATCCAGCTCTTCATATTTACCCTTCGACAGTTTAATTTCCATACGCTGTATAAACATTATGGTTAGTAATTACTGATTAATCATAGGTAAATTAATTGTGACAATTTACATTAGGTAGTTCTTACCCCAAGCTGGATTCGGACAGTTTTGGAACATGTTGCGCCTGTATTTCCACATGGAACATTCTCAGTCACAACACCAAAATCATTTACTCCAGTTTTGTTGTTGCAATTGTTCTAGAGGTTTAAAATTCAACAGAGTAACTTTACATTACATGCAGAATTGATTCACTTCAAGTTAGGTTGTCTTACTTTAACAGCAACATATGGGCACTTTCCATTGAACCCATATGTGTTCTGGTCAAATGTCGAATAGTGACCACTCCCATAAATGGTGCATGTTCCTGGGCATTTGTTCTCTGTACACTCCCATTTTCCACTTTTGCATATACTAAAAATGTACACATATGATTGTACAGTGTTTTGTTGAATAAGTCAAATACACAATTGTGCAACAATATATCATAAAACACAATGTACCAAGTGTTGCAGTCTTTTGGTATCTTTGTGCCAGACACATAGAAGTGGCCATCATGCTGACATGGACAGTCATGTTCTTTCACACAAGAGCCTCTGCCATCGTCAAAGAGGCCAATAGGACACTGACAGCCAGATTCACATTCTGTAGAGCTCTAGAAAAAACAAAACAGGGCCCGTTTACACGAGAACCCTTAGGGCCCGTTGTCAGCTGGTACTTAAATTTGTACCAGCTGACAAATTTAAGTCTTTGTACATGCACAAGGTCTTACACATTCATTGTTCTCCAGGTTTAAACACGACAGAGCACACTGGGCTCCAACCCCTCCCGTTGCTGTTGTGGAGCAGTTAAAGTACATTTTTGGAGGAGCACAGGCTGGAAAATATAAAAATACATTAGAAATAACATCAATTTGTGATAGATCAAAGCATGTGTCTGTATTCATGTGTTTGATATAACTTACTCAGAGAGCGGGTTTTCCAGAAATGGCAGTGAAGAACTCCATTGGTGCAAACACTAAATCAAATATAAAAACTAATAGTGGCATTTATTTTTTAAAATGCATATAAAAGGAGAGGTGCAACAGTCATACCAGTGTTCCTCTTTGATGTTAATCGATTTTCCTGATTTGATGATGAGGTCATTGTAATGGCAGGGGCATTTCTCAACAGGAACACATAAGCCATTGTCATCCAGGAACATACCCTCAGCACAGGAGCACCCATCAACAGGTAAATAATCATTCATACAGCTTTGTTGGTTTGTGCTCAATGATCTGCATGTGAGCTGACACCGGTGATGATTGTAGGAGAATGTTTGTGATGCTGGGCAGCTCTGGGAGTATTTCTCTACAACAGAGAAACAACAAATATAGTATAATATGTTTTAACCTGATTTTTTTAAACTTTTTTTCTCAACTAAAATATTTACCACAAACATGGTTTCTCCAATCGGTCAGAAATATCCCTTTAACTGCACAAGCTCTTGCATAAGAGGCCAAGACAGCACAGAGACAAGCCTCACTCTTCTCACAGTTGCAGGTGGCGTATGTACATCGCTGTAGGCAACATGACAAACATTATCAGAAGTGTGGCATTTAAAAGTTAAAAAAAATGCCACCAAACTAATCTTACCTTATAGTACAGATCAGGATCAACTTCTGAGTGGCACTGGGCAAATGAACCATTTGAACTTCGCAATAAGCCACACCAGTGCTTGGCATACTTTTCTACGGTTTTCAAATATTGGTTAAAATTAATGTTGAGTTAAAGTTCTCAGTTAAAATAAATAAAAAGCACAATGCACTGTAGTTTACCATTTTCCATACTAAGTGCACATGGGTCATCCAGTCTCTCCAATCCATCTTCACACATAAAATTTGTTTTCCAGGAGTTTGCAAATACCACTGCTGCTCCTTCCACAATGCCCTGAGGCGTTTTCATGTCATCGGACAAGATCATGTTAAAGTTCCCACATAAACCTAACAACAGATTTGTATACCTCAAACATTATTATCACACCATTTATTCCATATTTTAGAATATGTACCTCTTGTCTTTGCTTTGTAGCTTTGTGGAAGGCTGACATAGATCTGCATTATAGGCACATGTTGGATTTGGATTTGCAAACCAAAGCTGCTCTGTAGTATGATGTGGAAAGATGAAGCCTGGAAAATGTTGATGTCACCTTTGAAAACACAAGAATCATTAATACATTTTTTTTTTTTTGCATCTTCAGTATCATATGTTGCCTACCTGAATTGTAAGGTAAAGTTATCGTTTGCATGTTGTACTTCACTGACCCATCAGATGTGAATACTAGCACCTGAAATAAAGCAGTTGTCAGTACAAGAAATTATTAAAGAAATGACAGGAGCTGTTTTACTAAAGTAGGGGAAGTCTCACATTGTTTCTATCGTTGTTCAACAGGATTTTGATGGACTTAAGACAAGTGTCATACTGTTGGTGTGCGCACGGCATTAGCTGAGCCAAAACTGTAAATTTAGGGCTGACATAATCCTTCCAACAAAAAACAGAAACATGAATGAAACATAGTTATTACACAACAAAGGATAATTACTTTGCTGTTATTTGTATGCATATATACCTTTTGCTCTACTCTGGCTAAAGTGTAGAAACAGCGCCCATGGAAAGTGTATGTTTTTCCATCAAAAGTTGTTATATGAGAGCCCTCCTCCACAGCACATGTAGCAAGCCCTTGAATGTCTTTACATGCCCATGTACCACCAAGACATGTACTATGAAGCAAAATAATATTGAGATAAAAAATAAGAGAAAACAAGCAAATTTACAAAATATCAACTTTAATTTACCATTCCTTAGTTTCTTGTCTGTAAACTTCGCCAGGATTGTAGATTCGGTTATGTTTGCACTGACATTCAGTTTGATTTATGCATCCTCTCATGGAAACGTCGTCAAAGACGGTGCCTGAAATGCACAAGACAGTAACATAAATATATCTATATTATTATAATTTTTTGTCAATAATGTAATGTCAATAATTATCCTAATCATAATTCAAATATTGCATGATGACCAATTAAAATAGAAATGGGCACAAACCAAGTGGACAGAAGCATCCATCTATTTTGTGGTCCTCACAGAGTGAACTAGTGTCCTGGTTAGTGCATGTGTCCAGACATGGTGAACTGCTCTCCTTATAAACCATGTTGTAGGGGCAGCTTTTAGCTATAGGACACAAGCTGTTAATAAGTTCTGTATTTCTTAAGTTGTTTTAACTTAAATATTTTTTTTTTTAAAAGCCCAATGACATCACACTGGGGGTGTTCCACATGTATCAATTTGCCATAGTGACATAATACGCAAATTAGCCAACACTGTCAAAAAAGTTTAAGATACATTTTTAACATTTTAAACAATACCTTTGATTGACCTGTCTGTGATCAATATGAGTGTTCATGGCCCTGTTTAGGAGTATGATGTTCCACAGAAATGTGTGAGAGACTTGCTTAACAGCACAAATCATCTCACGTGTTCAGTTGTTTCTGATCAGATTAAAACTCAGATTAAACAGATTAAAGTCTAACAGAGTTTCATTTGGAGCAGTGTATACAGTAGCATCACACCCCCAGGGAATGTTGATGGCATCAGTCTGTTTTTTCCTCTTCCAAACAGAGCATCATTACCACAGAACTCAGGTGTTCTCCAGTTGGGAGGGTGTCCTCCTGCATGGGAACACTGTCGAGAGAACTCAGATAGTGTGCTGCAGATGCAGATGTTATTGGTTTTGTTTGAGCAGTAGCACATGTCCTGTGCACAGGCCTTGATGTACGGCTCAGGGTTGATAATTATAGTACAGGAGCTCCACTTATCTGAATTTAGTGCCTGAGTACAGATGTTTTGCTAACAGAATAATAGACAAAAGGAAAAGGCTCATCAATTATGAAGTTTTTGCTTTCAGACTTCATATACTGAAAAACACACTTACAAACTCCGTGCATGAATCTGGTGTTGCTTCCAGCAGCTGTTCATCTTCTTCATAGGGATCTTCACAATCATCATTTGGGCGATGGACTTTGTGCATGTTTCCAAACTCAACAGGGCTAATTATGCGTCCTGAATAACAATATTACGGTAATAATAGTTATAATATGAGTATACTGTTTCCTAAAACATGTGACAAACTTACCATTATGAATGAATTCATTGTGAAGGGATATACCATTATAATCTCCACACAAGCCACAAGTGCGGTTGGTATATTCAGGATCTACTTCAACCTAAGTAAAAACAAAATATAATTAAAGCCGCAAGCGGCGTTGGTCGGGACCTCGCACCTGCGTTTGTTCGTCTTACTGAGACGCACACCCATACCGAATTTCGTGTGCCTGGCAAAAATGGTAAGCCATATCGGACAATTTTTCCTGTTAGGGGCTCAGCTAGCGGTAGATTTCTGACAGTTCACTGGCCTGTCATATGGGGGCGCTATGTCAGACTGCCAGTTATTTGGCATGAAAATGTTGGTAGTCCTCATCTACATTACCCTGTGAAGTTTTAGTCTGAGGAAGAACTCCAAATTCAATAAATATCTCCCATTCATAACTCCCATTCAATAAATACCTAAGTTTATCGATCCGCCGTATCGTCATATTACCGCCTATTTGAAAATCCTTCGCAATTTAACATCTCCAACGTCTTAAGATTATGTTCACCAAAATTTAAGCCCATCTGAGGTACGTTGTAGGAGAAATGTTTCAAAATGAAGTGGTGACACACTTCCTATTGAATTTGGCACTTTCAAATGGTAGCAAAATTCATCAGGCCGCCATTTTGTCATCTTACAAGATATCAAAAATCCCTTCGCAATTTAACATCTCCATTGTCTTGAGCTCATGTACACCAAAATTTACGCCCATCTGATGTACGGTGTAGGAGGAGTGTTTTAAAATCCATTGTATGTCTTATCACACAAAATCGCAATACAAGTCTTTTTATCTCACTTCCTGTTGGGCGTGGCCATGACATTGTAATTACAATTTTGTTCATCTTAGTGAGATACACACCCATACCAACTTTCGTGTGTCTGGCTGAAATAGTATGCCACCCACGATCCTCTTTGTGTTAAAACGCTCATTTGCTGTACATTTTCTGACAGTTCACTGGCCTGTCATATGGGGGCGCTATGTCAGACTGCCAGTTATTTGGTATGAAAATCTTGGTAGTCCTCATCTACATTACCCTGTGAAGTTTTAGTCTGAGGAAGAACTCCAAATTCAATAAAAACCTCCTATTCATAATTCATAACTCCCATTCAATAAATACCTAAGTTTATCGATCCGCCGTATCGTCATATTACCGTCTATTTGAAAATCCTTCGCAATTTATCATCTCCAATGTCTTAAGATTATGTTCACCAAAATTTAAGCCCATCTGAGGTACGGTGTAGGAGAAGTGTTTCAAATTCCATTGTCTGTCCAATATTACAAAATCACACAAAATGCCAATTATCTCACTTCCTGTTGGGCGTGGCCATGACATTGCAGTGAGGCGTTTGTTCGTCTTATTGAGATACACGTCCCTACCAAATTTCGTGCGCCTATCTTAAACGGAACTCCAAATTCAATAAATAACTCCCATCCATAACTCATAACTCATACCTAAATTTATCGATCCGCTGTATCGTCATATTACCGCCTATTGGAAAATCCTTCGCAATTTAACATCTCCAACATGTTAAGATTATGTTCACCAAAATTTAAGCCCATCTGAGGTACGGTGTAGGAGAAGTGTTTCAAATTCCATTGTATGTCAAATTTCACAAAAAGCCAATTATCTCACTTCCTGTTGGGCGTGGACATGACATTGCAGTGAGGCGTTTGTTCGTCTTATTGAGATACACGTCCCTACCGAATTTCGTGCGCCTATCTTAAACGGTATGCCAGCCCCGAAAGACAACGCGCTAGGGGGCGCTATCGAGCTCCTGGGGGTCACCGGGGGACGGGACTTTTTGGAGGCGTAGCTGCCGCCCTACGTGATGCCCGTGCAAAGTTTTGTTCGTTTTGAAGCATGGGAACATGCTCCAAATTGCCCAAAAGCGTGTGAACAAGAACAAGAATAATAATAATTAAAGCCGCAAGCGGCGTTGGTCGGGACCTCGCACCTGCGTTTGTTCGTCTTACTGAGACGCAAACCCTTACCGAATTTCGTGAGCCTGGCAAAAATGGTAAGCCATATTGGACAATTTTTCCTGTTAGGTGCTCAGCTAGCGGTAGATTTCTCACAGTTCACTGGCCTGTCATATGGGGGCGCTATGTCAGACTGCCAGTTATTTGGCATGAAAATCTTGGTAGTCCTCATCTACATTACCCTGTGAAGTTTTAGTCTGAGAAAGAACTCCAAATTCAATAAAAACCTCCCATTCATAACTCCCATTCAATAAATACCTAAGTTTATCGATCCGCCGTATCGTCATATTACCGCCTATTTGAAAATCCTTCACAATTTAACATCTGCAACGTCTTAAGATTATGTTCACCAAAATTTAAGCCCATCTGAGGTACGTTGTAGAAGAAATGTTTCAAAATGAAGTGGTGACACACTTCCTATTGAATTTGGCACTTTCAAATGGTAGCAAAATTCATCAGGCCGCCATTTTGTCATCTTACAAGATATCAAAATCCCTTCGCAATTTAACATCTCCATTGTCTTGAGCTCATGTACACCAAAATTTACGCCCATCTGATGTACGGTGTAGGAGGAGTGTTTTAAAATCCATTGTATGTCTTATCACACAAAATCGCAATACAAGTCTTTTTATCTCACTTCCTGTTGGGCGTGGCCATGACATTGTAATTACAATTTTGTTCATCTTAGTGAGATACACACCCATACCAACTTTCGTGTGTCTGGCTGAAATCGTATGCCACCCACAATCCTCTTTGTGTTAAAACGCTCATTTGCTGTACATTTTCTGACAGTTCACTGGCCTGTCATATGGGGGCGCTATGTCAGACTGCCAGTTATTTGGCATGAAAATCTTGGTAGTCCTCATCTACATTACCCTGTGAAGTTTTAGTCTGAGGAAGAACTCCAAATTCAATAAAAACCTCCTATTCATAATTCATAACTCCCATTCAATAAATACCTAAGTTTATCGATCCGCCGTATCGTCATATTACCGCCTATTTGAAAATCCTTCGCAATTTATCATCTCCAATGTCTTAAGATTATGTTCCCCAAAATTTAAGCCCATCTGAGGTTCGGTGTAGGAGAAGTGTTTCAAATTCCATTGTCTGTCCAATATTACAAAATCACACAAAATGCCAATTATCTCACTTCCTGTTGGGCGTGGCCATGACATTGCAGTGAAGCGTTTGTTCGTCTTATTGAGATACACGTCCCTACCGAATTTCGTGCGCCTATCTTAAACGGAACTCCAAATTCAATAAATAACTCCCATCCATAACTCATAACTCATACCTAAGTTTATCGATCCGCTGTATCGTCATATTACCGCCTATTTGAAAATCCTTCGCAATTTAACATCTCCAACGTCTTAAGATTATGTTCACCAAAATTTAAGCCCATCTGAGGTACGGTGTAGGAGAAGTGTTTCAAATTCCATTGTATGTCAAATTTCACAAAAAGCCAATTATCTCACTTCCTGTTGGGCGTGGACATGACATTGCAGTGAGGCGTTTGTTCGTCGTATTGAGATACACGTCCTTACCGAATTTCGTGCGCCTATCTTAAACGGTATGCCAGCCCCGAAAGACAACGCGCTAGGGGGCGCTATCGAGCTCCTGGGGGTCACTGGGGGACGGGACTTTTTGGAGGCGTAGCTGCCACCCTACGTGATGCCCGTGCAAAGTTTTGTTCGTTTTGAAGCATGGGAACATGCTCCAAATTGCCCAAAAGCGTGTGAACAAGAACAAAAAAAATAATAATAATAGAGAAACAGAGCGAGAACAATAGGGACCTTCGTCCCCCTTCGGGCTCGGTCCCTAATAATAGAGAAACAGAGCAACTTCAATAGGGACCTTCGTCCCCCTTCGGGCTCGGTCCCTAAATATAGCTGCAAGCAGCAATGTGTCGTTTTGTTATGACGGCCAATCAAACGCTACGTTATAAGCAGAAATTTCTGGGTCTGACAGGGTCTAACAGAGTCTGACAGGGTCTAACAGGGTCTGACAGGGTCTAACAGAGTCTGACAGGGTCTAACAGAGTCTGACAGGGTCTGACAGGGTCTAACAGGGTTTTAACAGGGTCTGTTAGCCAGGCTTCCCAGGCTCCCAGGCTTCCTATGAAGGGTTCCCGAGATATGAGCTCACTTCAGCTAGATCAAAGACACATCAAAGACAGATCAAAGGTACATTTCTGCGTTGGCTAGCAACGCTGAAAATTCCTGAAAATTCCTGCAACTTTGACCTGCTGGTGGCACTAGACGGTTGGGGCTGGGGGCCTATAAATTGCTGTGGGTAATGAGGAGACTGGCTGGAATGTGCATGCAAAATTTCACAACTTTTTACCAGACGGTTCTAGGGGTTGCCATAGACTCCCATGGGTAGAAGAATAATGTATAATAAGAATCAGTAGAAACACTATGGTGCCTAGCACCTTCGGTGCTTGGCCCCAATAATATTATATTGCATATATGTATGATATACTTGCTGGTAGTGACACTGACCATAACGGCATCATCTCTGTTCCAGAAGACAACAATCCCAACAGAAGACTCAAGCTTAATGTAGACACTGTTTTCTTCCAATTTAACTCCTGCTCTAAAGTACGGCATTGTCACCCTAAAAAAGAATGCAAATTGAAAATAAATAAATAAATAAATAAATAAATAAATAAATAAATAAATAAATAAATAAATAAATAAATAAATAAATAAATAAATAATCATAATAATAATCATAATAATAACACAATCTGTGTCAAGCCATCTGTACAGTACAACTTACAAAATATCATTGACAGTGACTTGATCTTTGCCGAGGTGTATTGACAGGTCATTAATGACCACCACAACATAGACGACAGTAAAGATCCCGTCTGATCCCTCTGCTCTGTTCATGTGCACTGAGAACTCCTGGTAGGACTCGTGGCAGTCAGACACAAGGTTATATTCACACAAACCGGGGAACTGAAACACCTCACCATCAAATGTCTTGAAATGCTGCCTGCCCCAAGTGCTGCAGATGCTGCTGACATGGTTACCGGCTGGAAAAATATTTAAACAGAATTATATGGTCATTAATTAACAAAGTTAAAATGTAGCACAGTATTAGTCTTACCCAGAGCATCAGTGACACTCAGAAGAGATAAAGCAGTGAGACAGATCAACATAAGCCACCCCATCGCTACAACTATCACCCACTGCCACGAAACACTAGTGATAGTGACTAGTGACCCGTGGCCCTTTATATTGAGTTATAATGAAGGCATATATGGACAAATATTATGCAGAAAGATACACCTTTCACAAATGTCATAAAGCAATTGCAATATCATTCATATCACTTAATTGAACAAATAGCCTCTAGTTATATTGTGGATCAATAAAGTTTGTCTAAGTCTAAGTCTAAGTCTATTGCCCTAAGGCCACTGAAGGGTCACCTTTCAAATGCCACATCACAGTGTGAGCAATGGCATACCGTATTTTATGTGTTTATTAAAATATTACCAACAGCAGTATAATATCTTTTTTTTAACCTTAGCCATAAAGTTTAGCGAATTCTGTTATACAGTTATATAAAGTTTACAGTCATAATTGACTTACAAATAGACTGTGACGACACATCTATGCCCCAATGATAACAGAAGTTTCCAAGTTTAATTTACTGTGGACATAACTATTTCCTTGTCCTTCAGACAAGGGTAATGGCTATTGTTTTGTTAGTTATGTTTTTTTTAGTTCTACACACGTCATTTTCATAGAGAAGCTCCTCCAAGTGCAAATAGGACTTTGTGACAACTCCCTCCAGGACAGCTGCTCAGTGGAGATGCTGCTTGACAGTTCAATTGACTTTTCACAAATACTGGTATCACTATCAAACATTGACATAGCAATTCAACCATAAAGGGAATTATCAGCATGAATCATAATAATTCCCATATACAGCCGTATTTACAGAGGATCTTTCACTTATTTTTTAACTTATTTCTATCCCAAATATCCGAAAGTTAAACTGACTTTAAACTGAATTTGACAATTTAATTACCTTTTCAAATGCGGGATTAGTCTTTAAAATCTTAAATAACACACTGCCTCCTCCAATGGTAAAATTTGTACAGCTCTGCTCTGAACAAACAGCCAGGACCTCCAGGTCCACAAGTCACAATGACTGCAGAGTACCTAAACGGAGCTCGGCCTTCGCACAGACAGCTTTTTCATTCAAAGCCATCAAAGAATGGAATAAATTGCCACAAAGACTGAAACTTTCCTCTGACATGAAAAACTTTTCATTTAATGTTAAGAAATTATTATTAGAGAATCAGCAGTGTCAGCATTAAGAATGGTAATTGGTATGATATAATCTTAGTGAGATTTTATTGTAAAATTTTATTGTGTAATAATTGGTCATTTGTAGCATGTGAGTGTGTGTATTGATTATTGATTATATTGCTTACATTTTATATTGTAATTCTCACCTACTCAGGGACTACAGATGGAAACTAGCTTCAGCTATAATGTGGTGTAAAGCATCTTTAATGTTTTTTGCACATTGTCCCTGTCAAATAAACTAATAAAAGAACAGTTCTTATCAGTTCTTATTTTCTCAAATGTATTGTGTTTTGGATAACAATGTATCTTTTTACCTGCTTTACATTTCATGCAAAACTGTATTTTGCTCATAATCCCTTTTGAAAAATGGAACCCTGTTTGGGATTTTGTGTGGTGTGTTTATGCAGTTTTTATTGTACATGTGTGTCAAAGTATACCAGTTTGGTATGGCCATACCAGCTTGTCAAAGCCTGATCCCGTCAGATCTCAGAGGCTAAGCAAGGCCGGGACTGGGTAATATTTGGATGGGAGACCACTGGGAATACCAGGTGCCACAGTGGGGTGCCAGTCGCAAAAACTGTCATTGTGTTCTTCGGCAAGACACTTCACCCACATTGCCTAGTATGAAAGTGGTGTGTGTGTGTGTGGGTGATGGTGCTCGGAGGAGCCAATGGTGCAGATTGGCAGTGTCACTTCTGTCAGTCTGCCCCAGGGCAGCTGTGGCTACAATAGTAGCTTACCACCTTATTATTATTATAGCGCCAATTGCGGCATTTCTCGTTTTTAGCTTTCCAGGACTTCGCAAAAAGCCACCTGATTTCACAATTTGAGTCAAAAGTATGTAAATATGTACGTTGATTGGCGGTTTTTTTTAGATGTACCTGTGTTCTGAAGAACAATATATGAATAATAAATATATTATATTTATTTTCCATTTTGTTCCCGAAGATTCTCCAACACGACCTGAAGGCAGCGCGAGCGGTCTCACACAGCGCATGCGCAAAAGGCACCCTGCCTGAGCAGAGTCGAGTTGTTCAAAAACTAAACCATAAACCCTATCGTTTCTCTTTAAACTTCGTCAGCGATTTCTTTACAGATTACAATGCCGCAAGAGTTATGATCCAATGCTAGAACCATGGGTGAGTAACATGAAACATTAAGTTAGAGGGCTTGAAGGCCAAGTTATTTTGACTAGTTAATGTTTCTGTTGGTAGCAAACCCGAGCTAGCTAAAATAGTCCAACAATTCTTTACCTAGCGGTTAGTTAACTAAGAACTACTGTCCATTGTAGTAATGTTACTCCTGCTGATCAACAATGACCTGAGAGTTCACTCATTTCACTCTTTTTTTTCCAATCCTAATGCAATCTTGTATATTTTATTATCATTATTTTTATGTATATAATTATGTCTCATCTGACACAGGTCTATTGCTCTTTGGTTGCTATTCCATCTATTTTTTTTTTACACTCTGTTATATATTATATATTATATTTGATGAGTGAGCTAAGTCTAGGTAGGCTATAAAGATGTTTTATAGTATTTTCAATTGCTTAATAACTAACGTTAATTTGGGAGCTCCATTGAAAACCATAAACACGAAAAATCATATAAAGAAGAAGTGAACTTTATATATATATATATATATATATATATATATATATATACATAGATATATACATACATACATACATACATACATACATACATACATACATACATACATACACTCAACAAAAATATAAACGCAACACTTTTGTTTTTGCTCCCATTTTTCCTGAGATGGACCCAAAGATCCAAAATTCACTCCAGATACACAACACTATAATTTCTCTCAAACATTGTTCACAAATCTGTCCAAATGTGTGACAGTGAGCACCTCTGCCCCGCCTAGACAATCCACTCCACCTCACAGGTGCGCCACATCAAGATGCCGATCCGACATCATGACCAGTGCACAGGTGTGCCCCAGACTGCCCACAATAAAAGGCCACCCTGAAATGTGCATTTTTTTTTTTTTTTTGCTTTATTGGGGGTCTGGGGACTCAGAACCAGTCAGTGTCTGGTGTGACCACCATTTGCCTCATGCAGTGCAACACATCTTCTTCGCATAGAGTTTATCAGATTGTCAGTTGTGGCCTGTGGAATGTTGGTCCACTCCTCTTCAAAGGCTGTTATGGACGAAGAACACAGGTGCATTTTATTGATGGCATTTTGAATGCACAGAGATACCGTGATGAGATCCTGAGGCCCATTGTTGTGCCATACATCCATGAACATCACCTCATGTTTCAGCAAGATAATGCACGGCCCCATGTTGCAAGGATCTGTACACAATTCTTGGATGCTGAAAATGTCCCAGTTCTTGCATGGCCAGCATACTCACCGGACATGTCACCCATTGAGCATGTTTGGGATGTGCTTGACCGGCGTATACGACAGCGTGTACCAGCTCCCACTAATATCTAGCAACTTCGCACAGCCATTGAAGAGGAGTGGACCAACATTCCACAGGCCACAAATGGCCAGTATCTGGTGGTCACACCAGATACTGACTGGTTCTGAGTCCCCAGACCCCCAATAAAGCAAAAAAAAATGCACATTTCGGGGTGGCCTTTTATTGTGGGCAGTCTGGGGCGCACCTGTGCACTGGTCATGATGTCAGATCGGCATCTTGATGTGGCGCAACTGTGAGGTGGGGTGGATTGTCTCGGCGGGGCAGAGGTGCTCGCTGTCACACATTTGGACAGATTTGTGAAAAATGTTTGAGAGAAATGGTAGTGTTGTGTATCTGGAGTGAATTTTGGATCTTTGGGTCCATCTCAGGAAAAAAGGGAGCAAAAACAAAAGTGTTGCATTTATATTTTTGTTGAGTATATATAATATATATATATAATATATATTATATATATATATAAATTCTATATATATATAGAATTTACAACAGTATTGAAATTACGACACTTTGTATCCAAAATATAAACACAATCATCAGATTTATAGACGTAACGTTAACCACCAGTAACAGCCTGGAGAGAGCTAGGCTACAACTGAGACTTTAGTGTCAAAGCAAATTATTAAAAAATACCATATATCTCTCTCTGTTAACGGTCATTTCAAAAGTTTTATTAATACGGTTTGTTTTCCCAAAGATTCTAACCCTGGTGTTGTGCAAGATGCAGGAGGCAATAATTCTTCATCTTCAGAAGGTTCACAGTCCCCTGAACTGGATCGAAACCCATCCCCTCCACCAGCCAGGGAAAAGGCAGATGAAGATGTGGACGCCATTGGAGACACTGTGTATAGCAAGCATTGGCTTTTTAGTACTCTAACTCGCCTTATACAGGTAATCAAGCAGTTAACAAGCTTACAACATTTAAGCTCAGTCTAGTGGTGAAAGTTGTTAAAGGCAATTATATTTATGTAAATGTGGCTGTGATTCATCAGATGGTCACAAAGCATGCAGAAGAAGCCTCTGATGGACCTATGGATCTGTCCAACAATGATGAAGATGATTTGTGCAAAGTTTGGGATATGGCTATGGATAAGGTCATTAAAAAAAATCTCTTTATTTTTGTGTGACTATGTACTTTCTAATGTTGTTGATTTTTTTTCCCCGTTATCACTAATTTTATAAGTTTATTTCATATTTAGGATGTGGCTGGATTTCTGCAGGAATTCAGAGCGACCGATATTCTACTGGGAGTTATTGCCAAATCTCGATGTTCTCGCCTCACAGTAAGCTAAAGGCCTATTAATACAATTAAACATTACATAAACCCTGCAGTAAACTGTGCAATTAATCAAATTTTAATCAAGATTGAGATTCAATAATTTCTTGCCATCAGTGATATGCTTTGATCTTTTTAATTGAGAGGAATAAATTAGACTTTCTTATGTTAAATGGCAATGATTGAAAGTCTCTATTCTTTATGTTCAGGAGCTTAAGATTCAAAATTTTTTATTTTGTTTTTTATTTTATTTTTAGTGACACAAAATGTTGTCCTATGTAATAACATTTATTGTTTCTCATACCAACAGGAAATTTGTGTGGGAATCCTTGGGAATATAGCTTGTTTTCCTGAAACCTGTTTAACTCTAAGTCAAAATGAAGACCTGGGGTGTGTATATTCTGGTTTTACTGAATTGTCATTTTCACCCTCTGTGTAACCTAGCATGTTGCTCTTTTATGTTCACAGGGAAGTACTTTTGCTCCTTCTTGGTGATACAGATCCACCAACCCTTCTGGAAACTTGCAGGTACCTGTACCTGACTGAATAGAAAAGGCTCTGTACCTAATTTCTCCTATTTTCAAACACCGGGGGAATTTGTGTTAGGCTAGGGGATTCTGGATGTTGAAAGTGAACAATCAGTTCCAATTTTTAGCATCCTAGATATTGCACTTGACTGTATTGTAATAACCAGATATTTGCAATTGTGCTTCCTCAATTGTTTAACAGGTTACTACTGACTTGTGTCTCCCAGAAAGATGTTTGTTCATTGTGGCTTGAGAGAATGCAACAGCAGCCATCTTTTTGCTCCAATCTCTGTTTCATTATGAGCAGTTCTACAAACAGTAATTTAATATTTCATTTAACTATGTTGACTAAAACTAAAATACTATCAAATGCATTCTGCATCTCTCTGTGTATTATATATTTATAGAAACAAACAAACAAAATTATTTTCTTTTCAGCTGACCTTTTAGAGAAGGTTGGAGAGCTAGTTGACAAAGTTTTTGACCTGGATGAAGGCCAGATGAGGTCCTGGGTCACCCCTAAGTCACATCCAGAGGCTGGAAATGGAGAAAGCTGTGTGGATGTAGCTTCATGTCTTCTGGAAGCCGGGAAGCAGCTCAGGTAGGGCAATCATAATGTAATTGTTGCATTATATCACATAAACTTATGCATTCTACATGTCTTGTGTTATGAAGTATTCACTACCACTTATTTTACTTGTTACAGATCAGAAAGTCCAAACGGATTAGAAATTTATCTTCATATTCTTCAACTCCTGACTACTATAACTGAGGGCATGCAGATTTTTAGTAAGACAAAAGTCTTTTTATCCTTTGCTTTTGTCTTTATTTGCTTTATGTTGTAATGTTGCTCCTTTAGGTGCTGCTAATGGGCCTGGAAAAGCTATATGGAACTTTGTTTGTGAAGTTGTCTGTGAGGATCTCTGTCAGACAGATGATCTTCCAGTTGTCTTACAAGAGCAAAGGGGTATTTTAGTCCAGGCCTTTGCGGTGCTGCAGGCTCTCTATAAATGCCAGGATCAGTGGAGCAATAAAGGGGACCCAAGTGAGTTGACAGCCTTCACTGAAAAAGTTGTTTCCTGTAAACAACTGTAGCCATGTAACTTGGTGTTATTTTTTTTTAATTTTAGGCTTGAAACTTATTGGCACAGTTTTACGAGTCCTTCACTTCCATAGCGAATACAAAAACACTTGTACTGAAGAAGAGTATTTAAAAAATCTACAGCTCCAAACACTGGCAGATATCTCATCAGAGTTTTTAGCTGATATCTCTACTGACATTTCTAAGGTAATTATTCAATTGATAAACAATGTTAACAAACTACAGTGTCAATTCCTTATTATTTGTTCCTATTATTAGGAATTAATGGCAGAGTTGATAAAAGAGGGTTATCTGACAGAGAAGACCTGTCTGGCAGCTGCAGAAAATTTGTACACTTCATTCACCACCTCTGTAAGTGTCCCATCCTCAGTCAAATGATCATTTAAGACGTTAAATGAGGTTGCAGCTGGGGCATCTCATTTTCATCTTACTGTCAAAAACAGAGGTAGAGCGTTTAAACATGGCTCTAACCTGTTCTGGCTTGCTCAAATCCTATGCACATGAAAATTATCTGGATATCAATAATTTTCATGTGCAAAGGATTTGAGCCAGCCAGAACAGGTTAGAGCCACGTTTAAACGCTCTACCTCTGTTTTTCACATGAAAATTATCTGGATATCAATTTTCATGTGCTTTAAATTGACCCATGTTTTGTTGTTTATTTTTAGTGTAATTAACATGCCCTATTGACATGTGTGGAAAGTAAACATCTTCTGTCATTTCCTTCTCTGATGCAGTTCCAGCACCTGTCCTTGATGCTGTCGGAGGTTGATCCTGGACTGTCAGGCAAGCTCAAAAAACATTTTCCTGTTTGAGACGGCCCTTTAGAACAGCCAAGTATAGCTCCCTATTTCTCTTTGATGGCAAGTTTGGTTTTCCATGGAAAGAATAGGGCAGAGTAATCATTTCACCATTGCCCTAAAAAGTAACAGCTCAAAATAGTGTCATTGTTTTTTTGTTGTTGTTTTTTTTTGGTTGATTTGGTTAAATGTCTATTTGCAGCTGTGATATTTGTGACTGTTTTTAATAAATATTTTTTCTACATTGTAGGTCAATTGCAAAACTGAAGTATGTCTCCTTTGTCTAGGTTATTGTTGATGTTTTTAACTTCTTTTTTTTTTTTTTTTGAGACAATTTCCATACACCAAAACATTCAATAGTATTCAACAGTCAATAGTATGCTAAGCTTTATTTATTGCATTTTCATTTTTGTTCTTTTCACTGAATTATCTCAAACGAATGCGTAATGGTGCTAATGCTGATGACTACATCAAGTGTTTACTAGAAGGTGACTATCACTCAGTAAGGACAATAAATTGGATGAAAGGCTTGAGCTTCCCCACAATAAACTCATTTGGTTTCCAAATGCACCATAGCACCCACTCCAGGAGAAGAGCTGCACAACCTGCGCAGTTCCAGTAAGCTTTCGAAGCTCCTATGAATATAGCAGCTTTTTAATTAAAGCTTGGATTGATATGTAGAACACTCTTTCTAATGGAAATCATGTGACGGCACACGCAGAACGAAGACCCTATGGGCAAAAAGCCTGCTCTCTGTATTTGTGACGCCAAGGAGGCTGGTGCTTTGAATGACGAGTCATGTCCCGTTTGTGCTTTGAATTACTAGAATGATGTAGATTCACTCAGGCTTGGCCTTTGCCTGATTGCTTGTGGTCTAAAAGTTGCTTTGGTGGGTGCTTGGCCCTCGGGTCTTGCTCTGGGGTGTTTTGTGTCACAGGGATGACGGTGAAGCTCAGATGTTTGTTGCTGCCCTGCCAAGCTGTATTGTCAATCAGCCCATCTTGACTGCAGCCTGATATGATCTGACCTAATGCATACAATGGAATGAACTGTGTCTGAAAAGAACTTCATAAACATTAAGGCACGTCAGGTTTTTCTAACGCTGATGCCGGATGTCAGCTGGTTTCCGTATTTGCTCTTTGTGCCAGCCAACTCAATTTTCTGTTTAACATTGTGACAAGTTACATTTAGCTAGATTAAATTGATGTAATCCATCAGAGAATGAGTCTCCTAATGTCAAACAAACTGTGACTGACACATGCCCAGTCTATAATAAAAAAAAAAAAAAGTTACTTTTCAATTTTATTTATATATATATATATATATATATATATATATATAATAAATAAAATAAGGCAATTAATGTGTTAATTAGGTGATTATCTGTAAATCATGAAGAATCATAATAAAATTAAAAAACATTTTTAAATCAGGATGCCCATTGATGTGCATCTTATTATGAAATGCAATAATGGATATAGTGACTACTATTTTGTTGCTGTTAACTAAATCTATTTTATTTGATATGTCTAATTTACTGCACTGTAATACTTAAAATATTGCAGAGTAATCTGTTTATCTGTTGAACTAATGTTTTACTCTAACCCCACTTGATCAAAGGAGAAGTTCAATCTAACCCCACTTCTGAATTACAAATCAAAATTTTGTTTCGTGTACTCTAGTAGCATGAATTTTAACCTGTTGCTTAGACACTTAATGAAGGGACAAAGTATGAGTGGACTTGCATATTGCCTCTTGTGTCCATGGCTACTCTTTGTACTTACTTTTAAATTAAGGGGACTGCATCTTTCTTTGTCAATGAAGGAAAAGGTGCTTTCACAGTGAAACCCGATACTATTGGTTTCAGAGAATTTCTGACATTTT
Organism: Paratrypauchen microcephalus; assembly: GCA_036785185.1. Taxonomy (NCBI): domain Eukaryota; kingdom Metazoa; phylum Chordata; class Actinopteri; order Gobiiformes; family Gobiidae; genus Paratrypauchen; species Paratrypauchen microcephalus. The sequence goes on along the minus strand of JAVJIX010000020.1, from coordinate 267,355 downwards.
ATTTTATGTCACTATTGTCTTATGTAAGGAGAAAACAATCCCGCACTCCGTCTTACTTGCAAAATGAGAAGTTTATTAAGACATGCAACGTTTCAGCCCTAGGCCTTCATCAGGCCTTCATCTTAATAAACCTCTCATTTTGCAAGTAAGACGGAGTGCGGGATTGTTTTCTCCTTGTGTTCTGGGTTTGCTCCCTCGCCTCCAACGCACCCGTCTGAAGAGATTGAAGTGCGAAGTTCTCATTTTTGACTATTGTCTTATGTAAACCTTTTATAATTTTAAAAATTTATATTATGTTTTGTTATTTCAAAAATGTGTTTACTATAATAATGTTTGGGGAAAACAATACAGCATTTAGAAACAAAAGGACAGGGTCATTTTGATGTAAGTTAAAATCTTTTATATTGCATTGTTAGATTTTAACATTTAGATTATCAACCATGATGAAAGTTACCAACAATCCTATGTAATAATTTTGTGGTCGTTGTGCAGTTTAATTAAAGGCCTTGTCATTTCTGTCACTAATCACAACACTGTTATGAACATTTTTATAATGTAATTCATACTGAGTGTGACAGATGTTTATAAGGGTTGCCCACGTAGATGTAGTTTGATCCTGTTTAGTCTCTGTTTACACTGTAGCCTCTCATCGCGTCGCACATGTGACTGTTTGTTCAGCAATGAAAGAATTGGAACTAATTAAAGGAACATGCTCCTGGTGCAGGAAATGTGCGCAAACAGGCCATTCACTGCTCTGATTAGTTTGTTATTCAAACAAGACACGGGCCTGCTGAAAGACACTGTCCTATTGATGAAGTGCTCACTGCCCCAGTTTGTTTCTCGAAATGTATATTGAACGCTTACTGGAATTGACAACAGAGGTGAGAATAGGGCTAAACCTTTAATAATAAAAATAATAAACAAAATTATAATCACAATGTTACACTTATTAAAATCAATAAATTAGATTTGAATTAGAAGTTTGCAAAGCTTGAAATTATACAAATTTGGACTTCATATAAAAACAAAAAGTCAGTTTTTATTCACCATTATTGGCCTTTTTATTCACCACTATTGGCTTGTAAAGTGATGAAGTGAAATTATAATAAATGAGCTCCAATTCAACCGCTTAAATTCAGGCTGCTTGTCAGTGGACCTGCTGCAGATGCTCAGACAGTAAGTACCTCTGGCTGAAGTGAACAGAAGTATGGCTTTAACATGGCTCAGCACTCCAGACTATGTTGTTGTATGCATGTTAGGAGATGAGGGTATGCATGAAGAGCCTTCTCATTATCACTGCACTGAATTAGAAGTACTTTACAAGGGCCAGGGAGGTCAACACACAATAAGCTCCAGAGGTCAAGCCAGGCAGTGTAAAATGGTAATGTTGGGTCAAACATAAAGTGATGCTAGTGCAATTTTAAGCCATAATATAATTTGAATATAATTTATAACCACCAGTATTGTATTATTAATTAATTACCACATTTCCTTGATCAGAACTGTCTATTTCAAAAGTAATTGTTCAACCTTCAAACCCATCATTTACATTTACTTTTATCATTAATCATTACATCATTAAGAAAATGTACACATGAGGGAGAATTGTGCATATGAAATGCAATGGAGCTAGTATATGTCCATATACACTAATAAAAGGATCAGGATTACAAAACACAAACGCCTCCCTCTGTCATGGTGGGCTTTTAATACAAATAATTAGTACACAGTGTGTGAGAAACTCCTTACTGAACTGAAGTGGTGGTGTGTGTATTGCGTTGTGTACCATCCACCCCTTTCCTCAGTGTGCTTTATAGAAAGCGTTCATTAGCAGAACCTATCCTCTCATCCTCTTTGTCCTTTTCTTTGCCTTTTCTCTCTGCAACCACTTTCTCTGAAATAATGTTTGGCATGTTGGAGCATATTCTCTCTTCACACAATACACAACACAATACACAAGCCTTGTCAAAAGACTAAACATGACGCATTTGTAAGTAAAAATAGTGGCCTTAATCTGGCCATGTGCTATTGTTTGGTCTTTACATTACTTTTTCACAGCAGTGGTGGAAGTGATTAAAAATTTTATTAAACTATACATATAAACGGAATGTTTTGAATGATCCTCTTGATGCAGAAAAGAAAAGGAGATACTATCAACTGCTGTAAACAAATGACTGGGTTAAATTTTACAGTGGCAATATTTAGTAGGCCTATTTTAAAAAGGTTTCATAAAAATGCAATCTCTATATATAGATATAGACTGTCTATTTTGTTTTAAATTTGTGATCATGGGTAGTCTTGCCCTTGATCTAGAATTCAACCAAGTAATTCACTAAAGCTCATTAGAAGCATAACTAGACTATAAGTAGTCAAATGTATACTACTACTCTTGCCTATAGTAGTATTATTGAGAAATAGTTTTTTAGTTATTTATTTATTTATTTATTTGAATGGGACAGCATGTATTAATGAACGACTAGTGCCGTAAATACACCGGATTTAGCTAGGAGCTAATTTCCATCCGTAGTCCCATTGGAAGGGGTAAAACAGGATACAGTTGAGTGGCACTAGATGTAGTTTGTTGTAGTTATAGACAGTAACAGTTGTGTATAATGCCATTTACTCTATAGCCCGCTTAACATGATTTAAGTATTGTTTTCACTTAATATAATCATTCACTTGTTCTTATATATAATATTTTTAATTGATAATGAATTGTGAGTTGTGTATTTTTTCAGTTTTTCCTCACTGCATCCTATATCCTTAGTGACAAGATGAGCACTTTTGGCTTCTTTACATATTTACGGGTGTGATTACCAGTCTCAAGTTGTTTTTTGAAAGAGGCAGTGCCCTTCATTGCCTCCTGGTTGTGTAAAGCATGGTGTCACGGGTGACATGAGCTAGGACCACCTGAGCCATGTGCAGCAGTGATTACATACAAGATGAGTTTAAAAGGCCAGTTGTGTTCAGAAAAGTGACTTCAATTCATGAAGAGCGTCCTGATTACTTACAAAGAGCTCATGTGTTTTTCACTCTGATTGTAATTATCTTTTTTAATATCTAAACGGGCAGATTAAGTGTAAGAGAACCCAGACCTGCTTACAGTGCAGTGAGTGGATTTCAGGAGGGAGATTGGAGATTGACATTGGGCAGGTAGACTATAATTTTAATCTGCTCAAACCTTGACCTGTAGGCCTTAAAGTGTCTACAAACAGCAGGAATAAAGAAAGTTGCACACTCTCTGGTCAGTCTGCATCGATTCATCATGTGTCTAGTTTTTATATCAGTAAATGCCTGCACCATGTTTAAAAATCATCAAAGAAATTACACAGCAGGGCAAGCTATCCTCTATGAATCTGTTATTTAGGCTATAATTAGGTCGAAGTATTGTCAAGAGACCTAGCCTATAGGCCTATGAAATCCTAATCCTAATTTCTTTGTTTTTTTTTTTTACATCGATCAAAAGCGGCCTTTGAGTAAAACCATAGGTGACCAAAAAAATCCCCTCGCCCTCGTGACGCACACGCTGCGCTTTTTCCATTTGTCTGCGTGGAGTTGACAGCCTGATTAGTTCCTACAGCCCCCTCCTCTTTTTTCGCAGGAGTTAAATAGGAAAGCACGTAGCTTGTCAGTCCGAGTTCGTGCTGTGAGAGCCCACCTGACCCATCACAATCGGAGATTTTCCCCGTCAAAGAAAACCAAATTTGAGAGACGCAGCTGCACTTTATCATGTACAAACTTGAAGGGCCAAGAAGAGGAAGATCTTTCGACTCGATGAATATTGGCTTTGATGAAAAGTTCCTAAACAATGAGGTAGGTCATTCATGCAGACTGTTTTATTTAACATTTTTGCATATTAAGGGGTTACAGCCATTTGCTTTTCTTTTATTGCCTTTAACATTTTAGAATAGTCTGTGCATAGATTTGGCTAAAAACACGAAGTTGCGGCCAGATCCGTTTTATCATCGCTTTTACGCAAACATTTCTCAATGGGCAGGGGCCTCTGAGAATTTTGACGTTGAACCAAAACTACGAAGATTATAATAAAATAGAGTCGTTAAACAAGATCACGAATAAGGCAAAATACTTTTAAAAAGGCACAGCATGGTCAATAAAACTGTTATGATGAAATAGTCAGTAGGGTCTGAGTCTATGCGATCATTTAACCCTTGCCATATAGGCAATTAAACTGTAAAATGAATTTCATTAAAACATTTTATAAATAGGAAATTTTCATATATGCTTGTTTTTACATAGATTCAATAGTTTCTCACATAGCAGACACACAGATGCAGGAAGACCATGTACGTCCCTGTGGTAGGTTAGGCTACGACAGGACTAATGAGCTTTCCCAGTGCTGCACTGGTAAGACTGCTCTAAGACGATTGCCTAAGACAAAGACAAGTTCATCTTAGTTAAGTCGAGACAGAAAGGGTTGACCTGAGACAGTCTCTGTGCTGGCACTGATGCTTTCGTGTATTCGACCTGCCACAGCCCACCAAAAACTGGTCCTCAGCGCAGTCTTCACAATGCTGGAAGGAAGGAATATGGTAGGCAAGCAAGTGTGTGTGTGTGTCTGTGTGTGTTTTTTAGTTATTTGTTTAAAATCTGTATTGAACTTCAATACAGACGCTGTCCAGGGTGCTGAAATGGCTTGCAACCCTCAAGCATAAATCTATACTTTTCAAAATGTGTCCCATGTACACTAATAGTCTCATATGATTCCAACTAACTTAACTGCACAGATAGGATATTCTTATAATTCTGCTTATAGTAATATGCAGTTATACCATTAAGATGTGTCTAGCTCAACAACTGTCTCTTTTTTTTTCTCAGATAAACAAATCTACCTTTTCAAAAATTGAAGAAAACAGTGAAAAGAAGAATACATCAGAGAATGGAAGAGCCACAATAATCTTCTCCCTGAAGAACGAAGTTGGAGGACTGGTCAAGGCACTTAAACTTTTTCAAGTATGGACTTTTACAATGTTATACTTTAAATCATTTACAAACAAATTAAATGACACACGTTTGTATACAGGAGAACCATGTTAATCTCGTCCACATAGAGTCCAGAAAATCTAAGAGACGTAACTCGGAATTTGAAATCTTTGTTGACTGTGACAGCAATAATGGACAACTGAACGAAATCATTCAGTTACTTCGAAGCCATGTAAATATGGTTGATATGGAGCCTCCTGATAACTCCTGCTTGTCTGAAGAAGGTGAATGCTCATAATAATGTATGTATATATATGTACATGTATGTACATATGTATGTATATATGTGTGTATGTACAGTATATATATATATGTGTGTGTATGTGTGTGTGTATATATATATATATATATATATATATATATATATATATATATATATATATAATTTATCATGATTATTTTATGAATCAGATACTGTTGGGAGGAGTGCATGAGGGAGCGAGCATGTCTGTCTGTGTATGTAGCTATGTGTGTGTATGTTTTGTAATGTAAATCTGTAAGTTTTGTATTCTGTATTGAATTGTATTTGTATTGTATTGTATTGTAATGTAATGTATTGTGTATTGTGTATGTGTATTTTGTGTTTTTGGACCCTCTCGAAAATGAGATGGCACATCTCAAGGGGTATTCCAATAAAATAAATAAATATATAACTTAGCTCCATGTTATTTCTAAAAAAAAAATAATAACAAATTAATTAAAATAACATTTTTCCATTTTTAGGAACGTATAATGTGCCCTGGTTTCCAAAGAAAATTTCAGACTTGGATAAATGTGCAAATCGTGTCCTAATGTATGGATCAGAGTTGGATGCGGACCATCCAGTATGTAAACTTTTAACTGTTTACTGATTTTAAGTTTGTTGTTGTTAATAATCATATTTGTGTATTCAGGGTTTCAAGGACAATGTTTACAGAAAGAGGAGAAAATACTTTGCTGATCTCGCCATGTCCTACAAACAGTAAGTTATCAAGTTTTTTTTTGTTTTTTGTTTTTCCTTCCTAATGTTGGTAGTTGGTGAAACTAAGAGATCTGATTCTGTTCTGCAGTGGGGATCCCATTCCATCTATTGAATTCACAGAAGAGGAGGTTAAAACTTGGGGAGTTGTTTACGGGGAGTTAAACAAACTGTACCCCACTCACGCCTGTAGAGAATATTTAAAGAATCTGCCACTTCTGTCCAAATACTGTGAATGCCGAGAAGACAACATCCCTCAGCTGGAGGATGTGTCACGATTTCTGAAAGGTATTGTTTAATATGTAAAATACATATTACTATATTCAAGTATGGGTTTTGTGCATAATTTAAAAAAAAAACAGTGAACATTTTGTGGGTAACATGGTTGATATATGCAGGTATTATGTATAAAAATTTGAATGAAATTATTAACTCAGTCCTGATTCCTGATTATAGTCCTTAATCATTTCTCCCACAGCAGGGCAACATTCAGTAAAGCACCTCTCATATGAGATTGATTGAAGCTCATGCCGTTAGGTGTTTAAACAGAACTTTGTGTGTCTCCTTCAGTCAGTTCACCAGTCACAAATCACAAACAATGATATTAGAGTTAGTTTTTAGACTAACTCTAATATCATAAATAAAATACTACCCTACAATCTGACCTACCTACGTGCGTCCTGATGATGTGGTCAGGAAGGGGATACACTTTGATATGCTTTTTTAACATAAAAAATCCAGTTGGGCTTTGAGTTGGCTGCTAAGGTTCCAGATGGCAGCCCATGACACAGCATTTATACGTTCTCCTTTCTGTACGATTTCAGAGCGCACAGGATTCACAATCAGGCCTGTAGCCGGTTACCTATCACCTCGGGACTTTCTTGCAGGTTTAGCTTTCCGGGTTTTTCATTGCACTCAGTATGTGCGCCACAGTTCAGACCCTTTATACACTCCTGAACCGTAAGTCCAGTTCTGTTTTCATCTCATGTTGTAGTAAAAATGGAAGATTTTATTTTTTTATTTTTTTTATTTTTTTCAGGGACACATGCCATGAGTTGTTAGGTCATGTCCCACTGCTGGCTGAGCCCAGCTTTGCCCAGTTTTCTCAGGAGATTGGCCTTGCTTCTTTGGGAGCATCTGATGAATCAGTTCAGAAACTGGCCACTGTATGTAACACTTCAGTTGAAAGTGATATATATTATATCTGTGTATATGAAATAAATAATCTTTTAAATATTTTCAGTGTTATTTCTTCACGGTGGAGTTTGGCCTATGCAAACAAGAGGGGCAGCTGCGAGCCTATGGAGCTGGTCTACTGTCATCTATCAGTGAGCTTAAGGTAAAGTGGTTTTATGCCACAATGCTGATTTTCTTGCTGTCTAGTTAATTTAACTGATTTGTTAATTTGTATTTCACAGCATGCACTTTCTGGTAATGCAAGGATAATGCCTTTTGATCCCAAAGTTACATGCAATCAAGAGTGCATTATCACAACATTTCAGGATGTCTACTTTGTGTCAAACAGTTTTGAAGAGGCTAAAGTCAAGATGAGGTAATTTAATTTGATTGGCAATAGCATGCCTGCTTCTTCAGAAATCTTATTTTTCCATTATTTCAGGGAATTTGCCAAGACTATTAAGCGCCCATTCTCTGTGCGGTATAACCCCTATACCCAGAGTGTAGATGTGCTCAAAGACACCACCAGCATCAACAGTGTAGTGGAGGAGCTTCGACATGAGCTTGACATTGTTGGAGATGCCCTGAACCGGCTCAACAAGCAGCTTGGTGTCTGACCTGTGTTGAGAGGAAATGTTTCTTTTATGTCTATCCATACTCCAGTGCTGTAGAAACTGCATGTCCATTTCCCTCACTACACTTGATGTTCTCTGCTTGAGAATAAGACTTAGCTACAAACCTTTTAAAACCATGTAACCCAAATCTGTAGTTTTGCTCTCATCGCTGTTTTGAAATGTCGTCATTGACTCCATTCCAGCATAAACATTACTGTTGTATACAGTATGCTATGATATATTTTTGTAATTCATTTATTGGTGTTGCCACATGAGTAGGCTTTAATACTTGTTGCTGTTCCTTTGATGTATGCATTTTGTTGCTTTTGGTGTGCAACTGTATAACTTAAACAAAGGCACATGTATACACATGTGGTTAAATGGAGGGTATGTAAAATTTATATTTCAAATTGCATAAATATGAATCTATCTGTGTCCACACATAGCCTACATGTTCTAATCATATGCTGCTTTTACTGATATTGTAATCTTAATTTATGAAATGGCATAATGGCTGTGTTTTTTGGTTCTCACTATGTTCCAATCAGAAAGCTGAATGAGAATGATCTGAATAGGCTACATAAAACCCAACCTCTGCAGCTCACAGAGTGAATTCTGGAGGAATTCTGAGCGTTCACGTGAGACATGGCCTTAACATAGCCTATGGTGAAAATGAGAACAACTTGTGTGTGTCCTAAATATGCAAGTCTCAAGCCCCCCCCCCGCTCCTCGGGAAAAAATGTTCACTCGCACCCCACCCACCCCCCGGTGAGTTAACACTCTTGCAACCCAGATTGCAGTTACTTTTTTAAACCAGTAAGGGTACATACCCTCCTTTTACAGTAGTTTATAGTTCAAACATGGAAGTGTGTGTACAATGATTTTTTTTTTTTTTTTTTTTACTGTATACATGTCAACGTTAGATTTTAATTTAATACAATATCTAAATTGATGTCTTCATTGTGTGACTTTAATCTTAAAATAAAAATAATTTGTTTATATTGTTGGTTGTTGTTGACAAATGATAGATTATATGCATGTTTGGATGGAAAAACAGATGAATTAATTCCTGATAGCGATAAATACACAAGACTAATATGATCAGGTAACCACGACAGTGTCGTAAATTCGACGTTCCGTTTGTTGGCAGGTCCTCCATGGAAACGAGCTCAGCTGAGAAGTTTTGTTTACATACATGGGTAAGTTTATTTTGCGACTTTTTTGGAAGTTCTGATATGTGGTGCAGTAATAGATATGGTACATTTATATGATATCATTTTAATAACACGTACATACTCACATAAAATACGTCGCCCTTTTCGATACCACCACAGCTATCGCTGGGTATTAGGTTTTAGGTTAAAAAGCACACGTACCGAACAAAAAGTAAATAGCCTCCTGTTTTTGTACATTTTGTACACTTTTTCTTTTGTTCTCACAGGGGGCCAACAGTTTCGGTCAATTGGGACAGGGATGTGTGGAGGACCAGTCCCTGCCACAGCCGGCTACCACCACCGCCTTCCGCGTCCATTCTGCCCGGACGCTAAGCGGTGGAGGGGGGCACTCAGTGGTGGTCACCGGTGGGTTTCAGTAGCAAGTTTTTAATAATAGCTATTGTACAATTTACAAGTGGTGGAAAGTGACACTGAATGTGTACTAACTACCTCAAGTACTTTTCGATAAGTCAAATTTCAGCATTAAGTAAACTTTAGACAATTTCATTACTTGAGTTAAAGAACAAATTATTTTAGTATTAGGTCCAATAAAGATTGCCTTGTCTTAAAATGGACTTTTATGAATTTTTAACCATGTTCTAGTGTGTTCTTCCATAATAAGACTATTCAAAGACTACACGGAATTGTACTTTGATTGAAAGAAATCCTGCATTGTTTTATAATCTAGTCTAGGCGCATTGGCAAAACATCTACACACCACCACTGACTATTCTGTAGTGTGCCTCATAAAGCTTTAATATTGGAAAACCATCACAACAAAAGTAATAGTATTCAGATAGAAAAGTACAATTACAAATTAAAAAAAAAATTCAAGTAATAAGGACTTAACAAATACTACTCAAAAAAAACTGACCATCTTTGCATTGAACACTTTGTTTTTGATGTTTTTACAGTTTTTATTTCAATATAAAATTAAACAGTAATTACATTGTTTAAAAAACTAGCGTGAAGGAAAAGCATTTAAAAACTAAATCCACATTCTCTAAACTCTCTGTGTGTGGAGTGACAGGGGCATTCTTATGAAATACTGTACTTAATAACATATTATAACTGTAGTTGCTAATTAAATAAGTTGGTTATTTTTAATTGTAAAGCTACCCTAAAGATGTACTTAATTAAAATGAGTGATATCCACTCCTACAATCTACCCACTTTTTAGTGTATCAGTGCACCATCTGCTAGCACACACATGCAAATGCATAATTGCATTGATAAATATATACATGCTCAATTATATTTGATTTGTAAGATAAAGTTTGTGTTGAGACCTTTATCTGTGTAAAATATATGATGCTATATTTTATCATTTGTGTGATATGCTGTCTTCAGGGAACGGTGAAGTTTTTGTATGTGGGCAGAATAACAAAGGGCAACTTGGTCTTGGACACACCCTGAATGTTTACACTCTTGAACTCAGTCCTAGTCTGAGGCAGAAAATCACAAATGTATCCTGTGGCTGGGACTTTACACTTCTTCTTTCTGGTGAGTTTAGTTACTGTCCAATGTCATCCACCCCAAGCATTATAGCGTGTATACAGTATATTTCTGGATATCAGCTTCCTGTTATTTTTCCAATCTATATGTATTATTTATAAAGAAGCATTTTGTTTATAAAGAAGGACTTCTTTATAAATAATATAATTCTATTTAGACAATGTGTTTATGGAGTTCAAATTTTAATGTATAACTACAGATGTTAATTTACTGTAACTGATCTATCTTTGTTGCTAAAATTTTTTAAGTGAATGTATATGTATTGTTGACTTCATGAAATTTATGTGGGCAGACATTGGTCAAGTACTGGCATGTGGATCCAATGCATTTGGACAACTGGGCATCGGAGAGACTGTCCAGCATTCAGCAAATTGGCATATTATACAGGTAAGTACAGCATATATATATATATATATATATATATATATATATATATATATATATATATATATATATATATATATATATATATATATAATAACTTTCTGTTAGAGTATAAAGGAGCCTGTGGTGAGTGCAGCGGCAGGACTTAGACACTCACTTGCTGTAACAGGTTTGTTTATTATTACCGTTTGTGCTTATTGTTTAGGTGTGTTGACAGCTTTATAAATAGGAACAATTATTATGTTTTCAGTCTCAGGTTCTGTATATCAGTGGGGAACTGGTCTTTGCAATCATGCCAAAAGAGTCTTCACTGTCAGTGTTGTACCATCACATTTCAGTAGCAAGCTTCCCTGTCTGGTACCTGGTAAGAAACATCACATTTTTTGAGTTAACTGGTGCCATATGAATCTCAGAAAAAAATGTTGTAAGGTTTGGCAAAGAAGAGTCCACGTATGGTAGCTGCAGGAATGGCACATTGTTTATATCTCACAGGTATGGCAACTTTTTATTAATGATTTAACACTGATATTAGTGAAAATAACAACCATTTGAATATTTGTTTACTGTAGAGGATGGTCATGTGTTTATGTGGGGAAGCAACAAGCATGGCCAGCTGACATCCTCAGAGCATTTTGTTTCCTCACCCATCTCCCTGAAGTGCTGCCTTTTGGATGGAGAAAAAGTAACCAACGTTTGGAGTGGATGGACGCACAGTGTGGCTCAAACAGGTGAGATGGTAAACGCATGCAAATTATTTGGTGTGCAATAAACAGAAAAATTGACTCTCATTACTCTTTTCAGAGTCTGGGAGAGTGTTCACATGGGGCAGAGGAAATTACGGCCAGCTGGGCCACACAGTATCGGCCAATCAGAACTCAAAACTGTTGTCACATGATCCTATGGCAGAAGGTGGCAGCCAGGAGGCCTGCCTCCCTGCAGAGGTCAAAGTGCTTAGAGGGGCCACACAGGTAAGTCCTTTCTGTGGCAGTTGATTTGAGATAATGGCACTTAGAGCATGTCACAAGTGTTACTATATCTGTCTGCTAGATGGATTGTTGGCAGTAATGATGATATGTTGCCGAGAGTTGTTCCTCTCTTTATGCACTACATATAACAGCCAGCAGGTGGAGGCAAAAGTCCACAACAAGCGATGCATCAGCCGAGCCACTCATCACGATCGGGAGGGATGCTCCCTAAGAGAGGATTGTTATGGCTTTCACACCACTATATCTTATGTGCAAAATGCACATCTCTGCTATTATCAGTCACATGGGAGACAACCACTTACATCTGCTGAAGGCAGAGGTCTCTTTTCCCATAAGGACAATTATATGTAACTAGTGCTGGATTGCTGCAGTTAACCTGTACTATAAATGGCAGCTGTATGGTTGGAAATCTTAGCCCATAAAGATGATGTCAGGGACAGGCAAGGGCAATCTGCTGATCATTTTTCCTTCAAGCAGACCATTGCAATTGCATGTGTACCTGTCATAGTGTGTTCATAGCTGGGGTAAGACAGATCAGTGGGCTGTAAATTTTCCTGCAGTTATACTTTGGCACAAAAGATTTTGTTAGACATTATTACTTTTTCAATTTTTCATTCTAATACAATATAATGTTTCTATGTATGTCACCCTCCAGATTGCCTGTGGATCTGAACACAACCTTGCAATTGTTGGTGAGTGTATCTTTAAAAATAAAAAAAGACATTTTATCATCCAAGTAGTATGAATGTAAAGTATCTGCTTATAAGTCAGACTCTGACATTTTAAAGCCTGCACTGTTCATGAACTGTAACCTAGGTATAAACATGAATGTTAAATATTATTAATGCAGAGAATTTCTGAGATCAGCTTATTTCTTTGTGGCCTTTGCAACAGGAAGTAATTACAGCTGGGATAGATGGGTATCATTGACAGAAGTAATTATCTGAATGGGCCTGTGAAAGAGCTGAATTAACTGCACACACATTTGCAGACGTTTTTTTCTGTTTAAAGTTTGAGAGCAGAGCAGCCTTTCTGTATGTGGAAAACAACAGCATAGACAGTACAGGTGCATGTGTCGTTTGTTTTATTTTCGTACATCGGAAACCGTGTTTTGTTGCCTATTTCATATCTAAGCTCAATAATAATTTCTATTTAAGGTTTTCAAAGTTGAAAAACAGTTCAATTTGTATTATATATAATATAATGATCTGTGCTATGACAATTACATCTTGTTTTAAAAGTTCCTCTTGCAGTGAATGCACAAATGTCTCTTTTTCCTTTCACCTTTCTTGAGTGTGGTGGAAGAATAAATGAAATGGCAAAATACGATTGGTAGCAGAGACCTGAGTGCTGCTATTTCTGGTGCTGAAGTAGGTCACACGGAAAGGAACTAGGAGCATAGCATGCTGCTTATGATATCTGTTGCCTCCCAATGCTCATTTGTATCAGGCTCATCACAAGCTATCACTGGTGGCACATTGCCCATTGTTGAGCTGGAGCATCTGGGGGCATTTCTGTATCTTTGTGCCATAAAAACGCTTTGTGCAAGCATACTGGATAAGACTGCTTTGCGGTCTTCTCAGTGCAGATAAATAACAATTGATCCAATTGTATCACTGCTAATTTGTTTTACTGTTGAAAGAAAAACCCAGTGATGAGATTTGTTTACAGAGAAACAGCTTTTAGATTGAGCACCTTGATTTTATCCTTTTGTTATGCATAATACTGTGCTGGCACTTTGTTGCCATGGAAACATTGGTGCTGTAGAGTGTCCATGAATTAAGCAGAGCACCAAAATAAGTCTTTACACATGAAGCAAATGTACGGACAACCTTCTTCACACCTTGTGTCATACTGTAAATAATGCTTATAAATCCTGATGAAACAAGATACTCCAACAGAACCTTCTAATTTGCAGTTCGTCTGGTAACCTGGTAAAGCCTTATTAGATTGCCAGATCTTTTGATGACACCACTTAAGAGTGGAGCGCTGAATGTACAGAAAGACAAAGAATTCCCTGGATGAAATGAGAACAAGGCATGAAAGACACAACTGTGAACTGGGAAAAGATGTGTTACCCTTGAGAAAGCAAGCGCTCTTCTGTTGCCATGGTGATGAATCCTATTAGGTAACAGTGTTGCCATGGCACGTGTCTCCTCGGTGATGCGGACCTGACCACACCCACTATGAACTCCAGCTGTGATGAGCAGGAGGCTTTATTATGGCCAACTGTCAGGAGGGATGTTTTTGATCATGTGGTCTTTTTCCATAGGGTGCTAATTTTAGCTCCCATGTTACAGTGCCGCAGAGCCCTGTCTTCTGTCTCAGCTCCACTGACCTGTGGCCTTTTTTTTTTTTTTTTTTTTTACAGGGAGCTGTCTTTTCTCCTGGGGTTGGAACGAACATGGGATGTGTGGAGACGGGTCACACACTGATGTCCCGCAGCCACGTCTCATCCCAGGGCTCCACCCACTCCTCATTGGCTGCGGAGCTGGACACTCTTTGGCACTATGCACTGTGACAGCTCCATCTCAGTAACATCCAGTTATCTGAGTTCGAAGGATTCCACAACACTAAATGCTGATTTACTACACACTGTAGTAACATATGCCTTTTATCAAACTGCCAATCTCACAACAACTTTCACCTCCTCTGAACCTTTTTCAAAGGTCACACTTTAAATCGCATTCGCCATAAATACTGTCATGTTGATGGACACAAGTTGAAATATGTTTTCTTTGAAGTGAAGCTATATTTTTTCCACTGGTGCATCACCTTGATGGACATGATGATGGAGCTGGCGGCTGTGCCTATAGCCATATGGTATCGGACCACTTGCTTTCATGAATGAAGCAGTTATGCTGCATTGAGGTGTGGGCGCCACTTGTGCTCTGGCTCCATCTTCACCTGTCAGCAGTTTAATCACTGTGATGTTGAGGGTCCTGAGACAGTCAGTCCATACTTTCAATGAAATACATTGTAGAGCGCTGTATTGACGCCAATAAAGATTTACTGTTTAAGCATTAAAACCAGCCTTTATTTTTTCCACTGTCCTCTTCATGTGTATTTTTTTTTTATCACACTTTCACTGTTTCTGTGTCTTGTTTGTCACACTCAATTGAGTAATCCCTCATGGGAAAAATTTATCTTGGGCTTTTTACCCACTCTAGATATTTATAAGCAGTTGGTGTCCGCAGTGCAGCACCTGGGGATCAGTGACAGGCCTGGAGCCAATACATGGTCAAGGGCAATGACAAGCTCATGACTTAAAGTGTCTAATCTGCTTTTCATGGCAATGCAGTTTCATTATAGAATCATAAATATCACTGAATTAATGCACCTGTTTGATTTAAACGATATAAAATGTGTACTTCGTAGTAAAAAAAAAGACCCGCTGAAAAATAATAATTTGTGTTTTCTTTTATTTGATCACTATTTTAATGTACAATCTGAACTGTATTATCACAAAAAATCCCTAAACAACAAACCAATCAGAATGATCAATGAACACCTTATTAGGATGACTAACCACAAAATGCACGGTGCCCTCGATAATCTGAAGTCTCACTAAACGGCACACTGTTGTTGCCTCTTTGTCGCATCATTGATCCAGTCATAATCGACACAGCTGTCTTACTGAGTTCAAATGTTGTACCTGTCCAGTTTTCAGAGCTTAGGCAGTGAGTTTGCAGTTGTCTGGAAGAAGTTGGTCCCTTTTTTCTAACATTTTGACCTTGTAATCTTTATGAATGTTCGCTGCTGACCCAAACTGCTGATATGAGAGATTTTACATGTACTGTACTGATATTAATGTTTTTGATGGCTGAAACCAGTAGCTACTTTAGAATTAAAAAATTACCATAATCTGTTCACAATAATATTTTAACATAGGCACTTTTCAAGTATGAACATGGAGTTTTGGCAATTCTTAGTATTGCATACTAAAATACCAATTGGCTAAAAACAAAACATAAATGTAATTTCAAAATGATTGTCAATTGAAATGTATTACTAAGTAATCATGTCATAGCAGTATTATTAGATATGTCAACGTTCAAAGAACATTGAATATCTATAATCACTTTGAAATAATAAATATAAATAAATACAACTTTTTAAAAATCTACGACGAATACCCCTTAAATGCACCATCTAATTACTTAACTTTACGTGTAAAGTGTGGTGCTTTGTTAACATGTGGGTGTTAGTGCTTGTTATAGCACATCATCTGAAACATGCCAAAGGAATGTTAAAAGTCCACTGGTGCAAAGTAGTGCAAATGTCTATTGAGACTGTATACAAAGATGTTTCCATGACAGTGCAAGTTTGTGTTTGTGTGTTTCATCTACTTCATTTGGCCAACATGACAAGTGTCAGGTTTTTGCTTGGGCGAGTAATTAAATCGGAGCAACATTTTTTTTTTTTTTTTGTTCAACAAAAGCACACAAATATCTGATGATCACTCAAAACATTAGTACACACAACTTGAACACACCAAAGCGTATTTACAGCACTGGCACACACCAAAAATAGGCACACAAAATACAACACAGTAACCATCACAGATACTGAGCTACAGAAGGCTTGACAACAAAACTCTCAGTGCTACATCTATGCTGAGTTTGTGATGTACAGGTTGTCACTGTCACACCCATTTAAAAATGCTAATACACAGAACAATGCTACAGCGCTATCAGGTGGGAGATGGGCCATTATGGGTCATACACATAGTGGTTGGTACACCATGGTTCATAACACAAACTGATTCTGTTGGTTGTCTGCTCCGGTGCTGTCGCTGGGTCTCTATAAACATATAAAAATAATAAAAGAAATTATTACACAAATTATGTTGAAATGGTGGGAAAATGGAGTGATGACTACCTCTGAGGCGCAGACAGAGGTATAATGACACTAGCTTTGACAGTAAAGAAAATGTGCTCCGTCAGTTTTCATGGTAAATGCTAAATTTACCATGTAGTTCCCATGCTTTAGCCAAGACACCAGACAAAGATCATTTTGATTGAATTGGAGTCGGTTAATATCATGCCCATATCATGCTGCGTCTTACAGGTTGATGTTCAGTCATTGTCATGCTTTGATCTACTTTGCGTCATGCTCACGGTCAACTGGGATATTCTCCTGTTTAATTTTTACTCCAACACAGGGAAATGTAAGGTCAAACAGCAGTTAAATGCACTAATCAAATGCTGGAAAGGAAAACAAAAACATGTATGCATATGCCATTGAATAAAAACGGAGTCTAAACAATCATTGTGTATAAAATTTATTTCATGCAAGGACTTTATTTACATATTTTATTTGAATACTTTTCTGTTGCATAACTGTTAAATACATGCATTTACCTTTCCCCAGGTAGTCTCACATTCCCATATTGACATTTTATGTTTGTGTTGTTGTTGTTGTTTTTTGTTGTTTTTTGTGTGTCTTTTTTTGTTTTCACTTTAAAATGCATAAGCATTTTTACCTGCATGTCATCAACATCAAATACCCCCCCCCCCCTCCCCATGTGAAAAGTCCATTAATTACCACAAAAGACTGGAGACTAGAAATGTAAATGTAAAACTATGCTCAGTCAGGATAAAAAACAAAACTCATGTTGCTATACTTGTTCTCTTTTCAACTTAGGATTTCTTAAAGTGCCCTGAAACTTGTGCATATTATAAGGGACAGTAGCAATAGTAACAGTAACAGCACTGATGCTTAAACCAATAAACAAACACACTGCATTTGTCATTGTGATTGTGGCTGACTGGATCTTATCAAAGTCACTAACAGTTTGGCTATTGGTCCCCTCTATTAAAATATGTTGTGCTCATCAGTCAAACACTCTTTATGGGAACCAGAAGTGTAATTATATGATAATACATTATGGTGCAGCTATAATAAGTATTAGGGTAGTATTGTGTGGGTAAGATACAGCACTGGTGTCAAAACGTACACCATCAAAACAAAGCTTTTGTTGCACTGTTATGAGCATGGTAAAGTGTACTGATGCTACTCTAGGAGTACTTTTTGAATACATTTAAAATCCACTTTTACTTTGCCTCTCCAGGTATGAAGGCACAGCTGTTTCTTCATTAATAAGACCTTTAATTTAGGCAGAGCAGCAGCAGCCACCCGCCCGTATGGTAAACTATCTCTAATGTGGATATAAAAGGTATATGCTCATAACAGCATGTGTTGGCTTTATAACTGGCTGGCTGTTAATTTGTTTTGGCTGGAGACCCCAATCAAATAAATACAAGAAAATAAATCTATGATTTTGGGGAAAGGCAAAGAATGGCAGCTACATAAAAATCTTTGCTATGACTGAGTCTCTTGTAAAGCTGTCTCAAAATGCATAAAATGACAAAGCACTCAGGCTTTTGAAAGAAAATATTTCTCTACAAGTTACTGTGATACAGTTAGCTTTGACTTGAACATAATATTTCATGCAGTTCATGCAAATGAACAGTTGTAGTTCTTCTGACATTTGATGCATCATAGTTTCACGTGAATTGTCATTATCTCCATATTGCATTGGACATTGAGAACATCAAGTTCAGTTTTAAGAGCCACTCAAACAACAAAATCTGCTCTTAAGATCATAACGTCTCTACTTTGCAACGTACAAAGCACTTGAGAGGAGCTCCCTTAACAGCTGGCATTGGTACCATTGAATGTGCTTAAGCCATGTATCATTTATGTCCAGCAGTGGGCATTGTATACATTGTATGAGAAAAATCTTTTACAAAGTAGTAAAAGCAGATGAAATTTAGTCATTAGCAGAAGATACATGAGATCAAAAGCAACAGAGCAACAGGCAATGACGTCAACATAGGAAGAGTGGTTGAGTCTGTGGTAGATATAGTAGAGTGCTTTGTCAGCAACAGAGGTGACCCATGCAGAGTGGCTGTGCCGATGTTTAGAGACTAGGATATGATGACACGCCCAAGGTGAACCCTTGGAAAATATTAGCACAGATAAGATCCAGTTTTCTTTTTTAGAAAAATAAAGAGTTGAATGAAAAAGCAGGAGCAAAAATAAAAAGTATAAAATCAAATTGGACAGGAAAGATAGAACGTGTGGACAGGCCTTCCAATGGCATTGTGTCTGCTACTCAACCATGCTACATAATGGATGGAATGGGAGAATGTGAGTGCTGCATTAGACATGGTGGGCTGCAGGGCAGGGCGGACACTGAGGACACTCCAGAGGCATCCCCGCTCATGCCAGACATGCTGTTAAGGCTCCAAGGCTTTTCATAACCTTCAGTTGAAAAACAGAGAACGTTCTGAGTACATCTGGGTACACTGCAGCACTGAATCATGACAAAAGAGTTTTTGCGATTCCTCACTAATAAATACTCCACCTGTTGCTTTCTTGTTTTTGTCTCCCAAGAAACAGGTCAGCACTACTTGAGACAGTTAATATTCTCCATGCATTGAGTGCATCAGGAGTACAGCATGCAGTGGGTGGTATCGGAATGGTTCGGAGTAAAACACTATAGATTAGAAAAGGTAGGCACCAGAGGCAGGGAATGTATACTGTAAGCTGTATTACTGGTACAGGTCCCCTATTATGCTTTTGCACAATTTCTAGACCTTCCTTTAAGATGAATAAGATACAATTCTTATCAAAAGGCCCAAATGTCATAAAGCTATTATGATGTAAAAATAGAATCATATCAGCCAGAGGAGTTTTTTTTTTTTTTTTTTTTAGAGATCATGTTGTAACAAAGAACTTTAAATTACATAATTGGTCTATTTGGATCGTGACTTCCAAAATTCAGGTACAAAGGATTTGGACTGAACATATCACAGCCATGGATGTACAAAACTGACCAGAGCTTGGCAATAAGAAAATAAATGGCACAGACATTAACATACAACGGCAATTGAATATAATTAACATAATTAATGAGCATACTGGTTAACGCTTATTGTGCTGGCTGCATGTGAACAGCTAGGACATTCTGATTAAATTTGAGAAAATTAGCAATCAAATGTCCCACACAACTCTTTTATAAAGTTTACTTGTCATATAAATGTATTTCTATAAAATATTGGCCTTTCTATGTTTGTGTTGTGCTCCATCACCATACTCATAGCACCCTTTAGCAAGACATCTCATGCACCACATGGTCAATGTACTCCCAAGATTTCAGATGGTAAAAGTTATCAATAAAACACATATACATACAAGTTACACGCATAGCACATAAATACTCTTAGGCATGGCAGACAACACATTCTCTATTTCTTCTTTATAAATCGAAAATAGCTTTCTTACTGGTAAATAAATAGGTGTATACATTATGCATGGTATAAAAAAATAGACTGTCAATGTGAACCTTATTGACATTAGTAGTGATTGTGCTTGGCCTTAACAAGTTAAGTGGAGTATTTACAATTAGCAGCTGAGTGAAGCTCAGTATAAAGAGTTTTTTTTTTTCTGTGTTTTAAAGCGCAACACTACAGGATTTTATTATATTTTATTCCTAAATGTATCTTAGTCTTAAATTAAATTAACTTCTGATACACCAAACTGTATGGATAATACTTTTACAAAGTAAAGAATTGCATTTATGGGGGGTTGTTAGGACTATTATTAACACACTAGACAATACATGAAAAGTCCCTCAGTCGTCCAGGTAGAATCCATGATAAAAGGAGAAGTTCAATTTGTCAACTGGACAAAGTTTGTTTGGTTGAAAACGTTTCGCCGCTCATCCGAGAGGCTTTGTCAGCTCTAATAAGAATACTGGTAAGACACTTGCTTATATCTTGCTGTAGGGAGGAGCTACCTAGCTAACTACTTTCCGGAACTATCTCATTGGTTTCCGTCTTTTGTTTCTCTGGCGTCTAGATAACGATCCCTATTCATCCCTACACGACTGTCTTTCCCACCTCTGGCCCTGCCCGGCTAGCCCTATTGTTTCCCTGTTTGCTTGATCTAGGCTTAAGATTGGAATTGTAGCACCAACACAGACGGGCGTGCCAGAGTGGACCGTCATCTGCCGTATATCTTCACCTAGAAGCCACGGGTCATTCATTTGAGGACAGTGAGGTTCAGATCTTAGCCAGGGAATAGAATTGGTTTGAGAGGGGAGTTAAAGAGGCTATTTTTGTCAAAAAAGAGAATCCTTCACTGAACAGAAATGGTGGAGTCAGACATAATTTGCATCCCATCTACAATTCCATTCTTAAGCCTAGATCAAGCAAACAGGGAAACAATAGGGCTAGCCGGGCAGGGCCAGAGGTGGGAAAAACAGTCGTGTAGGGATGAATAGGGATCGTTATCTAGACGCCAGAGAAACAAAAGACGGAAACCAATGAGATAGTTCCGGAAAGTAGTTAGCTAGGTAGCTCCTCCCTACAGCAAGATATAAGCAAGTGTCTTACCAGTATTCTTATTAGAGCTGACGAAGCCTCTCGGATGAGCGGCGAAACGTTTTCAACCAAACAAACTTTGTCCAGTTGACAAATTGAACTTCTCCTTTTATCACACTAGACAATACCACATTCTCAATCCATATCATATTTTTTTTAATATGCTGTACTGTATTCTCTCTTCAATTCTCTGTCAATGCTATGGTTTATAAATTGATTGATCAACTTTAATGTATTTGAAATTTTGGGCCATATGTATAGGGAAAAAAGCAATATAGTATAGTTAAAGAAAATTAACTATTTAGAATATTTACACAGAAATTGTAGTAGTAAGTAAATTAAATACCTTAATGTAAAATTAGAACATTTTCAGTTTTGATATGTACCTTTACATACTAACTGATCTTAAATATTAATTAAATACAACAATGTTTAGCCTATAGTGTCTCGCTTTAATTAATTTGTGTAGTCATCAAAACGGGTAGAAGTAGCCTGTCTAGCCTGTCAGGTGTCAGTGTCTTACAGCGGCCTGTGATTGGCTGTTGCTGTACATACCCCTGCGCACTCTGCCCCCTGTGTGGTTGGGGCGCTCTGCAGTAGTGACCAGGAAGCAGGGACGCTCTCTTTCGCTGGGGCTGAAGATTTCTTCAGGAGAAATGGCCTGGTCTATGTGAGGACAGTCTTCATTCGCCAGAGCCGCATTAGCTGCCTCGCCGTTTAACTTTGAGTCTAGAAATAAAACACATCAAATAGAAAGATTTCACAAAAGCCTTTAAACTGACATTTGCAGATGGGAATACAGAAATATTATTGTTTTTATTATGTTCAAAAGAGACGTTAGAATCTGAGCAGTAGATCCATTCAAAGTAAAATCTAATTATTAGTATATATACTAGTACAAGTGGGTCACTGAAGATCACTGAAGTATTGTTTATTTGTTTTGTTTTTTTCTTTTAATCAATTAATTTGAAACACTTTTAATGTTGGATTACTTTTACAGGCTGCCACAGTAAACCATGTGGATGTAAACCTGGAGGTCCCCAGGTTTGAGCAGGAATCAAACCACCAACCCTTTGGCAAGCGGGTATTCAAACATTCTGCATCACTGACACTTTGAAACCCAAATGAGTATCTTATGATATGAGAATCACATAAGGCTCTAAGGAATATAATTTTTGAATGTATAAATAAAGTGACTCCATTATCAACATCACTGCTAGGTGATTGCAGATAAGAGGAGAGGAGTAAATCAAAGTGTTAAGAAATACAAAATCAATAGTACAATAGCTCATTGTCTGTCTGGAGCCCTCTTTCTCTTTTCCCCACTTAAATATGTATTACAGTGCTAATTTTATTGATTGCTCCCAGCAAAGGTGATTGGTTTGGTAAATCAAAGAGAAAAAAACCCAGAAAAAACTGCAATACATTTTAAGTTTTTTTTTTTTTTTTACCCTTGTCAAATGTATAATTAGAAACACACAAAGCAAAAATATTTTGTTTATTTTTAACAACATTGTGTCTTTCATTTGATACGTTTGTTGATTATGTAATATTATTATTTTTGTAATATTGTCCTTAAAGTGGGACTAAATACCAAATTTCAGCCACAATCACATAGAGATGCTAAACTGGGTAGTACCTGTGGACTAAAGAAGAGAGTGAGGGGAGATGAGATTGGTCTAATAGGTATCCAAACTGCAAACTCCACCCCTGCGTCCATATGATTGTAATCAGAAACAGGGAAGTAATCAGGGAAGTCGTGCATGATGTCACCAGGTACTTGAAATGGCAGTGGCCTCTGAAGGAATCCCACATTTAGATTTAGAAGATTTTTGACCAGAAAGTTGCAAATTTACCTAGAACTAAGACAAAAAAATGACTGTAGATAGTGTTTTTAAAGCACCATGTACAGAATTTAGTAGCAAAAAAAGCTGATTTTGTGCTTAGATCCACTTTAACTTGAAAGTCCCTTTACTTGTCCTTTCTTTTCTGGGTTGCCAGTGCCATACTGAATCACCTGGCCCCTTATGTACAGAGGCTTCCATATGAATATGTGTAATAGGTTTTAACCTGTGTCTTCCCCTGGCTTATGACCGGCACAGTTATGGCACAAAATGTTACTGAAATTATTCAATTTAATTCAAATCTACTCACACCCGAACTCACACCCGAACTCCCACCTTACCCATCTCCCACCCCCCACCCCCCATATTGGCATAACCTGTATTCCATAAAAAGACCTATCACTCTAGACACTTTTAAAAAAACTGCTGCTAAGGACTACTGTTGCACTGTTGCACATTTACATTTACTACTGGATTTTACTCCTGTTGCACTGTTGTTTACTACTGTTATTGCACACTAACATTTACTACTGGAATTTTTAGTACTGTTGTTTACTCCTGTTATTGAATTTTACCCCCGTTGCACTGTTGTTTACTACTGTTATTGCACATTGACTACTGGAATTTTAGTACTGTTGTTTACTCCTGTTATTGCACTAGAATTACTACTGTTGCACATTTATTTTTATTTTATCTTAACTCCTATGCACATTCTACTGCACATGACCAAGTCACTGCTGTATCTTCCATTGCACATTTTTGATGCACACTGCACACTTTGGAAATCTGTATATAGTATAGGTTATTTGTTATTTATTATGTTGCACTGTTTTAAGATTTTAGATCGTAGACTTTAGTTTTAACTTTAGATCTCTGTCTTAGATAGTTTTTTGTTGTGTTTTGTCTTCATATTGTATTTTGTACACTGTCTTTTTGCACTACCTGGCCAGAGAGAAACAAAATTTCGATTCACTGTATGTTGAACACATATGGCAGAATTGACAATAAAGCTGACTTTGAACTTTTGAACTTTGAAATCTAGACTTCCCCAAAATGTACTTGGTCTTACCTTGAAATTTGATTTCGAAAACATCATCATGAACGACCACTGGGCTGGGATGTTGCGAGCTGATGCTAGTCTTGCAGTAGTTAGGAGAGCCGAGATGCGGTGGTCGTGGTATGTGCCTTTTGTTTTTCTTTGGTAGTTTCTGTTTCGCCATGGCCAGGGAGTAATACATTCCAAAGTTGTTGACAATCACTGGGACAGGCATTGCGATGGTTAGCACCCCAGCCAGTGCACACAGGGCTCCAACCAGCATCCCCGAAGTTGTCTGAGGGTACATGTCTCCATAGCCGAGCGTCGTCATGGTCACCACAGCCCACCAGAATCCAATGGGGATGTTCTTGAAGTGTGTGTGTTCGCTGGCTCTTGGGTCGTTGGGGTTGGCTCCAATACGTTCAGCATAATAAATCATAGTGGCAAA
The DNA here is from genome assembly GCA_036785185.1 of Paratrypauchen microcephalus. Lineage (NCBI taxonomy): Eukaryota > Metazoa > Chordata > Actinopteri > Gobiiformes > Gobiidae > Paratrypauchen > Paratrypauchen microcephalus. The sequence continues at coordinate 242,787 of JAVJIX010000020.1, read as the reverse complement.
AATGAGTACACCGAGAGCCAAGAAGATGATGAGAAGCAGAAACTCATTGGTACTGGCTCGTAACGTGTGTCCCAAAACCCGGAGTCCTACAAAGTGTCGCGTTAGCTTGAAGATACGGAGAATTCTGACAAAACGCACCACTCGAAGGAAACCAAGCACATCCTTAGCTGCTTTTGACGAGAGCCCACTTAGCCCCACCTCCAGGTAGAAAGGAAGGATGGCCACAAAGTCAATGATGTTAAGGGCGTTTCTTATGAAGTCTAGTTTATTGGGGCAAAAAGTTATTCGCATGAGAAATTCAAAGGTAAACCAAATAACGCACACGCCTTCGATATAGGTGAGGTAGGCGGCGGTCTCGGTCTCTTGGTAGATGCGTGTGACGTTGTCCTCCACATCCAACTCTGTGCGGTTGATGATGGGATTGAAGGCTTCGTGGGTCTCCAGGCAGAAGGTGGTGATGGAGACGAGGATGAAGAAAAGTGAGGCCAGAGCGATCCACTGAGCAGGAAAATAGCAGGATAATTAACAAAAGGAGAGAGACAAAAGAAGGGAGGGGAGGGCAGGGAGGAGAACAAAAACACGAACATACAGAATGTAATCACACCATTTTTAGCAAGCAATGCAATTCAATATATCAACTTCAAGGATGTGCACAGAGTATCACTACCTAAAAAAACATATAACCCCTGATAACTTCTATTGTATTTGCAAGGCTAATTTTGTGTTTTGTTGAGGACTCTCTTAAATCAAAAGGGCCTAATCAATGCAGGATCGCAGTACCTATTTTTCCCCCCTCAGCTCTATCTCAAGGTCAAAGCATTTCCAACGGTGAACTCCATGCACCAGATTGAACGTTTGTGTCCACCCCATGTCTAAAATTAGCCACGGCTCTTCCCTTCAGCATGATCACTACTATGGGTCTTTCCTGTACAAGGTCACAGTGTCTAGATGATCAGCTCATGGGAACCGAATCAAGCTCAATTTCTCCCTGAAACCTATGCTTCTCCTATACTACTGTAGCCCTCATTACGTATTGATTACATGATCCTATTTCATCACATTAAGCGATGATATTTCTGTTGTGTGCAACATGTCACAGATCCAGCTTGCTATCATAGTCACTGATTGTGCTATGATCATGGTAGTTTACATGATGGATTAAGCCATAGTACTTTATAGCAAAGAAAAACAATGGTTCTTCAATGGGTCAGTAGCACAGAATGGCAGACACAAATAGACAGGCAGAGCAAAGAGAGACTTAATCATCCTATGAATCACAAAAGTTGGATCAATATCAGTGTGCTCATGCATGAAGATGTCTTTATGGGGTAAGTGATGCTGTGCAGTGCTCCTTGTTGTGTAGCTAGAAGCGCTAATGAGTGGCAACATGAGGTGGCAGCTGGAGGTACAGGCATGTCTGGGCAAGGAAGATCTGTCCTCGGAGACAAGGAGACAGGCTCAGGTCTCTGTCAGTAAGATGGAAAACAGGCTCATAACATTTCATCACTGACAATTCATCGCATTGTGTCGAGGAAATCACAGAGGGCTTAGGAACATCTGCTTCCCATCTCTGTTTGTCCACTGGTCCACACGGTCACAGCCCGTAATAATGAAAGGGGAATTATCAAGTGATTTTTTACAGATGAAAAAAATCACTTTACATTTTGTGCTCACACTGAATAGCTGCAGTATTATGTCATACACTTTTGCTAGTGTTTTTTTGTATTATGTAATGTTATTGTTTTGGCAACCCACAATGCTGCTAAAACAGTGCCTAACTAGGCCAATATGACAAAGACTGATAGGAAATGTAATGTATAACTTTGATTTCAAAAAGGTGGGTGTGTTCTTTTTACAGGGGGGCTTCTGGAAGGGCATTTAGCATAACACTTATGCAAAAGTCATATGCACATTTAGTCCCATTCAAGACCCAATCCTGGATAAATGATAAGGTCTTGGCTTGCTTCAAGTCCTATGGAAAATCAATATGAAAATCACTATGAAACACTATGAGGCAGAGGATTGTTGTTGTGATCCAAGCATTAAAGGTCCTATATTGCACTATAATATGTACATTATGCATTATAATATTGTTTCCTCGTCAAAAGCATACCTGGAGTTGTGTTTTTGTTTCATTCACCCACCCACGTTTAACACACAAACCCTGTACATTTCTTCTCTCATACAGTAAACGCTCCACCTTGTGATGTCATGTGGTAATACATAAAGTGCTCCACTATGTTTTTAAACTCCATACACCTTAACTAGAATCATTTCGATAATTTCAGACCTGAATTTGCAAATCTCTTTTGAATAGAAGATAAAAAATTAGCTGTTAACTTGAAAACTACTGCTTCATGTCATCACAAAGTAGAACAGAGCATTTTGAGCTTTGGAGATGTAGACAGACTGCTCATTACAACATGTGTGAATGAAACAAAACAACTCCAGGTATGTTTTTGAGGAGGTAACAATCTAACATTGCTTAAACACACCCAATTGACTCAAGAGTCAATTTTGCGTAATATACTACGACCTATACTAGGAATTTACATGACTCTTTAACCCCAGTGTCCTCCTCTCCTTTCTGAGCAACTGTAAAAGTGGCTAATTGAACTGAGGCTTAAATTATGTGGCTTTGTGACAGTTAGAACAGTGTAGCCTGGAGGGGAGGGTGACGGGAGCATAATCTGTGCTTCTTATTGGCTAATTCTCACTGTTGCTGGCATAGCCTACAGAGTGATATGGAGTGACAAGGGTTTTTCCACTGATGTATCCACCGTGAATAGAGTCAGTAATTAACTCAGAGGCTCACTTCTAATTAATCTTCATGCCAGTCTTAGTGGAGCAGTCTCAGTTAGGGCTCTCATATATATATTCATATATATATACAGTATTTATATATTCATATAAATCGCTACTGAGAATAATATTCAATAATACTGAAACTACTTTATGCCACTGAGCATAACAGGATAATCCCAGTAAACACATTTTTAAAGAGAGAATATCATTAAAAAGCCTGAGGAAATAAATAGCAGAATGAACCAATAATTAGCCATAGAACTTATTTATTCTAGTCTATACACCTCAAATCTTACAATATCATATAAAAATGGCAAAAATCTCCCCACTATTTTAAAGAAAATGTACACATGATAAATATTGTGCCCTAAAATTCCAGCTTTCATATATTAAATGATAAGTCAATATTGTAATTATCGTGACAGGCTATAGTGTCAGTCTATTCCAAGTCATGGTTTTGTATTGTTCTTTTAAAACTAAATTTTATCTGTTAAAAAAAATGCAACAATATAACTAATAACATTGGTAAGGCTGCATGGAGCACTGTGGTCCTTGTATATTGGTCAGATGAACCACATTATAGAGTGCATTCATGCGGAAACTTTCCCACAACAAGGCCAAAAAGGACACCTCTTACAAATACCTGTTTAGCTTCAGCTGTAGTGCCAAGGACTGCCTTTCCTCTCGCATGCCCCATTTAACTAAACCCTCTCATTGCCCTGGAAACATCGATACAAAAAAACCTGTGGGGTGGTTCCTATCTCGCAGAAGATGGAGTAAAGATGGAGAACAGTGATTTACATTGGAATTATTTAGACAGATGAGGCCATGGTTGAGTCCACCTCCATCCCCCACCTCCCCCACCCACCCCCTATCACTTTCTTTCTATAGTGTCTATACGGTCCATGCAGTGGACTGGAGACCCCAGAGAGAGCAATTTCAAGGTCATGAAAACCTCCCACATCCATCAATCCTTGTCTCCCCAAACAAAGGAAGCAGACACATTTACAACTTAATGCAGCATTTAAAAGCAACAAAAAAGGAAAGTGATTTTGAAGTAATGTGTTTTAGTGCTATAGCAATGGATCAGATGAACTATAATTTGAATAGCAAAAATGACTGATGTTTCACATGGCTAATGCCAAAGAAACCTAACTCCCTTTCCATTGTATGTTTACTATAGTGTTGTCTGCAGTGCACACAACAGAAACAACTGACAGACATTTGCCATTTCAATTATCAGCCACTGCACAAAATATGAACTTTGCTGTCATTTGTTCAGGAGCCAAACATAGGCTGTCTCTAGAGCACCAAATATGCACCAAATATGGCAACACATAAAAAAAAATGCGTATAGTCTATGGTGCTTAAGCTCAAACTGGCCTAAGAGCACAACTTACCCTTGCATATTTGGAGGAGTAGGGGTCTTCAAACAGAGCCCAAACACGTTTTTGCCACCTACTCCACAGGCTACCAGTGCGCGCGTCCGTGTGGTCCCCCTGCGCCAGCCTCCTTGTCATCTCATCATCATCCTCAGCATGATCTACCTCCGGCTCCGGGTCGTCACTCGTCAGGTCTAACAGTCCTCCCCCGCCGAAACTATCAAGGGCCTCCTCTGCTTCCCGGTGTTGCCTATAGGTCATCCAGCAGCACGGCTCCACGTCTGTTTCATCAATGCCCCAAAAGGCCAGCTCTTCCTCATACAGTGGACCGCACACATCCGCGGGGCAGTGCAGTTTGCCTGTCCTGTAGTAGTTGAGGATGTGCGCAAACACACCCGGGTGGCGGTCAAAGAAAAACTCCTCAATCTTTGCGTCATAGTCAAAGTGATTGGGAGCATCAGGTTCGGCGAGCCAGGACAACCGTGTGCCAGGTAGAGTGCGCAAAGTGCTGCGGTATGTCTGATGTCTGATCCCTCCCACGTTAATCACAATGCGATCCTTGTCGTCGCTCAGGCCCATTTCGTCCCCTTGGCATGTCTCCTATAAGTTTTCTTCATATCAGAGTAACAAGGACCACAGCAGGGAAACTGGAGAAACTATTACATAAGAAACAGAGGACGCTACCTGTGGTTTGTTCCCACTGAGAAACAAATGATCGCTGCTGGACGCGCACCAGGCTACATTCCCTTTAAACACCTGCCATTCACAGCGCTTCTCTGGGCGCACGGCTACACAATCAAGACCCCAAAATGAATACAGCCAATGGCATCACATTAGAAATGGACGTCACATCATCGCTAAATCCAAGATGTCGAGAGAAAAAAATAAAAGACAAACACTGGCCAATTGTTCCTCATAAGAAGAATAAATCCGGCTCATCGGACTCCCCAGGCTGCGCTGGCTGATCCGAGCTCCGTAAACGGCTTAATGACTTTCAAAGCAAGGTGAATGCGGTGGTGCTGAGGACAGCGCCTGAACAGCGACAGTTGAGAGCGGCTCCGGGCTCAGCTCGCCTCCCTCTCCCCGAGCAGCTGCCGCACGACGCGCCGCAGGTCTTTGTGTTGCTCCCGCTCAGACTTCCGTGAACTGCCTTTCATCTGCTGTGCATGGACAACATCTGATATACCTACATGCATGCACGAAGAAAAAACAAACAAACGTGGGTGTTTTAAACAAAATGTGGAATGAGGCGGCGGCAGGTCTCTAAAAACGCCCCAACTGCCTGTTGTTCACACGAGATGCCCCTCTGATCAGATGGAGCATGCCCAGTGTGAGGAGAGCTGCAATTGTTTAAACACGCTGTCAAGCACCAGCCAATTGAGACTGCTTAAATTGTCATTGGTGCACAATATTTGCTGTCCCTCTCACTCACTGGACTCCCCAGAGGGTGCTGATAGGTCCGCAAATCCGCCCAGAAAGTCAAACATTTTACATAGGCCCACTATATGCCTGCACGGCTTTTATAATGGCCATTATAGACGCTGATAGTCTGGTCATAATGAGAAGTTATGTTAGCCTACAAACATTCAGCGTCTCTTTAATGCAGCATCGCTGTATAACATTAACAACAAACGATTACAGTGTTGTGCTAAAAGTGTAAAATCAACCAACTTTCCACACCGATCTTCTTCAGCAGGGGGCGCAGGCGCATTTCTAACTTTTCAAAAAGTTAGCAGTATTTTTTTAAGGATTATTTGATCGTCTTAAATTGATGCAGTTTTTATAACCTATGATGCTATATGCAAATTTTGTTTGGTATAATGTTACATGTTTTGTTGTCCTTTGAGGCAATGGCTGTGAAAGATAGAAAAACCCTCCTGGTGGTAACAGTAGGATTTGAATGTCATTAAAATAATGTGGAGGGGGTAAAGGAGTACTGCAGGCTACATGCGGTCTCCAGATGGGCCTCCTTACGGTCCTCCCCTTGAGTTTCCTGGGCAGGTTTTGTCCCACGCTCCTCTCTGTTTAGGAGGAGTCAGCAGCTCCAAGAGGGCACACATTACTGCCTCACACACTGGGCTTCACTGTTTGGTCAGAGACGAGCTAATCAAACTCCAGGATGGCTGTGGCAGGCTGCACCTTGTGTATTAAATACATGCTGTTCTTCCTTAATTTTATATTTTGGGTGAGTATTTTTCCCTTGCATAGATGTTTTTAGAATGTCGTTCCTGCTTCAGCTAACAATACACACTCCATTGCAATGCACTATTGCAAACCCTAACTAACACCTTCTTTCTTTATCTATAGCCTATTACAACAACCCTGTTACTCACAGTTTGGGGAATAATTTAAAGAATTTAATTATAAAAGGTTAGTAACAAGTGATCTAACTAATGAATACTTTTTCCTCAGTTGTAACGCCGCTATAAATAAATAAGGTCGTTATTTTACTGTGATTATCAACAGCGGTGACAGGTCAGACTGAACTCTCTCGTCTCATTCAGAGGAGCTGCAAAGTTTTTTCTTTGTTTTGGGAAGTAAACAAGACACAAGTGATGGATTAGAGACACTGACAGCTGAGCCAAGCCCTCTGCTCACAGCTGCTTATCGTGAAGTGCAGCTAATTTATTATGTGTTTGATGTCCATATGCTATTGTTCTGATATCAGTGCGTTTGGTAAATGTGCAGTGTGGACAAAATCTGCTGCGTAAAGGAGACAGTTGTTTGTCCCGTGTTCGTGTGACTACAGTTGTGAGTTAACGTTATAACGATGGCTCGTGGTGCATATGGTGATTTGCAGGCCATATGCGACTGAATAGAGCTCGTTTTTACTTGGTAAAAGCAAATCAGGTGAATTTTTAACGATTTTGTTTTACTTAATCTGGTAGCCTAATTAGTTACTTTCATCTTCCAGTGACGCAGGTACTAGAGAAGTAAGGGGTAACCAGGCTAACTTACTTTTCTGAAGGTTCTTCACATGAGAACTACTCATCTTTTGGGGTGTTCATTACATGGTGGGTGGCTTCTTCAAATTAGTTGTTGTTCATATAAATTAGATGAATTTGGGTGGAGATATCCTTCCCTTCCATTGTTTGAATAGGGTCACCAGTACCAGCTTCAAATTTCTGGTAAAAATACAAAAGTGGGCCTCCAAACACAGCCTCTTCCTCTGTGGGCAATATTTTCCAGTCAATAGTTCTAGATCAGAGATGCTTCACAAGTCCATTTCTACTTAGAAAATGGACCGCTTCTTTGTGGTTTCTTTTGAATCTTTTTTTAGATAAACGTCACATTAGCATATCCTGGACACGCCACTTTTGATGGAGCGTTTCCTTTGCTGTTGTTGCTTGTCATGGGCAAACTCTGAGAACTCTCTTCCTCAGTTTGCTATTTTTCATGTCGAGGATTTGGCTTCCTGTTGCTTTGAGAACAATGGACTAAAGGCTGTGCCGACAAATGTGCACATCTAGACATAAACATTGCAATAGTTTGGTATGTTCACTTGTCATATGCTTTCTTTCTTGTTGCATATCGGTGGTATACTGAACCAAATTAGGATTAGTCCTGTATTGTGTTTTTTTTCTCTGAATGCAGAAATGAAGAATGTTTGGCAATCTGGCCTTACAGCTGGCATCTGAAAACCTTGACTGACTATAACATATAATTGTATAATATTGACATGTTCTGTATTTCAAAGTAATGAAACAACAAAGATATTTTTGTCCCGCAGCTTGCAGGAGGTGTGATCCTAGGAGTGGCATTGTGGTTGCGCCATGACAGCCAAACCAGCAATCTTCTTATTCTTCAATTTGAAGATCAACAGGCACCAGGAACCTTCTATATAAGTGAGTACACACTATAATCACTAGGTCTTTCTCTGAAACAAAAACACATATGGTAAGGGCTTAAAATGGCTCAAGTAAAACATGTCACAGCCCTTGTGTTACTAACAATTATCAGTGGAAAAAAGGCCAGAATAAAGGAGCACTATGTTTAGTTTTCTAGTTGTTTGTGGGATTTATAGTTATTATGAAGAAGAAACAGTGTATAGATTTTCAGAACATATACAGTATGTTTAAATGTAATTAATGAAGTGTATGAGAAATGACTATGTTGGAAATATTATGTAATTTAAGTACATTTTAAGGCCCTCTTAAGTCACATCCTAACAATGTGACACAAATGTTAAACATGAGTCATATCCGTAGCTAATTCAGTAAAAGGTATTTTTGGCCCCGGCATCTTCCTTGGCCTTCTTCTGTACTAGCATATATAAGTTCCTGTGAGAGTAGCCTGGTCCTCCCATTTCTTCTGGGTCTACTAAACTCTTCTTCCCATTCTTACTGTCTACATATTTTATTCTGCACATCACAGGGATTCCGGTAGTAACCAAAGTCTCTGCCCTTCACGGTCGACTTGCCCCATGCGAGAAACCATGTGAGAGTAGCTGAAATAGAAAGAGGGGCAGAGGGGCAGAGTGACCCCCTTTACAAAAACATCCAGGAAACAGGACCTACGTAAATCCGCATATAGAAACTCAACTCCAGGCTACATCAGTTTGACTGATCTGACTGCGCTGTCATTGGGCCGGCACACAGGTGATGCACTCTAACCCGCAGAAGCATAAGGACACTTTCAGCTGAATATTTTAGCAGCTAAGGCTTAAAAACTCCCAGCCTCTGCACTTGGAGGAGAAGAGCCAGATGGTTTGACAGATGTTGAAGCATGGTCTATGTGGGGAGAGGAAAGCAATATGACACGGAAAAATGTAAATATGTTAAAGAATGTCAAAAAGTGTAAAGAAAGAAAGAAAAAGGAAAATAAAAACATAAATAAATGCAGTTAGATAAATTATAATTTGATCATAATAAACCATTAACAATAGCAAAAAGACTGGCCAATATTCCTCAGTACTCATCAGGTAAAACTGGTAATTGACATTTTTCTCATAAAAGATCAACATATCAGTTGCAATTGAAATATTTTACCATTCAATGAAAACAGCCCATTAAAACAACAAAGGATTTGCCTGGAAATCCAGAAGGATATCTCTCTGTATTTGTTATACAGATCCATATCAGCAGCTGGTACAGCGATGAGTCTGGATTTTTTTTCCAGGCAAACAAAGGATCACAAAAACAATTCAAATTGTACGGCTAAAACAAAAGTTAAATAGAGCCTATTCTAAAAGGTCTTCTTATAACCTGTAATCGTACTGAAATTAAATGTGTCGAAATTCAGCTAGCTTTATGTATCAGTAAATAATAAAAGAAAGTCAATTTTACTCATGTTTTTAAGACATGAAGGTCACTTGCGGTTGAGTTGGATTAGACTTAGATTTAGGTTTTTAATTAGGCAGTACAATCAGAAAAGTTTCATTACCATTGTCAGTAAACACGTTTCACAATTTGGTGCAAACATAACAAGGAGAAGGCTAAAAACAATAATAAAAATATAATTGTTTTAAGTGTAAGAGTATCATGGAAAAAAATTAATGTAGAGTATGGCCTTGTATTTATATTTACACTGAAAGTAATCTACGATGCAAAAAATACAAACCTTTAACTGACCTGTAAAACCTGACATGCATATATAGCAACACTGAACCATTTCATCATCCAGGCCCATTGTGGCAGTCATGTTAACTGAGCCCATTAATTTAGATCGGGACTCTGCCTCTCTCCCATACTTACCCCGGGCTAAGTACAAGGAGCATATGTAAACCAGGGCTTTTTATAGAGTAAGGGCTGTACTCTGGATTTTAAAGTCAGAAACAGAGGCCCACCCAAGCTAGATCAAGGAGAGTCTATTTTTTCAAAATGTTGTACAAGGTTATTTGAATTATGCAGGGGCGTATGTTAGTACGGCGTACATCTGCACATTATCCTCCAAATTAGAGTTTGGAGTGGATGTTTTTAGCATGCTGGCCTGTGAAAGTGGTACTTATGTATGGAAGGAAATTCTGCTCTTTTGGCCTGAAATTATTATTCGTTGCAGTTGCCAGTTGGTTGGTGAGGTTAGCGTGGCTGTGCAGATGTTTGACACTGTGTGCACAATGAAACTTAAGGACACCGTGTAAACAATATATCAGACATTTTGCACAAAATGGCAAATGGGAACTTGACTTTACAGTTGCATAATGCTTCTTAAAAGGTGCACTATGTAACATTTGTAGTGGAGGGTCCGCCACCTGCTTGTCTCCATGGACATGTTATATGCTATATATGCTTTGTCTATAATGTTCCACCGTTTATAGATTAAACCTATCCAGGAGCAGGTTACGGCACTATGCTACATTACATTTCAGATCTGTGGAGAGCCGCCCCTATTCACAAAAAGTTTGTATTTTTGTGCAATAGAAACACCCATAATGAATGGGTGAAGATGTATATACCATGGAACTTTCCGGGCAAAGCAATAACATCTCTGAGTAGGTAGCGGATCCTCCACCAGAAAAGTTGCACAGTGCACCTTTAACATATCAAAACCATAACATTGGTTGGTGTTAACTGTATAATGTAGTGTTCTATAATGTTATTGTGAAATATGATTTGCTCAGTGGCTCAGTGGGTGGAGCATTTATCCATAGAGTATCATTTTATGTTTAAGTTTAAACTTTGGCCACTATATATTTTTTCCACAACATATTATTTGTTCCTAACTTTGTTTTCACTTTAGTTCCCCTAAAGTCATTACGTTAGTTTCTAATTATATGGTAACCTTTTTTGCCATTTTAATTAAGAAAAACAAGAAGGTCTTCTGAGGCTTCTGAACCCCCTCCACCTTTCTGTGTGGAGATTACATGGTAAGATAGAAAATAAATGAACTTCCCTGGTGGTACAAAATGGTCTCCCTTCAGGCCTCAGTAGCCCTAAGTCCTCGCAGGTGTTGTCATAGTAATGCAAGCCAGCAGAAATAATGTCGGCTTTGGCCACATTGCCGGGATACTGGCTCTGGTATAAGCTGTTCTTGGTTCAACAACACAGAAATCCACTCAGGGTGAATAAAAGAGAGCAGAAAAGGGAGCAAGAGAGCAAATGTTGAAGGCATTGCATGACAGACAAAATACAGGCTGAGTTGTCAAAGGGCCTCTCCCAGTCAGGGCTTTTTTTTTTACCAGCACTGTCTATCTATCCTGCCCTGCATTAGGCTGTGTTTTGTTCACACATGAGTAAGAGTAGAAAAGGAGCTGAAAACAGAAAATGCCCCCATGCCCCTGCTAAAAGGACTCACTAGTTGGCCTGATGTGGGGAAACTAGTCATGCAGATAAAGTGCTCCCACTCATGCACTTTACAGTATTTCAGCTGGTTGATAATTAATATTTATAAATAATTTAGACTTCTCGACCTGTCATGGCATCATTTAGATTAAAGCCTCTAATGCAAGGAGCTGGCATAGTATTATCAAACCCGTTAATGTAAGAGCTTTTTGTGCATTACATTGGTGCACCGCCAGGCTTTTTGGTTGGAGCCCATCACCTTCTTGTTTCTATGCATATGGTACTGCTCTGTCTGTTATGTTCCCCAGTATGACAGTAAACTGCTCTACCTTATATTTATTACATTACAGGTGGTTTTATAGAAAAACAAAACAAAAACAAAACAAAAACCTATAAAAACAGGCATTCTTACTGTGAGTGGAGTTGCCTCTCCACTGACCTTTAACCTGGTTTGGTCTCCATGATATTAAACATTTGACATATTAAACATGACATTTGACGGACCCTCTACCAGAAAAGTTACGCAGTTCACCTTTGAAGTCGAGTGAACAGCAAAAGGGTAAAAACAATTAGCTGGAATTTAATAGAAACATTTTACTTTAAATGGAGTTACAACATTTATTTACTAGTACTTTTAGTTCTAGGAATATCTTACTTACAACCTTACATTTAGGTTGCCTCTGCTTTCTTAACCAACCAGACATGTTCCTCCAAACATCCTTAAACCATGACTGTCTTTTATTTAACAGAATAATAAATGAAAATGTGCTTCAGTTTCCTGGTAGGGCTATAGCTCAAGGTCAGAGGTCACAGTGGTGTTGAGGGGTCAGGCAGACACTTCCTGGACTGGCGCTGCCTCTCCCTCTCAAACCGGATTTATCTGCAGGATGTCAATACCGTCATGTCATCCAACAGCCAAGGCAAGAGGAACATCCAGGAAGTCCATTATCAAACAATGTAGCCTACAGATCAATGTGGAGAAAGGGGAGTCTGGGCTGGACACGCTGCCCTCTAGTGGGCTAAGAGAGAATATAAAACCTATTTCTCATGTGTTTTTTGCAGGTGTGTACATACTGATAGCCGTGGGGGCGATCATGATGCTGGTGGGATTCCTTGGATGTTATGGAGCCATTCAGGAATCACAATGCCTGCTGGGAACAGTAAGTCTCCTCTCAAACCATAGTATTGTAGGGGAAAAAAAAATGTTATATGCCATTCCTCTTGACATTCTCTTATTCAGTGTTTTTTTCTTTATGTTTATTACATTTTACATTTTATATACATACAGAAGACATCAAATATATTATGCAAAATATATGGAATTATGCAGCAAAGATTAAAAAAAAACTCTTTAAATAATTTATATTCAAATGCTCACTTTTTTATTTTTATTTATTTATTTATTTATTTATTTATTTATTATTTCATATTATGAGATTTTAACCAACTAAGAAGTGACAGTTTGATTGGGCGAAATCAGCTGTGCAAAACGACAGCTAAGGAAGTAACTAAGTAGCTAGCTATGTACATTTGAGATGCTACAGGCTTTTTATGTGGCAGCAAACGTGGCAGAAGAGCTTTCACAGGAAATATTTTGAGGGAAACAACCATTTCATTAAAAAACCGAAACACCAGAGCAGAGTAAGAATGAAGCCTTCCCTGTTGTCTTCACCTGGTTCCCTCTGGAGGCTGCTGTGATGCTGCAGGACACAGAGGAAGGATACTTTTGGCTCTTCCTCTCCTCAAACTGGCCTGACACAGATCTGATGACTCTACCTGACCAGTTCTCCAGTTAAACTGCACTGATAAATGTGTAAATGATGCAGCAAAACTTGAATTTCCCTAGGGATCAATAAAGTATCACTCTCTCTATCCTGTTACCTTGTAGACAGCGCTGCAAACCCTTGGCCTTCTCTAAAGGAGCTTCTCGTCTGGTGGTTTTAACTTCAAAAGGTGTGCCAAGTCGGGGTTAAGAAATGACAAAAGTGCAACGCAGGGTGTTCACTCTTAGTTTTTATGCCTTCAATGAGAATCTATAATGTAAATAATCAGGAAAATAAAGAAGAAAAATAAATGAAAATGTTTGTCCAAACGCTTGACTAGTAGTGTACAATAAAGAAAAACAAACATTGTTTTTAATCAAGTACATGAGCATGACAAATAGAGGCCAGACAACAGCACAGCCTTATGGAATCACAAAAATAAATAAATAAATACATAAAAATCATATTTTTACACAGACATAAATCTTATCCAATTATATTATTCATTATTTTTCTATGGCTATTTCGTTATTTTTGTCTAGTTCTTCTTCTTCTTGGTGATCTTGTTTGCCTGTGAGGTGGCCGCTGCTATTTGGGGTTTCATGAACAGAGACACAGTAAGGACACAGAGCTACAGTATATTTATGTGCCTATAAAAGTGGTTTAATCACTACACTCACATTATATATATCTGCAGATCTCCAAAGAACTCATCAACTTCTACGATTCAGCGTACATCAAAGCAGTCGATGTGACCAGCACCAGCAAAGACTCAGCCATCAAGGTCCTGGAGGTTTTCCACACAACGGTGTGTATGTTAAAGACATGTTACTCACCATAATCATACATTATAATAATATTGTTGTGTTCACATTTGTCTGTTTTCAGCTTGACTGCTGTGGAAAAGGAGGAGACAACGCTTTATTTATACAAGTATCTAAAAAGCTATGCCCCACAAAGACAACAGAAGACTTTCCAATAAGCCAGGTGCACACATTATGTTCCTTATTATTTTGCATTTAAAAAAAAAAAAATACAGAAAAAATTATGTTATATTTATTCCTTTACTTATTCCACTTTTCTTTCTCTACTGTAAATATGTGTATTCTTACTTATTACTGGACGCACTTACTATATCTGCCTGTTGCTTTCTTACTCACTAATGATATTGCTAAATTGCTAGTACAATTGTCCTTTGTACCACTGGAACATCTTATACTGAAGAAGACAACAGATTCAACAGAGTGAAACATAAATTAACCTCAAATTGAATAAGCTTTGTGCATAAAAGCGCTTTATAAATAATGTTTGATTGATTGATTGATTGAGTGATTGATAATATGATAAAAGGAGAAATTCAATTTGTCAACTGGACAAAGTTTGTTTGGTCGAAAACGTTTCGCCGCTCATCCGAGAGGCTTCGTCAGCTCTGGTTCTCATGCTGGTTAGACCCTGTTTATATCTAGCTGCAGGGAGGAGCTACCTACACTGAAAAAAGCTCTGAAACTATCCCAGCTACTCTGTCTCTTTTGTTTTACGAATTCCTCTGGCGTCTAGTATTAGCATATCTATAAGCCCTAGGAGGCGCTCACTACACTGAAATAGCTCTGAAACTATCAACTAATCTGTCTCTTTGTATTTCAAATTTCTCTGGCGTCCATTTTCGTCTCCCTATTCAAGACAAATGACCCTCTCCACCCCTCTGCAATGGCTTGTCTGTCCTAATGTTTCTTTGTCTGTTTTTGACTTGGTTTGAGAATCAAAATTAATTGAGAATCAAATTATAGATGGGAGACAAGTTGTGTCTAACTCCCCCATTTCTGTTTAATGACGTATTCTCTTTTTTGACAAAAATAGCCTCTTTAACTCCCCTCTCAAACCAGTTCTTTTCCCTGGCTAAGATCTGAACCACACTGTCCTCAAATGAATGGCCCGCGGCTTCTAGGTGAAGATGTACGGCAGATGACGGTCCACTCTGGCACGCCCGCCTGTGTTGGTACATCCTCTTGTGAAGTGGCTGCTTGGTTTCCCCAATATAGCACTCACTGCAGTCTTCACTACACTGAATGGAGTAGACCACATTGCTTTGTTTGTGGCTCGTGTTTTGTCTTTTGGGTGGACGAGTTTTTGTCTTAAAGTGTTTGTGGGTTTGAAATAAACTGGAATTTCATATTGTCTGAAAATCCTCTGTAGTTTTTCCGAAACACCAGCCAGGTACGGAATTGCTACCCCTTTCCTCCTGGGTTCGGATTCTCTGTTGTCTTGTTTCTTGTCCTTGTCTCTTTTGGTTTTGTTGAAAGCCCATTTAGGATATCCACAAACAGAGAGGGCTTCCTGCACATGTTGTTCTTCTTTCTCCTTACCCTCTGTGCTTGTGGGAACCACTTGGGCCCTGTGTTGTAATGTCCGAATAACTCCCAGTTTGTGCTGCAGTGGGTGGTGTGAATCAAAAAGCAGGTATTGGTCTGTGTGTGTGGGCTTCCTGAAGACTTCTACTTGGAGTCCCCGGTCTCATCCTATCGTTACTGCACAATCTAAGAACGCCAATGTGTTATCCTTGGCATCTTCACGGGTGAATTTGATGTTCGGATCTACAGAATTGATATGTGCAGTAAAAGGTTCCAATTCTTGAATTTTGATTTTAGAAAAATTATCATCAACATAACGAAACCAGTGTGTGGGAGGAGTGCCTGGATATGAAGCTAAGGCACTCTGTTCAAATTGTTCCATGTATAAATTAGCCATGATAGGGGAGACCGGTGAGCCCATCGCACAGCCATGAATTTGCCTGTAGAAGTTCCCTCTGAACTGGAAATAGGTGGTATTCAGACAAATTTCCAGCAGTTGGCAGATTTGGTCAGGTGAAAGTTTGGTTCTCTCTTCTAGCTTAGAATCCTGTAGTAAACTGTAGTAAACTCTTTCTCGCTGCTTGATTGATAATATCTTACAATTAATAGTCATATTCCTTTCCCCATATTTTGTCTATGCTTATGTTAGCATTTTGCTGTGTGTGTGTTTGTGTGTGTTTGCTGTGCTTTGTTGTGATTAATTATTCATCATGTTGTGGTCCAGGTGAAAGTACGGTAACACCTCACAGTGAAAGCATAACACATGTATATTGTCATTTGTAACAAAGAGGACTTTAACTTGACTTGCACATGTCTTTGTGGTCACTAGCTTTACCATGTCTCATCTTTCAGAGTTGTCACACCAAACTCATCAGTCTGTTTTCTGAGAAGCTCTACTTGATTGGTCTGGCTGCTTTGGTGGTTGCGGTCATAATGGTCAGTATCAGTAACAACCAAGAACATTTAAGCGTATTTTTGCCTATGTTCAATTAAAATACCTTGTTTTATTCCTGTTTAGGTTTTTGAGATGATCTTCACCATGGTGCTGTGTTGTGGCATTCGCAACAGTCCAGTGTACTGAACAAAGGTCCTGACAAACGAAGATACAACAGCCTGTTATTTTTTGTTAAGTGTTTCATCTGACTGTGTTATGGAACTGCCTTTTTAATGTTGGCATTAAGCAATTTTGATGTTACCAATGTTAAATAATGACATTGACACAGTTTATTTGTTTTATATTTATCAATAATGTTTTTTTTAACTTTCATTTTGTGGTGATGTGTTTGACTCTTAAGCATACAGATTTTGATTATTGTAAAATTGTACATTCACAGCAAGTTTAAACCGAAAGAGTCGGACTCTCTTCCCAATAGCTTGAATTGAAGCTGCCTTCAGGTTTGAGTAATTTAAGCAGCATTTATTTCTCTAAAGAAAAACCACTGTGTCTTTAACGTTAAACCCTTTTGCTTAATCCTGGTGTAAAAATTCTTGTGAATTGTCGTTTTGCACCTCATTTGGTAAGTCAGTGTTGATTACAGTAATAAAAGGTGTTCATTCTTGAATTTTATAAGTTAGTCAGGTGCCATACTGCATGACCGACTACTTACAACAACAACAGTAATCTTTTGTCCTCAAAGAGATTACCATATATCACCCCATTTCTTTGCAAAACTAAGGTTCTAGGAGCTTCAACACTCACATTTTACACCCACACGGGGGCAGTGTAACTCAAACGCACTATTTGCCCAATCAGCAGTCCTTGTGTGTCATGCACATTTCAAAAGTGATCAAACCTGTATGTCTGGTGCAGTTTAAGGGACACACCCTGCATGTGTTTGCTTTTGCCTCTCAATAATACCATGAGAATGATGTACAATTGGCACCAAACCAAATTTTGCTAAACTTTAATGTGACAGGATGTTTTGAGGTTTTGATTTAAAATGCTGATTTCAAAGTGCAAGCAGATAGTATGATAAATTACCTCAGGCAACACGTTAATACAATTACAGTGTAAAGTCAGAGAATTACTACTGCTACTACTACTACTATTTTGAGAAAAACAAAGATCTTCAATGTAAAGATAAAGTAGCAGAACTCACATTATCATTGTACTGTATTGAACTACACTTTCTCAATACTGCACTAATACAAGGAAAGTAGTCTTAAAGCCCCAGTGTGTAGGATTCGTGGCGCATAGGTGGATGGTGCTATTGCACTTTCTGTTTTAGCTACGGCAGACCTCGAGGGTCACCCGGGCGCGCGCACGAGCCGCGTGCCGCTACTGTATAAATAAAACGCGGTCCCGGTTATTTTATTTTTTTCTTTTCTCATGAAAACACACATTCGTGTACCATGACACTCTACACATCAAATGAAACCTTACAGTCTCCTCTTTTTGACTATGCAATTAATTTCCCTGCACAACAATCACTCCCCGAGCACATGGGGCTTTTATACGGAAAAGCACAAAACGAGGTTAGCTTACCTTAGAATGCTTTGCACAGGTCAAACTCTGTATTTCACCATAGACTTGCTCTCAATTTGTCCGTAAGGATCGAGCGAATAAAATCCAGTAAAACAATTTAGTCCAAAACACGTGTTAGATCCATTACGACGTCTGATCCGGCAGCATGCTTGTGCTGTTTACCCAAAACCACAAGCCTTGCCGAAGGCGAAGCCCAAATGTCCTTCTGTGGCTCTCGTATTCAAAATGGCTGCCTCTGCATGGGGAAGATCCCCCTTTTATGTGACTATATCTAAGTCCAAAAGAATACTTTGATTTCATGATGGAAGTGAAAAGGCTTGGAAAACAATGTATTTTTGAATGGGTATCTTCAATTTCAGTAATTAATGGGTAAAAATATTACACACTGTCCCTTTAAATTTTTGTGCTGGATAACGTTTTATAAAAAACGAATATATGTAAAATAGTCTTATATTTCTCAAATTCATACTGAGTAGAGTCATCAAACTAAATCAACAGTACATGCACAGTAGGCTAGATCTACATTATTTGTTTGACTATTTTAAATAAACAAGCCCAGACAGACAGGTCTTATGGATGTAATGAACTGTAGCCTTCTTGTAACAGTTTCAATGCATTCATAATCACATAACTGGATGCCAAGAAGAACATGTAAGGAACTCAAAACGGAAAAGCTCCAACAGGTAACACTGGGAGCAGACAAACATAAAGTGCGTCACTCTCCCCGTCTCACTTTCTCTCTCAGACCTACACGCCTTTGGGCTGACTTCTGTATCACGCATCACGTCTCAACATGGCCATGACTTCACTGTGACATCTGCTTACTTACCGTTTTATGAGTCATCACTGAAATGTTGCAAAATAAATCTAAAATTCAAAATCTACACACAATACATAAACAACATTTTACACAAAACACCATTTTAACAAAGTATATTTTAAAAAAAACAATCGCAACACATCTCAAAATCCCACTGGAAATTCACCTCCTTAGAGACATTCGAGTGTTGAGGATTTGTGAACACACCCTTTGCCATAGACTTTCTTTGACTCATCTCTTTGTTTCAAGAGCTCCCCATATTTACCTGCTGTGGAAGGAACAATCAGAAATTTGGGCGGTAACTTTGCTCTAAGGATTTGATACACTATAATATCCCACCAGATCATTTTGCCCATCGGGCAAGAACCAGCAAAGCCGGCAGAGGAGGAGATGCAGAAGTCTAAGATAATGGTAGGTCATCTATTTGGTTTTATTCAAGTTTTATTATAAATTATTTGAGAGTTGGGTAAATATATTATACTGATGTGTGAAATGTATTATGTTTATTGTATTAAAATGTTGTAATATTACACTGAAATAAGTGCGGCTTGGGGACACTGCTTTGGATGGTCATGCATTTCCTAAGGTTTTTAAGTGTGTTATAGTTCTGTTACATTATTTAAATAATGAATTAAATAAGAGAAGTTACACAAATGTAGTAATGCTCCTGCAGTGTTTCATTTGGACTGGCGTGAGGTCTGTATAGATGTTTTATACATAAACATTAATACCATCTTAATATGTTGTGTGTTATAATCAGTTGTCCAGTACCTCCATCGAGTTCAAGTAGGGCCTTATGCATGTTCTTAGGCAAGACACGTCACACACCTCATCTGTAGCAGTGGCTTGTGAACGGAGTGAGTATGTCTGCAAGATCTCAAATCTGCCAACACGACCATCACTACAGAGAGAAAAAAATGTAATTGTAAAGTACTTTGAGTAGAGCTGAATGTTTTTTGAAAAATATCTCATTCATAATAAGAGAACTCTGTTCACATTTTTAACACATCCTGAAGAATTGGCCAGAAGACTGAAATATGAACTGACAAACTGATGTTCATGTTTGTACAGATCAAAACTACAGCATTAGCAGGTTTTATGCAGGATAAAACTGGATTTTTAAATTCTCTTTATAATTATAATTCTTCAAAAATTGTAGCTCTTGTGATTTGCTAATTGTGACCATTCAAATCTAACTTACTTGATTGTGATTAATCTTGCAGCCCTACTTTGAAAGCCTGGATAATTAAAAAAATTTCTGCTTTAATAATTTTGGAAAAAAAAAATGTTGCTAGATCAAAAAATGGCATTATTGATCTAACTGAGAGGGACCAGTGCACTGGAGATGATGACAATGGATGAGGTGCACAAATACATGACAGCTGGGGACTCCTGCTTTACTGTTATTTTTATAATTCTATGCACTTATAGTACAAGTACAAAGTACAAAATGTAATTAACTTGACCACATAATACTACTGACTGTCCCTCTGTAATGTAAAGACACTCCCAAATTAGGGGAAGTGATTTGTTATTGAGGCTCTGATTAACGTGATGGGGTCACCAAGGGTCATGTTTTTAAATTGGTGGCAGCATCTTCTCCACTTGATTTGCAGGAACCTGTTCTGCTCCTCTGGGACTTTACCAACTGATTGAATAACGGAAATCGCAGCTAAACACACAATTTTAGCTCTTCTGATTTTATTCATTCATTTTGGAAATAAACGAGTGAAGTCTGGGAACTGCAAGTGGTACTGTGTAGACTTGCTTTTGTACACATAAATTCTACAATAAGTGGTAATGTACTAACTGAGAGCAGGTAACAGGGTTGGTACTCTCACACTGCATACCATTCCTCAGGAGCAATGTGACTCATAGTTGCTAAGCTCAAATAAAACAGACCAGAAAATACTAAGGTGTGGCTATATAATAAAAGAGGGAGCTTTGGCACACTTTGTAACAGTACTTCACTTGCACTTCATCATTTGCAAGATTTAAAATTTACTTTAAAACTATTATGCCTGTGTAATTATGGTTTAAAGGTGCACTATATAACATTTCTGGTGGCATAATACCTTATAAAAGTGAGATTGCCTCTTCACAGATATGACCTATATCTTGGCCTGCTGACCTCACCGATTTGTCTCAGTGGAGAGAGATGCATTTAATTCCATACTGTGGAATATTCAAAGTAAAGCAATCTCCATGGATACAAGCTGTTGATGAACACTAGAGTTTAAAGGTTACATTGTGCACCATAGTGTGCATGCATCGTAATTACATTGTTTAATATAGGCTATAAGATTCATTTTGCTTAAATGTACAAATGTGACCAACTATTGAGTTGCATTTGCAGTATTTAGTTTTGTTCTGTTTTGTTATCATGTGCAATAGATCCTTGATGAACTTATTTCTAAGCAATCAAATTATTACATGCTTAATAATCATAACATTTTTATAGGCCTACCAGCTGTTCCCATAATCTCCCAAAAGGTTCAGCACATTGTAATGACAGATGACTGGAACCCCAGTTATTACATTTTCCATGCTTTCGTCTATTCAGGTATTTCAATCCAATAGCAAAGCATAAAACATGGTATGGCATTAAACGTATCCATCTCCATGGAGACAAGCAGGTTACAAGTAAGATTACTAGCGATGTGGAAGAGCTTTAACATCACCGAATACAAGCATGGACAATGAAAGGTCACGTAGCACACAAACTGAATTTGCATAAATGCACAATAAGATAATACTCCAGCTATCTTCACCAAAACTGTCTCAAGATCAGTTCGTCCCGGGGAACTGCACTGCTGCTGCGCGTTGCTCCAGTAAAATTAGGGATGGATTAAATGTAGAGGACAGGATAGATTTCCATAAAGGGGACCTTTAAATTAACTTGAGCATAAAGTGACGTGAACTGCACACTTACCTTACCTGTGCGTCAGGTGCCGTGCGCGCGCCTGAGACCCCGCCCCCGTGTGTAGTGTCCGTGCGCTTTGTGTGAGGAAACCTGTGTGAGCTGCCACGAAACGGGACACAAACATCAGCCTGCTCCGACTTCTTTTCACACGGAAAGTTTCCATTCAACAATGCACGCCGTAAGCTCAGAGAATGTATTTTTGTCCGCCCTGCAGCCCAACACGTCGGTGACCACCTACGGGCTGCCGTCCGAGGTCCGGCTGGGGAATGGGAGCACCACGTCTGACGAAGTCGCACGGGCGAAACGAGTTCAGCAGCAGGTCCAGATGAGACTGGCGGAAAAATCTACACTTCCGCGTCAGAATGGGTCCGCAGCTCACTACGCCATGTCAGGTCAGTGTTTTTTGTTTTGTTTTTGTTTTTTACTGGAAAATAGACCCCATGGATTCAATTGTTTTCACTATTTTGTGAAAATGCTTTTGTCACACAATATGTGACTGAATCATATCCAAACAATTGGACACTACATATAAATTAAGCAATAAGCAATTCAAAGTTCTATGGTGTTTACATTTTAGAACAAATGCCTTGTCCTAATATATGCCTTGCCTTTATGATATATATTATTAAGTTATATGAATGTATTAGTCAAATAAAATGAAATAGTAAAAGTATAATTAGTAAAATTACTGACTTGACTTATTTTATTCTTGTTTAAGACTTGTATTTTAATAGATGTATTTTATACATCTATTAAAAATAGTCTAACTCACATGAATTACATTCTAATGAGATGTCTTTCCTACTTTTCCTGTCTAATTCTTCTTTATGACTCTTGCATTATATGTGTCACGTAGCCTGCATGTTTTTTTCTTGTTTGCTGATTGGTTTTTTTGTGTGCTGTGAAGTCATCTGCTCCTCTCCTTTGGTGGATATGTGTGGATATACCTGGTTATATGAAAGGGTTAATGTTTAACAGGCTACAACAAGTGCTGCTTTCATTGCAGTGTACAGATAGCGGCAAAGCTGAAAGTCCCTCTGTGAGATTGAATGTCAGGTCTCTTAGTCAGCCCTTAAAGAGGTGAGGGTTCCAGACGGATACCTGAGAAATGACAGGGTCATGAGAATCACCTGGTGTATTTTTAAAGACGTCTTACTGACTTGGCTGATACTTCTCTTTCCTAAAATTTATTCCCATGAAAACCTTTTCTTTGCTTTGGCTATATATTGAATACATTCTGCACCAGTTCATTGCATGTTAAGTGGACATTCTTTCCCGGCTCATAAGTCACTGTGTTTTCGTACAAACTTTTAAGAAACAAGCTGGGCAGCTAAATGCTAGTTTCTTAGCTCAGTGGGAGAACTTGAAAAGCTTTCTCATGGATTAGGAGTTTGCCTTAGGCAGGAAAGATACCTGACTCAAAATACATCATGCTTTTAGACTGCTAAAATAATAAATGTGTTAATATGTGTGTTTTTAGTATTATTACAGCCACTGTATTACACAAAATCATATGTAGTAGTGTGTACACATCTAGGCTGTTAGTTTGTCCTTTGCCCTTGGGCTTTGCTGGAAGGTAGACATCAAGTCATAAAATGTTGCTGTCTACTTTGTGAACCAGTATAACAGGGAAAAAACAAACAGGGCCTCCTTCCTTTAGAAGTACTGTAGCTTTAGCCAAATTATCCACCAAAGCTACTCTTAAAGTTTGGTGGATAAGAATCAACATACTCATGAGGAGGTCTTGGCAACAATGGCATCCATAAAAACAAGTCTTAACAGATGCAAGCGGCCTCATGCCGTGGCAGTGTAGATTTATGAGTTCCACAGTTATTTTTTCAGAAGATAACAGAAGGAGAAAAATGCCCTGTGTCCTGAGTGGAGCATGGGTGTGTACTTGTACTTTGCTCTCAGGTGTGGGACAGGGTGTGGTTGGGGTCGAACTGGCTTTACGTCAAAGATCTGTCACTAACATCTAACTAGTTTGGTGTGTTTTTCTTCAGAAATAATGCCAGAAGACTCACTAAACACAGATGCAGCTGCACTGTGACATTGTCCGTACCTGAGTAAATCTAAAAGGGTTGTGTCATGTAAGGATTGTGACACTAGATAAATTAGTCATGAATTATTAATTCCATCATAGTAAGTCAGGCTTAAGTTTTTGATTATGTGCTAAAGAGCAATGGTGACTATGGCAATGCATTTTGTTGACACTGCTGAAACAGTTTCATCAATAGTTTTACAGCTTAGTATTTTATTCTACATAGATGTGTAAATAGTTGTTATTATTTTTATATTCTATGTTCAATAAACTATGTGGATTGTCTTACCACAGACATGTCTTTTATGTCAACATTATCCAGTGATATTCCTCATTGGTTACATACTTCATATAGAAACTGAGTTGCATACTCTGATTTGAGGTGGGCAGATACTCTGATTAGACCTGGACAGTGGGCACATACTCTGATTTTTTTTTTTTTTTTAGCGAATGAGATGTCCGTTGTCACGCTGATCTCCTTTGGATATCTGTTCTCACACTTGCCTGTCAGGTTGGCCACGTTTCTGGCGCACAGAGTAAAAGTTCACTCAGATTCTGAAATCCCAATTACAACATGTAATGCATATCTACAGTACGTATGTGTCTGTGAATGGTACTCATAGAGCTGCAGTCTGAAACGTGACACCTGCTATTCAAAGCCATTGTCGGTGCAAATCACTGTGATTATTATTAGTCATTTAGAGAGGCGTGATCTGAGATTAAGATCCACATATGGTGATTAAACGGGTGTTTCTAAATGCCTTATCTACATTTTGCTGTTAAGGTTCTTTCAACTTTCTGGATTATTGATTGAGTTTTTTTTTAATGCTTGATCAGTATAGAAATGTTAATCACATCTGGTTTAGTTCTGATTGAATTTATTAGTTAGTAACTTAGACTTGGACAAACTTTACTAATCCATAAGGGAAATTACCTGGACACAGCAGCTCACTCATATCAATATAATAACAGAATTTCAAAATAATTAAAGGTGTGAAAAATAGCAAAGACTGATTATATATAGAGCCTTATATAGTATATATAAATATATCTAGACTATGTAATTGCTGTTGTATACCTGGACACTGCTTAAGTTCGCCTTTTAATAAAGCTTTTAAAAAATATTTTGCTCTTCTCACCGTCAGATACTATGGCTCAGTTTTTGCATCATAAGTAAGTTAAGTCCAGCTCAGCAGCTGTTGACACAACAAACAAACCCATTTAGCCCTGAGACTTAACTTGAAAATGCATTGGACATTCCCATTTAGAGGAAGGCATTTATTTCAATCCAGTTATCATTTTCTCACCAGTTTCTATTAAAGTAAATTGAATTAGACACTATTTATTTTGTCATTTACTGACACTGTGAAATAAATGATCCTCTTAAATGAATCAACTAAACACTGATCCAAATGTTTTTATTCTACATACATGTACTGGATTTAACAGTCTCAATATGCTTCTTTTCAGACTATGGTGGTTCCTCCACACTCAAATATCAGACGTTTCAACCAAACTTCACCTCCAAGTCCTCGTACATGTACACGGGAGGAGCCAGGACCATGGTGAGTCCTGCATCTTTATTATTGACATATTGACCTGTTGATCTGGTGTTAACCGCTTAGCCCCTGACCCTCTATGGGGTACAAATGTGTGGCATTTCTCAAAGACCTGCTATGAAATCATGCCAGAGTTTTGAGATTGAACCTCTACATTCTTCAGTGTTAGTAGTTTAAACATTATATCACAGGTTGGCACCAGTTTGACTATATAAACCCAAACCTTTTTTTCAGCTTACTAATAATAGGCAGTGAGTTTGTGTCTTACACATAACATTATTTGAACTTGAATGGTTACATTTATGACCTGGCTTTTTAGATAAATGAATTGATAAAGTTTTCCCAGTACATGAATGCATTTGTGTGATTGCTCGGCTGATGTCCTTCTCTGTTTGGACAGGGTCCTCGTATTTCCCAGAGGACCGGCTTCAGCTCTCAGTCCGCTGGTGCAGATCTGGCTCAGTTACAGCGCATGAGCATTGGGGGGGGTGGGGCCGGTGGTGGTGGGTATTACAGAGAAGAAGTGAAGATGGCTAATTTGCATGGACCCCCTCCTGGGATGCCTAGGCCCCCAAATGACCTGGAGTCTGCCTCCATGCATTCGATGCGGCTGGTCAACCCTTGGATAGTGGATGACAGTGATGCAGCCAGTATCACTTCAGACCGGGATGCTGTCTTTAACCGCCAGTACACGCAGAGTCAGGGCACTATGAACGGATACCAGGTGCGGCAGGGTGGGACTCTCCCTGGCACCATGCGCAGATCCCTCAGCGGGACCCTGTCCCGAGGAGGAGGAGGCCTGATCATGGGAGAGTCAGATATGGTCACTCATCAGAATTCATTTAAGGGGCCAGCGCACCGCACCATCAGCAGGATTAACAACCGCAATAGGACCAGCATGAGCTCCATGAGCGGGACCTTCCAGCGGCCCCTGTCTGTGGGAGGGGGCAGCGTAGGGGGCGACAGAGTGGACCGAGGCTTCATGATATCATCCAACACCTCCTGTGGCTCTGGAGGACGCATGTTCCAAGGAGGTACTCTGCCTCGCACCATGTCCATCAAGAGCATCCACAGTGTGGGCAGAGGAGTGGACATCTACAATGGACAGAACGAGATGGGAATGAGTCTGGGCAACCTCAGCGCGTAAGTCACCACTGGAGATCATTTCATTTCATTAACAATAAGACTTACAATCTGTCAAATCTGTGTCTCTCAACATTTTTGAACAGTTCCCTTTTGTGTGTCTGGACACTTCTGGGATGGTGCACGACACCAAATAAATAAACTACAGTATCTTAAAGGTCCCATGGCATGAAATTTTCACTTTCTGAGGTTTTTGAACATTAATGTGAGCTCCCCTACCCTGTTTAGGGCCCCCCCCCGTTTGAAAAAAAGACAGCCCAAACGGGCGAATCTGAACCAGGGAACTTTCTGACGTCACACTCGGGGAAAAATGCAAATGCAGTTCCACCCCCCGTCTGGATGTCTACCCACTGGGAAATCATGCCCAGAGAGTTTGGACCATGAACGAGCTACGCAATGCGAGATGCGTTTTTTTATTTGCCTGGAGGCACATGAGAGTGTTTCCAGGCTCGGATGTCCTTTATCCGAGCCTCCGAACCTCTGAAACAGCAGTGGTTTAATTTTATTTTCTGTGGAAATGTGTTTATTTTTCAATGGAAAGCGTCTCATATCTTCCTCCACGCTTAAACGCGGAAGTGGGGCTAGCGCACAGCGCACCGCTAAAGGAGGAAAGAGCGGAGAGTTTGCCCCCCCACCTCCACCCCCCCACCCGCTGCACTGGCCTGTCTCTGTCCTCTTCATTTGCATTCAAGCAACAACGCCCATAATAAGAGAAGAAGTGAAGAAGTGAACTTTATTGATCTCACACTGGAGAAATTCTTCTCTGCATTTTAACCCATCCTATATATATATACATATATTAGGAGCAGTGGGCAGCACACACATTAGGGCGCCCGGGGACCATCTCCATGATCTTCTTGCTTCGGTTTGGTCAGGACCTAAGCTGGAGTACCTATGGTGCATGTTTTGGGTTGGTGGGGGAAACCGGAGTGCCCGGAGGAAACCCACCCAGACACGGGGAGAACATGCAAACTCCAAATAAAGTGTTTCAGAGAGATATTTTTGACTCTGTGTTCATGGGGCTATCTCATGCACTGAGGCTTGATTTTGAAGAAGGATTAATTAACAGTATTATGGAGCCATTAAGGCGCCATATAAAAGCATCAAGAAGTACCATGTCATGGGATCTTTAACTGTAAAACTTTTGTAACAGTATGAAAGTTTTTAATGCTGCATCCAATGATACTAAGCTCTTCGTGGTCGTCATCATACTCAAGGCATTCTCTGCTGATGGAGCGTGTAGTGAATGAGCGGTGGATTTCCTAAGTGCTGTGGATTGGGAGGTACTCTTTAGTGGCAGGACTGGTTTTGGGTGTGGCAGCTGAATTTCAAGCCTTGCATTTCACACATCCCACAGACGAGCAAAGTCACAGGAATAATGTTTGCACAAGAGACAAATGATAGAAGGAATTTCTATGACCCCCTGTTTTCCTTCCTTAAACATAAGCGCAACCATTACATAAGTATCTAATCATAAACTAATGTGTTGCTATGAATTTCCCTTTTTTGGCAGCATCAACAATCTGGACATGCCCACAGCTATCATGAACCTGAGAGATCCAGATCCCAGTGTGCAGGTCATCGGAGCGGCCTACATTCAACACGAGTGCTACAATGATAATGATGCCAAAAATGAGGTACACGTGGTTAGCAGCATTACACACTCAAACCCCACTGAGAAAACAGTCATAAATATTGTCTAGATATAATTATACTCAGATGTTTGCATGGCTTCTGCACAGTTCGGTTTCACCAGTGTGTCATTTGCTATCTAGAAACTGGAATAGCTTGCGTTGTACATACTTCACTTAGACCAGACCTGGGCATTGTACAGCTCTCAGGCCACATACTGCCCTTTGGTTAACTCTGACCGGCCCCTTTAAGCTAATTTGGAATTACAATCAAACATAATTTATAATTTTACTTGCATGCATGGACTAAAGCTGCATTGCTTTTATTTTAGAGTTTTTTTTTTTTTTTATGGCATCACCTTTTTATTGCTTAGTCATAACATACCATTCTTGTCAAAACAAAGCTATTTACTGCTTTTTATAAATAAATACAATTAATATTATGCAAAATTGAGTTAAGCATTTTCCCCCAGCCCTCCACAATATTTTCTGTTTCTCATGTGGCTCCATGGAAAAAAAAATAATTGGCCACCCCTAATTTAGACCCTTGTTTTTTTTTTTAATTCTAATTAATGCATGGATTGAGGGAATTGGATGCAAAATAAATGATGAACATAACTTATTATAATCTATGTGATTTTTGGGCAATTTTATGAATACTCATCAACAGTTTATTTACCTTTTGTACAATATGACCCATTCGATTATTTTCACTTAGTGACCAGTATGCATTATTAATTACGCATTTTACCTTATGCACTAAGCAACTCATAGTAAAAATACCACAGTTGTTTATATTTTTGTTGTAATAAATCCTGATTCTGTTGCTAGGTCCGACATTACAAGGGCATACCTGAACTGGTAAAACTGTTCAACAGTGAGAACCAGGAGGTGCAGCGTTATGCCACCGGTGCCACTCGGAACCTCATCTATGAAAACATGGAGAACAAGGTGGCACTGATCGAAGAGGGCGGCATCCCACAGCTAGTGGAGGCCCTGAAGGAACAGGACGATGAGCTTCACAAAAACATCACTGGTACAATATTAAGATAAGATAAGACTTTATTGATCTCACACAGGAGAAATTTACTTGCCACAGTAGCTCCAGGACAGTTTGAACAAGAAAGAAAAGTGCATGCAGGCAATAAGGCAACTATTAAACATAAACAATGGCATACATTTGTATAGGTCTAAAGAGAAAAAACTTGATTAATTGCTACTTTAAAGTTTGTTATTACTGGTGGTAATCCAATATGCTTTTTTTTTTATTTGAGTACTTAGTGTAAGAATTTAGGGTTGGGGTTAGCCAGTGTAAGAAATGAGTTATGATGTAAACTGACAGCAGAAAAAAGGAAAGTCAAGCACTACAGTTTGTAGGTTAGCACTGACAAAAGCAGGAGGTCTGAGCATAGGGGTGTGATAACGGCCCCGAGGAGTGTAGGAGTTGTCTGGGCCTGTGGACCAACTGTACGTGAGCCGCTCCCTGTTATAAATGAAAATCCAGTCACTCTTTCTGTGACTTATTTCGTCACAATATTTAGTCATTTAGTCATGTCATATAAGGTTATGTCAAAAGGCCACATGACAAATACACTGTAGAAAATATATAATGTGTTCACTGTGCAGAAAAATAATGGTGTAGCTAAAAGGTTGTTTTTTTTTTGTTTAGGCATCTTCTGGAACCTGTCCTCCAAAGACAACCTGAAGGAGAAACTGGCCAAAGAGACCCTTCCCGAGCTGACGGAGCAAATCCTGATTCCACTGTCTGGGGGTGGAACCGCTGAGACCATCCAGCAGAGCCCCTCTGAGGCTGATATCTTCTTCAATACCACAGGCTGTCTCAGGTACTGCTCAGAAGAAAAAAAAAAACACACAATAAACAGCCCCTAGTTGATGTTTGAAGGTGTCCTCTCTTGAGCACGTTTTCCCATGAGCACATTTGCATAAGACTTGTTCTGGCAGGGCAGAGCGTATGTCAGCTGCTGAAGGTAGAGCCACACCCAGGGCATCTTTTGTGTTGTGTTGCAGAAGCCATATTCAAATAATTAGTGTTAAATAAATAATCCTTGAAATATTGGCATAAAAATCTA
Organism: Paratrypauchen microcephalus; assembly: GCA_036785185.1. Lineage (NCBI taxonomy): Eukaryota > Metazoa > Chordata > Actinopteri > Gobiiformes > Gobiidae > Paratrypauchen > Paratrypauchen microcephalus. The sequence goes on along the minus strand of JAVJIX010000020.1, from coordinate 212,577 downwards.
TATTGGATTCATTTTATTAGTGAAATGGTATGCCAGAATACAATACAAACATAATAAAAATGGGCCATACATTTGATTTGCTTTCAGAAATCTTAGTTCTGTGAATGAGAAAACACGTCAGCAGATGAGAGAAACCAGGGGGCTTGTAGAGTCATTGGTGGGCTACATCAAGGCATCACTTGAAGATGGCAAGACTGAGGACAAAGTAAGATATTTTTGCACCCCTCTAAAATGATATTCCCATGATTTGTTTTCTGTGCTAATTTCCTATGGTGTGTTTTATATCCAGGGAGTAGAAAATGCCGTTTGCGTCCTGAGAAACCTGTCCTATCAGCTTTATAATGAGATGCCACCATCTGCCATGATGCGTCTGGAAGGGCCAACCAGAGCCCAGGACACAGGGAAAGCCGAGCCCATAGGCTGCTTCACACCACAGAGCAAGAAAGCCAAAAAGGTATGCGCATGAACAAGCAATCAGGTTCTTGTTTGGGAATTTATTAGGTCATATTTGACTGTATGCTTAAGTTTATTAGATTTAGCTTTTGTACACTCCAGAGAATTAGGCCATGACCTAATTCTCTGGAGTGTACAAAAGCTAAAACACGCTTATGTGCTAAAATATATGCAGAACAATAAACACAGACACAAATATTCACAATATTCAAAAAGAATAATATATTTGCTGTTCAATTTTAAAAATGGGGTATAAATTATTTTGAACATAGACACTTTTGTCACTTTTGACAAAAGATAAAAGATACTTGAAATAAAAAATAACTAATTCTTCATAGAAAACCATATATGTCATAAGGTGTTTTTGTATACTGCATATACTGGTGTTCATGCTCCCCTTTCTTCTGACAGAAGCAGGTGAATCTGTCCACACTGTCAGAGGTCTCACGGGTCCCTAAAGGCATGGAGTGGCTGTGGCATCCTCAGATCGTGAACATTTACAGCCGAGTGCTGCGTCAGTGTGAGATCAACTCCACCACACGAGAGGCTGCAGCCGGAGCACTTCAGAACATCACTGCAGGAGACAAACGGGTCAGTACCACCATCAGATAAAGGCAACTCAAAGTAGGATGCTAACTAGGGCGCTATACTGAAATGTTCATAAGACAAATGTGTAATGGTAAATGTGTAAACCAGGTGTTAAATTGTGTTTTTATATCAGGGACAATGCATAAAAAAGATCAACCTAAACATAAGAGGAAATATGTTTGCTAACTTCCACTTTAATTTTAAAGACAAGATAAGATTGTAATAAATACTGTTATAATTGAGTTGATTACCAGTGCAATTAAATTGGAGGGAAATTATAGACTTCCAGAGGAAGCTTGTGGGCCATCAGCTGAAGAATCACTGAACTGAGGGGAAAAAACATGAAATTTAATCTTACATCTGATTTCTTCTTCTTCTTTTGCAGTGGGCGTCAGTGTTGAGTCAGCTGGCCCTGGAGCAGGAGCGAGTGTTGCCCCTCCTGCTGGACCTCCTCAGGACCAACAATGACCTGGAGCTGAGGTCCATCACAGGCCTGCTCCGAAACCTTTCCCGCCACGCCAGGGACAAGAATGACATGGGTGAGCCACAAACCTCAGTGAAGCTCATATATCTGTACAAATTTTGGGTCACTCTATTACAAGCGGGCCTAAATCCGGCTATTAAAATAATGTGAACGACCATCGTCCAATCTCCGAAATGTGTTAGGTTTAGTTCTGGTTTATTTGTGGTTTAATTCCACTTTAATTTAAGTTTGGCAGAGCCTTTTGTATGTTGATTTTTTTACACACACACAAAAAAAAAATCAAATTTAGTAGTTGTTTTGTAATCATTATTGAAACAGATCTAGATATCTTGTGCAAGTCCACTTCGTGTTAAAAGTGGTGGTGTGTTGTGCACCTATCCAGCTCAGAGGCCACTAGTCCTATTGTGTCTAAGTGGTGCATTTTGTACATTTGCGCATATATTAATTATACATACCATGAGATAGTTTCAGAATAATTTCAGTATAGTTAGGTCCTCCCTGCAGCTAGATATAAGCAGTGTCTAACCAGCACTCTAACCAGAACTGACGAAGCAGCGCGGATGAGCTGTGAAACGTTTTCGACCAAATAAACTTTGTCCAGTTGACAAATTGAATTTATCCTTTTATCATGGATTCTACCTGGACGACTGAGGGATTCTTCACATATACATACCATCCTGCAAAACCAATGCTTTGGGTCCTTAGACACTATAAAGAAATGGACTAAGGGAGTGTGACGTCACCTATAGTGTTCAGCGCCAGTCAAATGAAGGTCACAAGGCTAGCAGTAAAGGGGTGAATTTGGAAACAAGTTCTGTATTTGGAATAGGAATTTATTCACAGACAAAATAGCGAAATAAAATGATGACCAAAATAAGACCAAAATGACAAGACTCACTGCAGTAGTTACAGAGAGCCCTGACAATTTCTCCATGTAAAGTCAATTAGAATTGTGTTGAGTTGATGGAGCCGGAAGCGCCCCCATGTTCACTACCTATTAAGAATGTGGCGGCTAGCGGGTTAGCTGTGTCCATTTATATATACAGTCTTATGTAGGGACACTGATTACAACTGTTAAAATGAATGCATTTTATTGTATTTTTAGCTACAAAAGTAGTGAACAACTTGGTGACCAAGCTCCCTGTTGATGGGCATCAAAAAGAGCCATCCAGTGAAGTTGTGGTAAACATCTGTGGAATCCTCAATAACCTGGTCACCAGTAGCTTCATGGCCGCCAGAGATGTCACCTTTTTTGACGGTTTGCCCAAACTGGTGGGCATCCGAAACAGCCATGACAACAGGTGAGTCTTGTACTACACAATTAAATTTATTCATTCAGATTCTTTTTTTTAATATATGTTTTTACTAAATTATGCATTTTTTGTTTAGTCCGGGGAAGACTAGAGCATCCAGAGCAGCTGCCACCGTCCTCAATAACATGTTTCAATACAAGAAACTGCACAAAGACTACAAACAGGTATGAGTTAAATTAAAGTTTATTTCTTAATCACTGTAGAGAATGAATTGTTTATCTTTAATATTTTGTTTTGATAATCCATACCCTTCATCCCAAACAGTATTGCATTATGTAAGTGTGTCAAAATTAATATTAAGTTATAAAGCCACTTTGTTTATAAAATCATGTGTTACTTGTTTTGTTAGTACTATTTTTATTTTATTATAGTAGCAGTAGTATTATATTGTTCTGTCTTAAATTACTGCACAGCTCAACAAATCTATTTTATTGATATTCCTAAAATCCTAATCTCTCGCCTCACCGGGCCTTTGTTTGGAACTTCAAACTCACCTGTGGTCTCTGATACTGTTATGTCAGGGCAAAAATCCTATATATTTGCCCCACCTAAAGATTAACAGTGCATGTGATTGATGACTGATGTCATCCTTCTGCTCTTCCTTCGTCAATGGATTATTGCGTAAAAACCTCTCCCCTTCACTTTCTCACTGGTCTTTACACACCTAGTCATGCACGTCCAAGTCTGGGGCAGGTCCCTCCCAAAGGCGCGGCACATGTTTATATTCCAATGAGCAAGTCCTGACACTGAAAAAATGTTCTCCTGCTTGTACAGGGCTCTCAAATGAACGATCACACGTTTAAAAAACACATGTAAAGGTATTATGTTCAGCAGCAGATAACATCATCAATTTTAATTATTTGGTTAACAATACATACAGCCTTCTGAAATTACATACAGCCTGCTGGAATGCTTTGAAGTATTTCTAACAGGATCTTTTTTTTTTTTTTTACTATTATAAAAAAAATGTTTATAGTTTTATTATTACTTGCTTATTTATTGCTGTTTACCTTGTGTTTTGCAGAAAGGGTTTTCCAGAGAGGATTTTATTGACAATACCATCTGATGTGGTAAAGTCTTGATAAATGGAAGACATTTTTCCTGGTGTGTGGAAGTCAGTGAACTGCAATATTATAAATACACAGTTTTTTATTATGGATGAGATTATAAGAACATTGTAATTATGGATTACAAATCCCAGAAGAAAATTACTTTTACTTTTTATTTTTTTGGACTGGATTTTGAGATATGGATCCCACTGTGGACTGCAAATGGACTTTGGTACCAAAGTGTGCACCTTAACTGTTTAATGTACTATGTTAGTTTAAACATAATGCATCTTGTTGTGGATATTTTACCATACTAACCTACTGATAAAAGTTTGGATTTTGTATCTCAAGAATGTTTTCAATTATCAATATTGTGTAGTATTAAATACTATTTTAATACTGTTCTGAACACTGTATCTTTGTATTTTTACATTTGGGTGTATGAGGTATGTATGAGGTATGTTATATTTTATATATATGTGTCATATTTGATGAGCATCTATTTTTGTACATGAAATTCTAACATTGAGTTATATAAAATATTTCTATAAAATAAAAATGACACATCAGGATATGTTCTGACCATATGGGGTAAAGGTGGTGCCATGTGTTCATATGTAATGCCTATACCAATCACTGTCAAACAAAACAGTTGTTTTTACATTCAAACGTCTTTGACGTGCCATTGTAATTGCTAGTCTACTGTGCTGTATGGGTGAAGGACTGCATACCTTTTAATCTTTGCAAATACAACGTCTGTTTAGAGTACACTTTCTAATTGAGTGACCGCAGAGTGAAAAAACAAAGTTGTATTTCAAACCAGTATAAAATTTACTGAATGTATTCTGCTTTTACAGCTTTTAGAACACTATGTCTGGCTGGTGACATGCTTTGTGTGTTGTTTTCATAATAGTGGTTATTTGTAAGATTATTGGATGTAAACCAGGGCTCTCAAGTTTTGAGCGGGGTCGTGCGTGAGACTGCGTAATTTTCGAGGAGCTTGAATTGCGTAACTAAATTTGCGTGAGAAATGCCATGTGTGGCGTGTGAGCGTGTGAACACGTCGAATTGCGTGTGTCACACTCTCAAAGCATGAGACTTGAGAGCCCTGTGTAAACAGATGCATCATCTGGATATTTTGACTTAATAAAGATGCAGAAAACAAGACCTCACTGAGTTTCCTGTGCTGCTGCTGGTTAGTCTCACACAAAGATGGTGAAATGCAGGCCGCTCCCAGTTTACATACATATTTGCTCCTGCTCAGACAAGAACCACACCAGAACTTGCCAGATGGGCGCTTATTTAGGATGTGATTTGAAGCCATTTAATTAACTCAAAACAAATCACAAAAGGACAGGAAAAAATACTTACATAAAACGTTAATTCAGGTTGTCACATAGTCTTTAGATAAGGCACATGGACATGCAGTAACATTACAAAGAGTCCGGTATTCTGCTGCTTTTAAGACAGACATCTTAAGTTCAGGCAGTTGCCCCTGTCAATCACATTTTTTCAACAGCTGTAGAGTAAAAACATAAGGCAACTACAGATTCTTTTACTACTCTGCCCTCTGCACACACATACAAATCCCTGCAAGGCATACAAAAATCATAAAAATGCACAAATAATTTCAAATCTGCCATTCATGAATATAAACGTGTATAAAAACAACATAATCTCTTCCAAATAATCAACAAAAGGGCATATAAAGGTCCATAACACTCTGGCTCAGTTGTCATTCTCAGTGACTAGGCAGTAGAAATCCGAACGCGCTCCGTAATTACGTGATCCAAGGTCGGACACATCAGCATCAGCAGGTCTGGATTCATTAGTAGAATCTGCAGGGAGCACCGGAGCTCTGCACACCATGGCCTTGTAAGCCGGGAAACGCACCCCTGTAATATTCATCAAAATGTTACGCTGTTGAAATTCTAATGTTCTCAACCATAACCAAGAATAAGCTAATGCCCACAAGCATAAAATGGAAACCAGTATAAATTATTATTGTGAGATTATATGAGATTGTTAGAGTGCATGGTCCGTTGCATCAGATCACCCAGACTTTAATTTACTCTTTGTGATTCACCACATCATCACTGGTCATCCACCCTATTCTGCACAGGGTTAGGGTTAGGGTTAGGGTTAGGGTTAGGGGATGCACCCTACAGGATATTTGGAGATAATTTGATCATGGCAACATTTTTTTTTCTTCAGATTTGTTCTTCTTGGTAGCCAAAACAACTATTTATGAAAAAAAAAGAAAAAGTATTATAGCTCCAACCTGACCCATTGGACCTCAAGAATTGGCTGATTTTTGGGGGGGATAAAATATAAAAAGGCTCTTTGTGGTGATTGTAGTTGTATTTGTTATTATGTATCAATGTAGTATTAATGTTGAAAGACATGGGGACTTGAGACTTAGTGACTTGGACTTGAGTCGCCGTTTTTATGACTTGTGACTTGACTCGACAAAAAATGAAATACATGAGACTTGACTCAGACTTGGAAGTCTAGGACTCGGGACTTGACTTGACTTGAGACACGATGACTTGAATGACTTGCGCGTTCACATAATGTTTTCGTGCTCATTCAACGGCACTGCCATGTCCTGAGACGCAACGCGTGCACCACGTGCACCACCACCGGTGTACCGGCACGAGGCCGCGCGTACACTGCGAGCACGAAAACGATCCGCGGCGCCCGGACCGCGTACTCTCAGCCCCAGCCACAAACCAGCCGCACGAAATCAGCAAAGAGTGGCCCGTGGTGGTTTAATCCCGGTTTAGTCCAGGTCTAGACCTGGTCCAGTCCTGGTTTAGTCCAGGTCCAGTCCAGGTTTAGTTCTGGTCTAGACCTGGTCTAGACCTGGTTTAGTTCTGGTCTAGACCTGGTTTAGTCCACGTTTAGTCCTGGTCTAGTCTCTTAGCCAATCAGGACGCAGAACACATTGTTACACTATTAAAAAAAAATTTACACTATAAAAAGAAAATTGAAAATAAATAAATAAATCCGCGAACTGCGATAGGGCGAGGGATTACTGTATTTTGTTATTCAGCATCAATACATTTGTCTGCTTTTTACTAAGGAATAATTAATTGAGGAATATACAATATAATAATACTATGATATATTTATGACTCAGTGTTATGTATACTATAGCTTATATTCTTAAAGACCCTATTGAAACACTAAAATTCAGGTGAAAAACTTCGCTTATGAATTAATCGTAAGTCGATCGATAAGGTCAATCAACTATAGATTAATGAATTGTGTGTGTGTGTGTGTGTGTGTGTGAGAGAGAGAGAGAGAGAGAGAGAGGAGAAATGTAATACAGTTTAATCTTAATAAGCTATTTGTTTTAGCTATTATTTGTTTCCTCACAAAAAGGGAATGACTTATGAATATACTGTGTGAGTGTGAGTGACAGAAAGTGTGTGAGAGAGAAATGTGCAAAGAAAAGAGCAAAGAAATGTGACAGTTTAATTTACTGTAAGTTAGTATTTGTTTTAGCTGTTATTGTTACTTTGTAAAAGGATAGCTACTTGTGGATATTCTGTGTGTGTGTGTGTGTGTGTGTGTGTGTGTGGGTGTGTGTGTGTGTGTGTGTGTGTGTGTGTGTGTGTGTGTGTGTGCGTGTGTGTGTGTGTGTGTGTGTGTGTGTGTGTGAGTGTGTGTGTGTGTGTGTGTGTGTGTGTGTGTGTGAGTTAGGGAGTGTAACAAAGTTTAATACAAGTTTGTTTTAGCTGTTACTGGTTTCAACTCAATGCTGAAACAATGTTGAAAACATGTGAAACAGTTTGGTTTTCAATGTACAGATCACTTTTGCCAATAAATAACCAATAATTACATTATCACTGTTTTGTTTGAGTCTATGATGTATTTTACTGAACATGAGTATTTACAATACAGGGGGTCCTCGGGTTACGACGGTCTCGACTTACGACGTTTCGTGGTTACGAACGCGCCCCCATTAAATATATATATATATATATATTACGCGTCATTCCGTCTTAGCGTGGTAAGCGACGTAAACAAACGCGAACGGCGCGCGGCGCACGGCGGAAGAATACGCTCTGTTGTGGTTGTAGGGAGAAGAAGTGTGCGTGCCCAATGTGGGAGGAAGTACCTGATGTGGGCTCTGATCTGCTCCTATGAAAGCGGCAGTGATAACCAAGCAGCGTAGTGGTCTAATTATTGAGATGGAAAGGTTATTGGTGCTTTGGTTGGAAGATCAAAGGCAAAATCCGACTTACGACGAAATTCGGGTTACGACGCGTCATAAGAACGGATCAACGTCGTAACCCGGGGACCCCCTGTACAAATATTTTATAACAAGTTGAGCACATTAGCCAGTGATGATTACTTACACTTTCTTATATATTGCCTTTCACTTTATTAAGATCAGATTCTGCAGCTAAAATTACAACAATACGCCAAAGGTGACTTGACTTGACTTGCCCAAGAAAAAAATACATGGGACTTACTTGTGACTTGAAGGTGAAGACTTGAGACTTACTTGAGACTTGCACATGTCCCATGCCTGTAATACTACTATATTATTTTTTTTTATTTTATTTTAGTTAGGTTTATTTGATAGAGACAAAACTGTTGAGCTCATGTCACACGCTAATTCTCAATGTCCATGCTTATTTGGGCTTTTACATATTATGTGTTGTGTATTTTACAATAGAAAGCCATAATGTGTCTTTTTCAATTCCTGAGTATGTTTCATGTGACCCTATTTTCAAAGCGTAGAGAAAGTAGTAAACAGTAGTTAAGAATTAATTAAAGTCAGATGCAATGTTTATGTGTACCGTGAAACTGGGTTAACAGCCTGTATATCGTATTATACTTATTCTGATAACAGATGAATCCTAGTTAACCATTAACAGTAAACAGCTGCATGACTCTCACCAAGGTCTCCGGCAGGGTCTGTGTCCGAGCGACAGTCCAGGTAGTCCGGGTCCACAGTCAAAATGGGGTCCTTATCATCATGGAGCAAAGTCTGAGGGTCTCCAGATGAATCATTGCGGAAGAAGAGGCGTCGGGGCATGGCCAAAGAGAGCTCCTTCCAAAAGACTGAAGATGGAGTCTATAGGGGCACCAGTAAAATGTATTATTATCAAAGAATATCCTCCTGGGACCCGAAGAAAAAAAGTGTATTTAAATTATTATTATTATTATTTTAATTTTCTATTTGGAGGTGAATGAACATTATTGATTTATGTATTTATGTATTTTTTTAAATTATTATTTAGGTATTTATTTATTTATTTGTTTATTTTATTTTATTTATTTTTTAATCATAGTGCAGCCACAAACTAGAGTCTATCTCAAAACAATTCACTGTCCACTATAAAGGACACAAATGAATGGGTTGGTTCTCTGGAGGATATATATATCGTCATATATAGGTATTTATTTATTCTTTGCACTTTTAGATTTTGTCTTAGATCTTTTTGCACTGCTTGGCCAGGGGAACAACAAAAAACAGAATTTCGATTCACTGTATGTTGAACACATATGACAGAATTGACAATAAAGCTGAATTTTAACTTTGAATATATGTTGATTAGCAGAGCTGTTAAGTAATACGTGATTTTTTAAAAACATAATTATTCAGTAATTATCCATATTTTTGTTACACTGTATTAATTTATTGTACATTAGCTGCATCAGTAGTATCAGTAGTAAATTGTAACATGATGTTTTAAACCTTTGTTGATCATTTTATTACATGTTAACACAAACTGTACCACAGAGTTGTGTCTCCAGGTGAGTATGGTGAGGCAGTGCTGGTGCTCCGTCAGCTGCTCTTTGACCTCTGAACTAAAGCGTTTACTCTGACCCTCTAGTAGAACAAGTATGGGCCTTGGACACAATTCCAGTAAGTGCTGAAAGCCCAATCTGTACAGAACAAAACACAACAGCGCCCTCTAGTGGTGTACATCACTGAAGTCGAATCTCAATTATTATTTTTTTCAAATCTCTGGATTTTTTCAAAGGCTCACTTGAAGTTGCTGTTGCACCAGTCTTGTTCCAAATAGGCATATGAGAGCACCACGATGAGACGCCGGGATCGACTCATGTTCATGATCAGTTCAGCAGACAGCTCTGAAAATATGCAGTGGTGTCATTTAGCAAGGATAAAAATATGTCACCACATTCTACTGTCTGGGTGTCACACACATTTCCTTTCCTTCCATTTTACGTAACTGATATCAGTTACCTAAAATGGAAGGAAATTTTACAGTGTTCAGGAAATTACAAACTCAAATGTCTTAGGCTTAACCAATTTTAATTATACAGGAACATGGAAAGTGAAATGCAAATGTAAAAATACCATGAATTAAATGTTTGTGGACCTTCTGTACAAAAGCTTTAAAGGTGCACTATGTCACCTTTCTGGATGGGGGTCCGCTACTTACCTTTCTCCATGGAGATGTTATTCCTTTCTCTAGAATGTTCCAGAGTATGGTATTAAACTTATCTATCTGCATGGAGACAAGCATATGACACCACCAAGCCAATTTATAGGTCAGATGTGTGTAGAATCCCTCAGTCATCCAGGTAGAATCCATGGCAAAGGAAAAATTTAATTTTTCTAATGTTTTTAGGTTAAAAACATTTCACAGCTCATCCAAGCTGCTTCTTCAGTTCTGGTCAGACTGCAGATGGACACTGCCTTATATCTAACTACAATTAAACTACTCTGAAACTTACACACCTACTTGTTTACAGTTTCTGTTTGTTAGCGAGGTCTATTGAACTGCACTGAGAGTGGTTATTGTTAGCAATCATTCAGACCCATTATAGGTATTTTACCACCTCTGGACCTGACCTGCTGCCCTATTGTTTTCTTTGTTTGTTTCGATTTAGGTTTGAGGATAGAGTTATAAATGGGAGACAAATGATGTCTGAGATCTGTTCAAGATAAGATAAGATAAGATATGCCTTTATTGGAAGGGTTCTCTTGACAAAAATAGCCTCTTTAACTCCCCTCTCAAACTAGTTCTTTTCTCTGGCCAAGATCTGTACCTCACTGTCCTCAAAGGAGTGGCCCGTGGCTTCTAGGTGGAGATGTACGGCAGATGAAGGTCCACTCTGGCTCTCCTGTCTGTGTTGGGACATCCTCTTGTGAAGTGGCTGTTTTGTTTCTCCAATGTAGCGCTCACTGCAGTCTTCACTACACTAAATGGAGTAGTAGAATGCTCCTGAAGGATGAGTCAAATGCAGAGAAATAATAAAGCATGTCTTCTTCTTCTTCTTCTTCTTCTTCTTCTTCTTCTTCTTCTTCTTCTTCTTCTTCTTGTTCCGCTTCCTGTTGCACTGCATGCAGGTTGTGTGTGTGCGAGTGAGAATGGTGTTGAGTGAGTGATTGTGGCACAAAGTTTTGCACCTTTCACGCTGTCACCCTTCGGGAGAAGGTAAGGGTGGATTATTATTGTCTGAGGCGTGTGCGGGTGCAGATAGTGTGCGTGGTGACTGTCGGGGCATGGCGTCCCCCTCAGAGGAGGGAGCGCAGCCCCCGTCACTGAAACACGGGGTGAGGATCGGGTCTGACCCCCGGTTCACAGTGGAGCAGGTGCTGTTGGCCCTGGGGGAGCAGGTGGGCCATGCTAACATCATATACGGCTCCCGCATGAACAAGGCCGTGGTCGTGTTCCTGCGTGAGGTGCGCTTGGTTCATGACCTCGTAGAGACCGGTTTAGTCCTAGGGAATGAGTTCGTGGTGGTGTCTCCGCTGTTTGTCCCGTCTGTGAGGGTCACAGTGTCGGGAGTGCCCCCGTTTATCTCTAATGAGAGTATTGAAAAAGAGTTGGTGCGCTTTGGGAAGTTGGCCAGTGGACTCAAACCCGTGCGTCTGGGGTGTAAAGACGCCAGACTTCAGCACGTGCAGTCACTGAGAAGACAGTGCCTCATGTACATCAGTGATCCCAGCGGAGCACTGGAGCTGTCATTCTCTGTGAAACATGAAAACAGATACTACATGCTGTACGTGAGCTCAGGTAGTATGCGCTGCTTTGAGTGCGGGGACCTCGGGCATAAGCGCGCGTCCTGCCCGCACCGAGAGCCCCGAGGCGGGGAGTCCGAGCGGGAGGCGGCGGGTCCGAGGACCGAGCAGACGCATAATAGAGAGCAGGATGAGCAGCCCGGGCCTTCCGGGGCTGCGGAGGCTCAGACTGATAAAGAAATGCCCAGTGAGGCACCAGTGAACAGTGATGATAATGGTGCAGACAGGCAGAGTGGAGCTCAGGTGGAGGCTGTAACCAGCGCCCCACCCTCTGAGCGCGGGGCTGAGGCTGAGAGCACTGAGGAGCCAGAGTGTAGCAGTGGGCAGGGGGAGGACGGGGTGCAGATGGGGGAGGACGGGGTGCAGGTGGGGGAGGACAGGGTGCAGGGTGAGGAGGAGGACATGGATGACACGCTGTCACAGGGGTCAGATCTCTCACAGGAGGCGGGGCCTGATGAACCCCCTCCCTACACATTAAAAGACGTAAATGACTTTTTGGATGTCACATATGGGAAAACTGTGGATGTGGAAGATTTCTTCCCTGATCTGGATGGTTTTATGAGATCAGTAAAGATAATAAAAAGGCAGGTTGGCATTGATCAATTAAGTCAAAAGAAGAGATTCAGACTGTCTAAATTAGTCGGCCGCATTAAGAAGGACAGGAAGGGGAAAGGGGACGCCAAACTGTCATGATGGTGGTGCACATAGCTGTCTCCCTTCTTTTCTTGTCTATGTTTACTGTTTTCTATCTTCCTCTTGTCTTCTTATTTTCCATGGGGAGCCTTAGAATAGGAACACTTAACATAAACGGGGGCAGAGACCAGGAGAGACGGGCAGCAGTGGCCGAACTAATGAAACTGAAACACATAGATGTACTTTTTCTGCAGGAGACACACAGCACTACAGACAATGAGGCCGAGTGGAGGAAGGTGTGGGCAGGGCCAGTGTTCATGAGCCATGGCTCTAATGTGAGCGCAGGAGTAGCCGTCCTGGTCTCAGCGCGGGTGGGTCTAGGTGGGGCCACTCACCTGGAGGTGGAGGGGGGGCGACTGCAGGTGGTGCAGGGCACGGTCAGAGACACACACCTTGTTTTTATAAACATATACGCACACAACTCACCAGTACATCGAGCACAGCTCCTGCAGACACTGAACAGGCAGCTAAAGGACTATAACAACACTTCTGTGGTCATAGTGGGCGGGGACTGGAACTGCACCACACACCCTTCAGACAGGAACACGGTAGAGCCCCACCCCAGAGTCGCCGCTCTGCTGGACAGTGTAGTGAGAGAGAACGACCTGACTGACACATGGCGACAGTGCCACCCGGTGGCACGTCAGTACTCGTGGGTCCGCCCAGGGGGCAGCGTGAGTGCGGCTCGCCTCGACAGGATTTACATCAACCAAACACACTGCAACAGACTTAAAAGATCCCAAATTATCCCCATTGGGTTTTCTGACCATCATTTGGTGGTGACAGAGCTGTGTGTGCCGGGACGTGCTCGACGCTGCCCCTACTGGTGCCTGAATGCAAAACTGCTGCAGGACAAGGCTTTTGCCAGGGCCTTTGGGGTTTTCTGGGAGCAATGGAGGCTCAGGAAGGGGGACTTTGTAAACATTCTGAAGTGGTGGGAAGTGGGAAAGAGCCAAATTAAACTTTTTGTTCAGCAGTACATTTCAAATTCGCACAAGGGAGAGAGGGACTGTCTAGAACAGCTGGAGAGTGAAGTGGCCGTGTTGGAGGATGGGGTCATTAGTGGGTCAGGGAACAGGAGTACGTGGTCTGAGAGGAAGGGAGCGCTGAGGAGGTTTATGAATGAGAAGGCCAAAAGGGCGTTGGTGAGATCTAGAGTGGCTGCCATCTCAGACATAGATGCTCCGACCCGATACTTCTTCAACCTGGAGAAAGGGACAAGGACTAACACTGACCTGATGCACCTGAGACTGACGAATGGAGAGGTGACTTCTGATCCCTCACTCTTGAGGCAGGAGGCCATAACCTTCTACTCTGAACTGTTTGGAGCTGGTGAATGTGACGCAGACAGTCAGGGACAGATCATGGAGGACCTACCAGAGCTGGAGGGATCTGAGGCAGCTGCTCTGGACTCTCCCATCACTCTGGAGGAGATGTCCACTGCTGTACAGCAGCTCAGCTGTGGCCGGGCCCCGGGGATAGACGGGCTCCCTCCAGACTTCTATAAAAAGTTTTGGCCACTGCTAGGGTCTGATGTGCATAATGTTTTTACCACAGCACTACAGTTAGGACGACTTCCTGCTAGCTGTACTAGAGCAGTCCTAGTACTTCTACCAAAGAAAGGTGATTTAACAGTTTTAAAGAACTGGAGACCAGTCTCCCTGTTATGTGCGGACTACAAGATTTTAGCAAAAGTACTCGCTAATCGGCTAAAGGACAGTTTGGACTCAATAATCCACTACACACAGACCTACTCGATACCTGGCCGTACCATCATGGACAATCTGTTCCTCATTCGGGACCTCATTGGAGTGGCCAGAATGAGGAAGCTGGACGTTGGACTCCTCTCGCTAGACCAGGAGAAAGCTTTCGACAGGGTGGATCACTCATACCTCTTTAACACCATGAGGGCGTTTGGTTTTCCCGGAGTGTTCACAGCCTGGATTGGAGCTCTTTACACAGGGGCCACAGTGCTACTGAGAGTGGGGGGAGGGTTGAGTCGGCCAGTGCAGGTGCAGAGGGGCATTCGGCAGGGCTGCCCGCTCTCGGGGATGCTTTATGTGCTGGCGATGGAACCTCTGCTTCACCAGCTGAGGAGGGGGCTAAGAGGTCTCACGGTGGAGCCGGTCTCACAGCCCCTCCACCTTTCAGCGTACGCAGATGACATCACTGTTTGCATCTCGGGACAAGAGGATGTGAGGAGGCTAGAACAGAAGTTGGCCCTGTACGAGCGCGCCTCCTCAGCGAGGGTGAACTGGGCCAAGAGTGAGGGGTTCCTTCTCGGGCGGTGGGTCGACCAGGTGAGGCCCGTCCTTCCCGGGGGAGTGCAGTGGAGCTCCGAGGGGATCAAGTACCTGGGAGTGTTCCTGGGGAATGAACAATTCCAGGGCAAGAACTGGGAGGGGCTTGTGGAAAAGGTGAGTGCCCGATTGTCTCGGTGGACGTGGGTCCAGCCCCAGCTGTCGTACAGGGGGAGGGCTCTGGTGGTCAACACTCTGGCAGCCTCCTGTCTGTGGCACCGCTTCACTGTCCTGCAGCCTCCAGACTCTGTGGTGGTGAACATTCAAAGAAAACTGGTGGACTTCTTCTGGGGGGGCTTCCACTGGCTCAAAGCAGCGGTCCTCTACCTACCTGTGGACGAAGGAGGACAGGGGCTGATAGACCTGGCGAGTCGGTTGGCGGCTCTGCGTTTGCAGACTGTGCAGCGTCTGCTGTACAGCCCACAACAGCTGTGGACAGAGCTGGCAGCTGTCCTGCTTCATGGAGTGGGGGGGCTGGACTACGATAAACATCTGTTCCTCACAGACCTGAGCGGTGTGGACATGTCGGGGACTACAGCTTTTTACCGCTCAGTGCTGAAAGCCTGGCACTCTGTGTTGTCCTTTTCACGGGAGGAGCCATACGATCGGGGAGGAGAAGAGCCGCTCCACCACAACCCTGTGGTGAGGAGCACCCTGCTGGAGTCCCCTCAGCTGAGGCAGGCATTTGTGACTGCTGGACTGACCCGGCTGGCCCATCTGAGGACTGACAGAGGGTGGAAGACCGCTGCTCAGCTCAGCCAGGAGACAGGGGTGAGGTCTGAGCGAGTGATTCAGAGACTGCTGCAGGAGGTGCAGAGTGGACTCCCGGCTCGGTTCAGAGAAGCTCTGGGCGCATACAGAGCCCACCTACCTGCCCACCATCTGAACTTTCCATCACTGTGTGTGCAGGCCTTAGGAGCACAGGAGGAACCATCTGGAGCGGTGACGTTCCCAGCCCTGTCAGATCTGGCTACAGCGGTAAAGAAGGACCTGTACATCACTGCTGTAAAAGTCCGCCACAGAGTGGAGCTGGTTGCCGCATCTGAGAGCAGGTGGTCAGGTGTGTTGGCCCCAGGGTCATCTCCCAACGACAGCTGGAGGTCCCTGTACTGCCCTCCTACGGAGAAGCGATGCGCTGACCTCCAGTGGAGGGTGGTGCATGGGGCTGTGGCCACAAACAGACATGTGGCCCACTTTGACCCAAGCACAGCCCGTCAGTGTGCCTTCTGTCCCGCTGAGGAGACACTGGAGCATCTGTGGCTGTCCTGTCCTCGCCTCCATCCTCTCTTTGCCACAGTGGGACACTGGCTCCAGAGGTTGGGCCAAGACCTCACCAGGGAGCTGTTTGTGTTGGGACCGCGGTACAGTGCAGCGCGGCGCCGGACTGTGGGGCTGGTCAGCTTCGTCCTGGGGCAGGCGAAGCTGAGTATTTGGCTCACAAGAAGAAACTGTAGAGCTGGGACAGGTTGTACAGACCCTGAACTTCTGCTGAGGCGTCTGGTGAAGGCTCGCCTCAGACTGGAGTACAGCTACAGCTCACTGGTGGGAGAGCTGGGAGACTTTGAAGCCGTGTGGACAGTGGGGTCAGCCCTGTGTGAGCTGAGGGAGGGGCAGCTAGTACTGGACTTTTAGGAGGGGTTCCCTTTGTTTGGTGTCTGTGGCTTGATCATGTTGGAGTGCTGACATTTTAATATAATAATAAATGTATTTTAAAAGTCAAAGTCTTCTTCTTCTTCTTCTTCTTCTTCTTCTTCTTCTTCTTCTTCTTCTTCTTCTTCTTCTTCTTCTTCTTCTTCTTCTTCTTCTTCTTCTTCTTCTAGACCACATTGCTTTGTTTGTGGCTCTGTGTTTTGTCCTTTGGATGGACCAGTTTCTGTCTTAAAAGTGTTTGTGGGTTTGAAATAGACTGGGATTTCATATTGTCTGAAACACCAGCCAGGTAAGGAATAGTTACACCCTTTCTCCTGGGTTCTGATTCTCTGTTATCCTGTTTTTTAAAGCTCTCTTTGTTCTATTGAAAGCCCATTTTGGATATCCACAAACAGAGAAGGCTTCCTGCCATTACAGGTCAGATCTATGGAGAGGTGACCCAAATCACTGTCACAATGCATGTTTTGTACATGCATTGTTTACAAAATATGCAGTAAAAAGTAATTAAACAACTGCAAGATAGATAATGCCATATTGTGGAACAATCCAGGCAAAGAAACAGCAGCTTCACGGAGACGAGCAAGTACCAGAAATGTTAAATAGTGCACCTTTAAATGGACTATCAACTAATCAACTAATCAGTGGTAGTATTTGATCTTCCTAACTTGATCATTGATTACCAGACAAACTAATATAAAATGTCTACACTTACCACCACCAGGCAGAATATCGTTGTCATTGAGGTGGATCTTGTATCCATTTTTATTCTCAAGATGAGGCTTCAGAATAAAATTAACAAACTTCCTGTCGTGATCATTGTTCACGTATGAGATGTAGGCATCATAGAGTTTCCCATCTACAATAAAAAAAGGAGTTACAGTTTGTGATTTCATAGATGGAAATTCAAATAGAGCTGGGTATTTCAGTCTTACCACTGAGTTCATAGTCTCCGTAGATATTTTTGTACCACATTTTGATATTGAGGTGACACTTGATGTACACAAGAGCAGAGACCGTCAGCAGGGCAAGCACCACAATGGCTCCAATAACAGCGGCTGCGTGACTTGGGTGAACTACACAGACATATCAAGAAGAAGAAGTCTGGATAAACAACATTATGATCAAGTCTTTTAGTGTCAACATCATAAAATTTTCTGCCAAGATCCTATAAAGATGCTATAAAAGGACATTCCTATGAGACATAAACTTCCCTTACAGAGCAGTTGTAAAATGTTCAGTGCTGCTTTCTGGCATTGATTGATTTAGGGATTTTCCTTTAAAATGGCACACAAGTGTCTTCTCATAAATGCAAATGGCATGACATAATTTTTGTGTGCCGAACACACAGTAATACAGTAATAGTAGTTAGTATTTTCTTACATTGTGTAAGTTCTACAGAGAACTCCGTGGTTGCATTTCTCACTCTGCAGGTGTAGAGACCAAAATCTTGGTTTTCCAGTGTGATTTCCAGCTGACTGCTCACTATCAGTTTACCTGGACCCACAGCCCTGATAAAAATAAATAAATATATGATTTATTTCAATTACTAATTTACATTTAGTGTTTTCTAAATTAATGTTGTTATCATTGTGGAATCAAAATGGTTATTGATTATTGAGCCTTGTCCTTAGTAAATTCAATTTATAGCAACCTTTTATCATTTCAATGTATTGTAAAACTGGCCCCATACTTGTACTGTTTCAAGATAGGCTTTTGTGACATTAAATAGATTTAAAATTAATATATATACAAAAAAGTAAAGTTAACCAAAATGTGCAAATATTATTATCTTTTTCCCTTTAACCAAATGAAAGTTTGAATGGCTCTTTGACTTTTTCTTTTCATTATAAAACCTAAAAAGTATTTCAGAATGGTTCTATGTATTGTATGTATTCCAATATTTTAAGATATTGGATTTTAGCAGGTCTAAGCGCAGTTTTACCAGGTGGTTATTTTCATCAGAGGGTGGTGGGTGATATTCTGTCCATTATGACTCCAGTGCATGGCAGTGTCACAGTGGCTCGGGTCCTTTGGGTGCCAGAGAAGCAGAGTTGTACAATTCATTATAACTTTCGCTCCCACATTCCTGTGCAGTGTCATCCGACCTCCATCTGGGATGAACTCTGGCTCTGTGGAGCAGTTCCTCTCTGTGTAAGAACATACCAGGTTTATCTGTGTTCAATACAATGGATGCCTTTATGCTCTGCCAGGTCTGGACAGACTGCTATCTGGAAATAAAATGCCTTCTCACAGGTGGAGACAACCTCAGCTAATTCACATACCATAATAGGTTCACGTATCAAAAAATAAGAGGTTCACTTGTCAAAAGAAATAGTAACAATGTCCCCTCATCCTACATTTAGCTGATTAGACATATTATACTGGAATAGGGCTGGGTGCTGTTAAATTGTACTTCTGAAACATGGCTCAAAAACTGTGGTTGGTGATCTTTTTCCAGTGGTGCACTGATTCCTCCGCAGTCCAGTTATTTGCTGAAGCTCAGTTTAATCTGTACTTGTGTCCTTCTTTGGGCCAATCATTGTTTATAATGACTGCAGCAATTGTGTCATCCTATGTTAGACCTGTCCTGCCCTAGATTAGACTGGGAATAGTCCTGTTTTATACCTGGTTTAGATCTGGTGATACTTGAAAGCCAATATTTTCTGCAGTGGTAGGCTGGTGTGAAAATTTTGAGAACAACTGTAAAGAAAACACTTAGTGCTACTGCTGTCAAAAAGGTATAAGACTAAAGTATTAAAATGTGCCTGGTTGGTTGGAAAATTACTAGTCACGTCTCTGTACAAAAAAAATAGCTCATTTGGCATCAGGAAATAGTCATATTTTTTCTTATTAAGAATCTAGATAATCATTAACACAGCATAAATAGGTACCAGAAAAAACGATTCTTCTGGTATTGTTTAGATAAGCAAAAGAAATGAACAGTGCCCAGTCCTACACATAAACATAGTTTATCCTTACCTTTAATGATCAGTCTCACTGTATATGATAATGAGCTGTTATTGCCATTCACACATGTATAGTTCCCCTGGTCTTCTACATTCAGTGTGATGAACTCCAGGTAAGACTTCTCTGTTTGAGAGTCCAGCTGCACACAGTCTTTGAGCCATGTTATCTGCGGAGAGGGATCTAGAGGACACTGTAGATGGTATGAGGGAAACTGTTCTCCAGCAAACTGCACCTGCTCCGTCACGTGTCCAGGATCCACACAGCTTAGGGCTAAAAATGAAGAGACATTTAAAAAAATATTAAAATAGTAAAATGTCAATGCGAGAAAAAATAATCAACACATTGGTGTATAGAATATTTAAGTCTAGCCATACTTCCAGAGTGTATTAACCTATAGTGATGCAGTTCATAAATAGACCCATTCATAAAGAGATGTCAAGGGCCACTTAAGGTGTCTTTAAAAATGTGTTATAAAACCCACCTGTTCAGACTGTCCTACCTCTCATAGCCAATCACTCCACTCTGATTTTGTTTTTATCTTGTTTTATATGTTTTATTGTATTGTTTGTTTGTGCTTTTTATTCGTTTTTAACCTTGTGCAGTGTCCTTGGGTGTTCTGAAAGGCGCTTTTAAATAAAATGCATTATTATTATTATTATAAAAATGTTAAATCTAAGTAATTAAACACATAACCTTAAGGCAAAAAGAAAACAACCTCTGCAAATGCTCTAGGCCAATGAAAATGTATCCTACACTTCCTAATTCTGCTCAAGCTATTTGCATAAAGCTAGTAGGTGCAGAAACTTTGCATAGCCTTTCTATACACCAGGCAACTATGAACAGGGAATATTAATATTGACAGAGCTGATTACACGCTTGTCTGTTCATAATAATTTAGAAAGGTTGGTTAAATACAGTAGGCCTATACACAGTAGGTAATAATAGCCTAATAATAGCCTAACACAATAAAAAGTCTTTGAAGTAAACGTATAGCATAAGTAAATGAGACTCGTTCTTCAAGTTTGCCGTATGCGCGTGACCAAAACCTATAACCGGCCGAACCTGCTGCGTATATGGCACCGTTTACGCACCGTTTACGCACCGTTTACGCACGCTCGCACTAGTGGGGGGATCTGGGCTTTTTATTCCTCTGTTTTTCCTTCAAACACTGAAGGCAGCAGCAGACCCGGGTCTAAAGTCTGGGACCGGTTACTAAGCAACAGCATGTGACTGTGCGACAGATTGTGTGACTGCACGAGCCACATGGGACCGACCCAATATTTACCCAGGTCAAGTTGCATCCCGCAGTCCCTTTCTGATGTTTTCAAATGTATCATGGGAATTACATACTCATTTACAAAAATAGGTTAGGTTAAAATCTTTGTCTCAAGGCAAATATTCTTACAATCAAATAAATGAACTAATTTCCTTACCAACTACGAGGGAGGATGTGTCAGATAAGCCGGCGCACAGCAGAAGGAAGACGGCTAACCTGAAAGCCATAAGGATGCCTCCTTAGTCTTTAAGTGGAAGTTGGAGGTACTTAAATCATCCCTTTTCTAGTAATAGCGCGTTAACAAGGCTGTAGTTGAAACAGTTGTAACACCTGTGCGTGTAGGCGACAACTACCAGGACACCAGCCTCCACTTTCATACACTTACCTGAAAAGCACCGAAACTTACCCACCTATTGGCTCTGGGTGATCACGTGACATGCGCGTCAGCTTTCACATGTTTAGATATTAACTTGACGCGTCTTTAGAGAAAGTTGCAATTCTCTATTCGACTTCTTCTATTCTCTAAGTAGCACTTCCTCTTCAGCTTGGGTAAATAAATGGTAAGTAAATGGTACCATAAATGGTATGTATAAAATAAACACCCCATCTCAATAATCTCAAATGTGATGAAAACAATGATCAGGACAGAAATATATTTTAATCAACAAATAATTTAAATAATAAAACAAAAAACATAGTTCAGTAGTTTACATTCATTAACATGGCAGTAATGACACTTGATGTAAGCTCTTTGAGTGCCTTGAAGGTGGAAAAGCACTATAAAAATGTGACCATTTACCATGACAATGTATCACACGGTTCAAACTAAATAAGGCAACACTGTAATAATGTACAGTGCAAGAGCAGTATAAAAATGTAGACCTTCAAAAAGCACATTACAGAGTATAGGGATTCAGCAGTATACAATCATTGCATCTTTGAAAAGCGTATACATGCCCTGCCCAAAGCTGTAACTGAGCACTTTTAAGAACACAGTTTAAGAGTATTTCACATTGTGAGTCCATTGGTTTGTTTTTCATATCAGACTGTAACCCAGGACACTGTGAATACTTCACAGCCCAACTACGCATTTTGCGTTGACTGTTAACACATGTTAATGCACAAGGCAACAGGGTCATAAGGCTGTTACGCTTCAAATGACCTGAAAGATGAAAGAAAAATTAAAAGTCCAGCAAAATTACTTTAGAATAATCAATAGCAGTGTAGTATGCAAGTTATGTGTGACCTACTTGAGTTCCTCTTTCAGCCGGTTGAGTTTATCAAACAATTTGTCATTTTTTACTTCCATGGGAGCGCTTGGAATGAACCAGGATGCTATGAATTTACAGATGACAAGAACATGCTGCAAAGACACAATGTAAAGAATGTGATATGAGCTCATAGAGTATGTTGTGGGCTGGATCAGGTTTTAACTGTAAAAAAAAAAAAACTTACCTCAAACAAGATGACAAATGCAAACCGCACTGCTAAAATTAACCAGTACTGAGGGGTCAGACTGTAGTCTTCATTGCTCCGATAGTCTTTATAGCTATAAAAAAAAAAAAAGAGACCAACATGTTTGCATATTTGTAAAGATTCTTTAGCACGGTAAATGTTTCCTTGTAGTTTTTTCCTTTTTAATTATGTATTGCAAGTACCATACCTGCAATATGAGACATTCATCCCACTAGGGGTCACCATTTGAATTGATGAGAACTCATTGTGTATGTCCTGGTCGTTGACATATGCTATAGAAAGGGTGTTGTTGATGTATCCCTCCATACAACTGCAAAAGATGAGTATTTATGTGTAAGTAAAAAGCATGCTATTTCAAATGATCAAATTAATCAGTACATACTCAGTATCTGTAGCTGTTCCATTGGCGCAGGGACCATAGAGGTAACGGTACACCAGTCGAGGGATGAAGTCTGACGATACTCCAATGACCAGTCCATTTGCAATAACAGCTAAAACTCCAATAGCTTCAAGCACATGTATCCATACACCTGGTGAGAAACAGCAAGCAAAGAAAATAACTTAAGCCTAAAACCAAAGATCCATACAACAGGCCCCTATAGCTCTGCTCATACAGGACTACACTCATACCATACACAAAACAATTGTACAACAACTCACCCTTATGTATTAGATAATCTTCTGTCATGTCAGTCATATTGTATATAGCTGAGATTTATTTTGTATTACTTTATTTCTATATTTTATTTTTACTTGTACATAAACATTTATATAATTATGCCTTATTTTACACCAGTCTCTTGATATTTTGCTATTTATGATATTGATTTTGATACAATTTAACTAAATCTGCATCATATAATTCTCAAACTCCTATGACTCCTATTAGTTTTAGTATTTGATAATAGGAACAAAACTTGTGCTATATCTGGAATGTAATAAATAGGTCACATGGATAAAAAGTGTAGTGTTTGGCGTTTTTCACCTATATCATTGGTCTTCTTTGGGACAAGTCTTCTCTCCAAAGTGACCATCTTAATAGCATCCAACCGTATCTCTATGATGTTATTGAGGAGTGCAAGTAAAGGAGCAAGAGGAAATGCAGCCACAAAAATAGTGGTGAAGCTGAATTGGATCACTGTCAAATTAATGCAAGAAACATCATTAGGAGATACGTCGTTATAGATATTTTTGGCCTGACTTTTGTTTGCATACCCATCTCCAGAAACTCATTGAAAAGGCTGAAAGAGTCGACATCGTTGAGGCGGTAGTTGCTGAGCCAGTCTCGAAGTTTGCAGCTTTCACACAGTTCAGACCCAGAATCCAGGGTGTCATCTTTGTGATAACAGTGACCGCATTTTCTCTGCAGTTTCTTTGTCCTTCTCCTCTTCAACCAGCGTGAAAACCACCTGAAATCAATCCAAGCATATCACGCCACTTATTACAGTAATTAAGTCAAATTGTTACCAAAAAATATAGCACTTACGGGCCAGTGAACTCAAAAACATTGCTAATGGTTTGCTTCAGTACCATTATAATTGCCATTTGGATGAACAAGTCAGTCAGACATCCACTAGGGTGACACTGCAAACATAAACATTCAAACTCCCAATCCTATCACCAAAAAGACACAACTGATTTCATTATTTTGTGTTTAGTTACCTCTTCAAGTCTCCATATTCCCGCTATGCGTACGTAACCACCAGGATGACCGTTTATTCTGGCAATGAATAGATTTGATAGAAATGAGTAGGAAGTATAAGCCTGTATTTTACTTTTCTGGGACATCATGCTGGGGGTGTTCTACTTGTATTTCTATGCTAGAATATTCAGAAGTTACTATGGTGACACAATGCATACATTAGCAAACACTGTCAAATTGTTTTAAATTGTCTGAAAACTCAAGAAAAAGCAATACAAAATTAACTTAAACACATTTTCAGAAGCCTGTGATCAATACAAGCCTTCATGGTCCTGTTTAGAAGTTTGAGTTTCAACAAAAAGAGTGACTGAGAGTGACATTCAAAACATTCAAATCTAACAAGCCTCAGAGCAGAGCCTCTAACATCACACCCCCAGGCAATGCATAAGTATATAGTGCAGGGTGTCAAACATGCGGCCCAGGGGCCAGATCCGGCCCTCCAAGACCTTTAATCTGGCCCTCAGCTGATTTTCTATTAAAATATTTCAATTATATTTTAATCTTCTATTAAAATATTGGTAATTTTCTGCACTGATCATCTCCAGCGGCTCTACCTCTTTCCAAACGCTCTTAAAGGACCATCGTTTTGAGTGTTGACTGTGACACCCTCATCAGCAAAATGTCAAAAATGAGAAAAGTGGACGTCGAGTGCAGGATTTTCCAAGAAAAATTGACTAATTCCTATTTGTTCATGGAGGGAAACCTGTATACTTGTGTTGAAACGGCATTTTTCTTAAAGTTTCAGGTTGTTCATAATATTATAATATTTTGTAAAAGAAAGATTTTATCAAATAAATAATAAAATAAATAAAAGATTTCTGTAATAGATTTGCATTTCTCTGGACAAATATTTGGACTTATTGCCATTTTTGGGGTATATATATACAATGAGTTTTCTGATCCGGCCCCTTTGGGATTAAAGTAAGTTGGATACGGCCCCCAGGCCAAAAAGAGTTTGACACCCCTGATACAGTGCAATCTCACCTGCCAAGAAAAAATGCCACATAAAAGAGTGAGGAGAAATAGGTGAAGAACTGAAAGGTGAACATCTTGATGGTGAAGCTTCTTTCAGTTTCAGCAAATGATCTTGTTTTCTCTGTAAAATACAATACAGTCTTCCACAATTCATCCAATACAGAGCAGCATAAAACACTATTTAATCTGCTGATCACATTTCTTCAAATAATCAGCACAGTTATTACTTTTGTTTTGTGTATATACAACAATGGACAAAACTAACAAAAAAATTAATAAATAAACTAAAAAACTAAAGTAATTTTTGGGGTAATCTTGACAGTTCATAGTATTATTCTTCATGTAAGCGTCTAAACTGTTCATTAAGATATTTGTAAAACTAATTTACCTAATTCACACAACTTCATGGCTACAATCCTGTTTATCTGCAAAAAAAGATATGGAAAAATACCTTACATATTTTACTTATTTTATGGGTTTATTTTGTGAAATATTGAAAGTCCTGCATACCCTTGTCATGACAATAATGATGACATAATGAAAAAGAGCCCCCAGCATCATGGCCCCACTGTTGGAGTGAGTGCTCAGAAACTCCCATGATCCTTCAGCCAAAAACACAGCCGCAATCACTCGAAAAACCACTAAGGCGTGTGTCAGACCGATGATGACCAGAATCTGAGGAAAACAATTACTGCCTTAACTTAACCACACTGCCACATTAATTTCATAAAAATCATGTCACCCACCATTAAAGTCACACAGATCAAAACCAGCGTACTTCGCAGGTATGAGTGCTTGTACTTTCGGGGTTCACAGTTAACATTGTTCACAATTTGCAGGATCAGTTCCTCCTACAATTATTTTACAGCATTGTATTTACACCATATCGTGAATCATATAGTAAGATAAATATGAGTAGAGGTATACACACAGAGGGGTCATACCTCCTCTTCTGACCAGTCGGACACTTTCCACTCACAGACGTAACACGCACGATGTCGCTTCCAAAACTCAAGAAACAGAGTTGCTGTGAAGTGTAGCAAAAAATATACTTCTGTGAGTAAAACATTTAAATTCAACCCTTAAGTGTAGCCTTCTGATCATTAAACATTTGAAATTGCATGTTTTTTCATGCACACATTCAAATTAAGCCAGTCTGAATATTCAATAAAGTGGTATTATCCCCATAATATATATATATATTTTTTAACTAACCAACAAATAGGGAGTTTTTCGTCCTCCAAAGGGCGCTCAAACCTCTTAATATCAAGAAACCACAAGTCTTGCCCAAGGGCACAATGTCAATATGCATCTGTAGAAGCTGAGATAGAACCGCCAACTTGTGGGTCAGTGGATCTGACTGCTTTAAGCTACTACTATACTTATTTATTTATTTATTTTATTGGTTTATTTGACAGGGACAGTGTACATTAATTAACATATCTGTAAATGTACCAGAATTAGCCAAAAGGCTATTTTACATCTGTTGTCCCTGGACAGATCTTAAAATGGTCTCCCGAAAAACAATGGTAACAGAATAAAATGACACAGTGAACAATATACAATTATTAACAAGTAGTAAAATTTTAGCTAAAACTATCAATCCAATTGATAAATACAGTGTACATAAAACTTTAAAATTATCGACAGTTAAAAAATCCCACACACATCACAACAAGACAGCAGAGACACAAGAGAGCACAGTGGAGTTCGAGGAAAGAAAATAATACTAATACTAATGCTAATACTAATACTAATACTAATACTAATATAATAATATGCAAATTTCCTTGGCAAATGCTAAAATACTAATACTAAAATTATATTAAATACAAAAATATGTCTCTTTAAAGTACAGTCTAAAGTTTGCTGGACCACCTCCCACAACAGATGGCCTGTGATGAAAAAATAATTGTCAAAAACTTGTCTGGGTGACGTGGCATCGGCTGGGTGCTAGTACACTGAGCGTAATATTAAAACTCAAAGCCCAAGTGTTTTATTTCCAGAAAATAATTGAAAATGAAAGAAACTTACCCCAAATTGCCATGAACATTGCAAAGAGCACAGTCCCATTGTTGTCAAAGAGAAGTGTCACCTAAAAAAGTAAATTCTTATCATTTAAACATTTTTATTATAGAAAAACTGTGTACAATCAATATTCAAACCCAAAATAAGTAAAATATATAATTACTGAATAAGAAAACAGATACTAAAACAGTCCTGAACCAAAGCTAAACAAGAACAAAATATGACCAGATGCTGTGGCTCTATACAAACATTGAACTATCACTGAGTCATAATGAAACCCTAACCCTAACCTAAACCAAAGACTTAACAGTGGCCCCCTTACGAATGTTGAAATGAATGGTTAGTCATAACGGAGTCATAACAGAGTCATAACAGCTACATGCCTCTGTAGCACTAGCAGCAGTGTATAATAACATGAGTTTACTAATTGGTAGTGACACTAGGAACTCCTTTGGTGAGACAATTTGTGTGCTTAAAAAAGTCTCTCACATATAAATTACAGTTCGGTTAGTCTCACTCTTTTTTGTTGGAAATCTAACTCCTAAACAGGACCATGAACTCTCATATTGATCACAGACTCCTGAAAATGTGTTGTTTAAATCCATTTTGTACTTTTTCTTGAGTTTGCAGACTATCTTAAAACATTTTTGTCTATGTGTGCTAATATGTGTATTGTGTCCCCATGCATCACACCCCCAACATGAGGTTACTGCAAATTATCAATAGTCTTGATCTTAGAGACACATACCTTGGCATAAGTGCAGGTTTCAGAGAGCATCCAGACTTTACATCTTTTGTCACAAAGAGGACACATGACTGTGTCTGACTCACACACCTCCTTTCTACAAAGGAAGAACATCTTAAAACAGCACTTTCACAAAGTAATAATGTGGCCCCATAATTTCTTACATTAGGGGTGACGTGTTGAAGAAGGCCAGGCCATAGAGAAACACAATGAGCCCAATGACAGCAGGTGGGATGAGCAAATATGTGTACCAGCCCAGCCACAGGTAGTACAGGGCCACTTTCTCCCCAAAGTAGTTTCTAAAATACACATACATAATCTCAGAATATCTGATCACGTCTATACATCTTTTAACTTACAGAGTGGGCAAATTATTGACTAATTATTATTAATTATTTATTTCACCCATTAATGCCTCATTGGCTCAGGTTGAGAAATGAGAGTGTAAGTAATGAAAAAAACAAAAAAAACCAAACAGTAATTCATATAATCTAGTTGCTTTCAGTGACCGTATTTCTTATTTACACAACCTACTGCTGTGAAGTAGGGAAGAAGTAGCACTTGTTTATGCTGCACATCACAGCTGAGCATCATTCTAAGAGCAATCCTAAGCAAAAGGTAGTGGGCGGGTGCTCAAATATTGGCTGCTGTCAATACTTGAGAGTGCTTCACAGTGTCATAGATGGAGAGAATTATTGGCATAATAACGACAATTGTGGTGAGAAACATAATAACTGGGTAGTGCGTTGCAGTGCGAACCTGACAGCAGTTATGGGTTGCCCTTGGAGACAGGCTGTCCATCGAGCCCAGCTTTCCTTCAGCTCCCTTTGTTTCTTTTTCTAACACAAAACACACAAATCACCCACATCATTTACACAGCTGAAATACAGATCTGCTTGAAATAATGTACATAAAACTTAAAATATGTCAATTTAAGGCTGATTTAGACTCTGCATTAGTCATGTTAATGTTACTCATGTAATGTAGCTTTTGTTCATGAAATACTTCTGGCACTTAAGCATTGCTTAACAGTGTCTGTGCCAAGTTTCACAGATCACACAAATATGTATGCAAGTCAATATTAATACAATACCACATTGTCACTGTCTTTAAGATTATGTAGTATTTACCTCATGCAAACAGAATTTAGCCTCAAAAACTTTCATCTTCATTAGGTCTCGTATGCCCTCTGAGGAAAATTAAACATTATGTTATTTCTTAGTTGGCAAACTATTCACTAGGCCTGTCACGATAACAAATTTTGAAGAGCAAGATATTTTTTAGGTAAATATAGATGATGAATGATAATATTGAAACAAAACCATAAAGCAGAATTGTACACATGTACAATATAAAAATATGAGCTGCAATAAATAACTCCTAATCCTAAAAGAATGCAAAACTTAAGTAGTATGTCGTAGAAGTTCATAATTCAACCCTCTAGAGTTCAAATCTCACTTTAGTGCTAATATACTAATTTACTAATACTAGTAAGAAAAAGTACCCACGATAAATATTGACCCCAAAAATTATTGTTCCATCGATCATGTATTGAATGAATGCCTGGCCCAGTGCGTTTTAATACTATATAATGTTGATTTGTAATTATCGTGACAGGCCTACAATTCACATTTTTCGTCTGAGTGGTCTCACCTCCTGTGCTAGGCAGTTCAGTGTGATTCAGAATGAAATGGACGATCCTTATCCTTAAAAATAAAGATATCACTTCAGTTGAGTTTATTTAAAATACAACAATTATTTAAAACTCAGCTTGAATTTAATATTTGCCACTGTTTACCTGGTGCTGAGGGGCACATTGTTTTGGTCTGAGCTCCAGTTACAGGCGTCAGACACTTTTAGTAGATACCTGTACCGATCAAAAATCTCTTTTGGTGCTTGAATCCCATAAAAGACCAAATCTTCATCTATAATTTTCTAACAAAATGGAAGCAAAATGAGATATTTGTATTATCTTCTGTTCATTCATCTTTACACAACACTCACTGTAACTTTGAGATTCTTCTTTTTCAACTCTTCAATAAATTTAGTCTGTTTCTTGTAGGCGTGTGTCTCTTGGTTTTCCAGTGTTTTGGCAACCAGCACATAGTCATATGAGAGCGGAGTGTGCTTTGAGTAGAAAAAAAAATTGGCTTTTATTTTTTTGTCTATGTATTGTGTGGGCAAGCGAAATCAACTGAATGAATTAACACATCATACCACAGGAGGAAAGGACGTCTGATCACTGCCATTCTCCTTCACGACACCCATCAACTCCAGAAATTCAATACTGGCCTTTAAAACAGAAACTCATACATGGTTAGGGTTCATTCAATATTTTCAGGACAATTGAATGAGCTATTTTTAAACCTTGCCCTGAGAGAAAAAAGAAACCATTCATTCATCTGGGAGGTGCTCTAATGTGAGAAACCCCATGCACCTGACTCACAGAGGACTGTCATCACAAAAACAGCTAACCCAAAACTGACTACTCAACATGGCATGAGCTCTCTGCCAGTCCACCCTGCCTAAATACAAGCCAAGACTATTAGGCGTGGTGAAGACGCGTGCGTAAAATGTTTAAAATATTGATCGTATAATGACAATGCTGTCGGCTAGCTCAGTCCAGACCAAAAGCTAAATAAGGACAACATAAATATTGTACTATATAAGCTAGCAGGGAGAGTAAATCGTTTCTTTTTGAATGACAACGCAGAATAACTTCACATACCTGTCTCCTGTGACCCTTTTGCATGATGATTGGGCGCTGAACGCGGATACGAGCTGTCAATTCAGTGCCAAAGAAGCCACTACGAACCAGACTACCAGAGCTGTCGGCGATGTAAACAAATGTAGCCTATAAAACGACATAAATGAACTTCCGTGCCATTCCTGGGAACGGACGCATTGTTGTTTTTCAGGCTGAGGAATGTAAAAGTCACTCTACCTGTTGCTGTGCTCTGATTTATAACGCTGCACCATGCGCACGCTGCCTCACCTCTCTCTCATTTGTCGTCATTGTCTGCCTGTGCAAAGTGCAGATTGAAAATAAAGAGTATAGACTAAATGTTGTTAAAAAGAACTCAATGACAAGACTCTCGTTATTGTGGTGCGATGGCATGGCATAATCTGTTTCTCTCCTCCTACTCTGAAGTGATGCGAGTTACACGGTCTCGCCACTAGATGGAGACAAACATACTGTAACTAATGGGGGACCGTGACTCGAGCTCTTCCCACACACAGGAGCACACTGACATTTACCATGGGAGTGAGTCATGACAACTGCAAACGCCGAAACATCTCCCTGTTTGAGCCTGATGAGATATAGCTACATTTATAAGAGCTTGGAGAAGAATAAAAGACTCACTCACTGCATAGACTTAACATTGCCTGGGGGGTGTGAAGTTAACTAGAGGCTCTGCTCTGTTTGAGGCTGTGTTAGACTTTCTGTGCTTTATTTTAACACAATCTGACCATAAGGAACTGACTTGTGCTGTTAAACAATTGTCTCATATAAAATTGCAGTTACAGTCTAGATAACATTAGACAATGAACATGTTAATGACATCCAAAAAACAATCTTACACACACTGATGTCCATGCAGCTTTCAGCACTCTTGCACTTTACAAATTGCACCTTCATTTTTGCACCTTGCATATTGCACATTTCATTCTACCTCAAACTTTCCTTCTTGTTGGAAGCGTATATGTTTACCTGTATGTTTTATGTCTATTTATTGTTGATGCCTGTGTACACTTCATGTTCATGAGTGTAGCTCTGTGTGTGTGTGTGTGTGTGTGTGCTCGTGTATGTGTGCGTGTGTGTGTGTGTGTGTGTGTGTGCTCGTGTATGTGTGCGTGTGTGTGCGTGTTTTTAATTTAAATTGCACATTTGGTGTCTGATGAAACACAATTTCAGTCCTCTGTGTAATGTCTGTTACATAGTGAATTAACAATAAAGTACACTTTGACTTTGACTTCTTCTACCCACATGCTCACCATTCACATTGATCACGGACTCCTGAAATGTGTTGTTTTCTTGAGATTTCACACAATCTTAAAACTTTTTTCTGAATGTGTGCAGTGTGCACTGTGTTTCCATGGTAACTCCTAAATATTCCACGATTGGAGATGCATGTAGAACACCCCCAGCATGATTTCTCTGCAAGTAGATCTTAAATGCCATCTCTCATGTACAGTTTGCAGTTTGATCTATTTTTATTATAGGCAGTACAGTTTAAAGAGTACATTAATCAATAATGTTTTGTATTTTATTGATTTATAGTTTGGCTGCAGCTATTTTAATGCATGCAGTTAAAGGAATGTGAAAATATTAAAAGGTTTAAGGAAAATAATGCAATTAAGTATCAGTTAAGTGAGAGGAATACAATGTAGTCTGGAAGACAACAAAACATGCAGCCCTTTTATCAGCATTAAAAATATTGATAATCTTCCCCCACAGGCTCTCAGCCTCCAGATAAGACATAATTTTGCTATTAGGTATTGATGATGTATGACAATTTGTCCAGTTTTTTTCAGTAATGCACATTCTGGGTTTGTATTGCTAACCTTCCTCAGACATTACTCATGCCGACTGACATGGCAGTCTTTATTTTCATGTGGAGATTAAGGTGGAGCCACTGCAGTTTAATTACATAAACAATGTATACAAAATCTTAAACCGGCCAAAACTTATAATACTTACAATAAATAAATAAAGTATCAAGTCCCATTTTAAAGAAACTAATTGTAATTGTAATTCATTTAAAATTTCATAAACTTGGCCTATCTGTGGCCCCAGATACAAGGTAAACATAATAATGTCAAAAAGCTTTTATTATTAGCAGTTGTAATTAAGATTTATATTTTGGTTCACAAAAGGATTGTCCCTTCAGAAAACCAAATGGACCTCACATGTAATCCATTTGAGTTGGAGTTTCAATGCTGAAATCCAGTTGGTGTAGATGTAAAATACCTCTGTCTGACCTAAATCCTAAAAAATGTAATACCTTTCTTAAAAGGTTAGAGGACAGACTATAAAGGGTTTCATGTGATATAACTATAATTGTAGAGCAAATTCTGAAAAGTTTAGCAAATTATTGTTTCAAAAAAACACCAGCTTCAGTTGTGCATCTTTCCCACTGCTGACTGCAAATGTTTCTGTTACATGTGATTTATCTTGTACCCTAAATCCAAACATGAGAAACTAACATGATGGGTGGCCTCTGCCTTGTGATTAAGGCTGATTTTCACCATTGGTCCTTTAAACTCTGAGGAGAACAGTGCACACCCAGAAGCACCCACATGTTATAGAAGCAGTCGATATGAGATCCAAGAAAATGTGGTCCACCAAATAAGTAGCTGTATTTTGGTACACCGGCACACCCCACATCACATAATTACAGTAGTGTTAGCCACTTTAAAGCTAACACAGAGCAGAGACTGCTCCTAAATCTGCCTTGTGCAGGGTAGAGACAAGAAGGCGGGAGGACCAGATCAACCCTTTAACTAGCTCAGATGCCCTGACAGACTAGATGGACAGTGACTGAAAAGGTGCCATACCTCTGTTAGTACAATAGACATAGCCTCTAAAATCTTAAAGATGTATAAAAATCTGCTGTTTTATGCATCTGTACAGCTATACATGTGTTCAGGCTTATGGCTATGGCGGCACGGTGGCTGAGTGGCTAGCACTCATGCTTCACAGCAAGAAGGTTCGGGTTGCCCGGGCCTTTCTGTGTGGAGACTGCATGTTCTCCCCGTGTTTGGGTGGGTTTCCTCCGGGCACTCCTCCGGTTTCCCCCACCAACCTAAACATGCGCCATAGATAAAATCCAGCTTAGGGCCTGATCAAAGCATAAATAACAAAACAAAATCATGGGGATGGTCCCCGGGTCAAATATAGAAACAACTTCTCCTGTGCGAGATCAATAAAGGTCAATCTTCTAATCCTTGACCACTGTAAGGCGCTTTGTGCTACAATTTTGTATGAAAAGCGCCTTATAAATGTTTGATTGATTGATTGAATATTTTTTCTACATTTTTTTTTAAATTATCTCTGTATAACTCTTCAATTTAAGTTAATATGTTCCATATGATCCAAAGTGTCCTTTCTATAGCCTAAGTTGGCCAATGTAGCCCTTTCTGGTGGAGGGTCTCACACCATCTTGTCTCTATTACAGAGGTCTTCAACAGGGGGGGGTCGCGAAATCTTTTGATTTCACTTTAAAATAATATGATTTTATATTTTATAGTGTAAAATACAGTATTAACCTGTGTATTATTTCCTTGTATTGGATGTACCATAACAGAGTAGCAATGTTTATACATGACACTAAGCTCAATTTAATATAAAACACAATTCTATACCGTATATATAGTAGGGGGTCCCTGGTCCAGTTCGCCATCTGTTTGGGGGTCCCTGGCCTGAAAAACGTTGAAGACCCCTGCTCTATTATATTACTTTGCCTTGAATGTTCCACAATATGGCATTAAACATGTGTTTATTCAATTTTATTAGATTTTCTCAAAAGTATGCTGGATTTTTTTGACCTGCAACTTAGCCTCGTGGCTTCTCCTGCTTGTCTGCCTGGAGACATTAGTGAAAAAAGTTACATAGTGCACCATTAAAAGAAGAGGTTATAACTGTTTAAAATAATTTTGAATAACTTCTTAGTTTAATCACTTCCTAATATATTCTAATTTGTAATTAGCCAGTGCCTGTTGTGATGTTAGTAAAGGTCAAAAGGGACAAACAAAACAGTTTTTCCATTATCCTTATTCCAAATTGTACAGATTTATAAGCTGTAGAACACAGTGGTGATGTTGCGCACCCGAGGCTACATATTTTTAGACGCAGACTCGCTCTTGTGTTCTATTGGCTCTCGGAGCAGAGCCACTCCCCCCTCTGAGCTCCTCTGGTCCCATGCGCCAGGAGCGGCCAGAGGGGAGTGAGGGCACACTGGAGCTGTCTGTCTGACCGTGGAGTTTGCCCAGGGCGACTTGACACGGGACCTGCTGTAAAGGAGGAAGGCTCCGGGTTTATGAAGACGACCAGACACCGGGTGCAGCATGCATCGACTGTCGGGCAAACGAGGAGGGGACGGTCTGATTGAGATGAGCCCAACAGACTCCTTCAATGGTGGGTGAACTCTTTATGGGGCACTATTTCAGACTTGGATTTTTTTTTTTTAAGCGAGCGTACATCAGATTGGTCTATTTTAGATAGATCAACTTATGTTACTTTTCTGATCATATCTTAAATAAACCTAAATCAAGTTTTCTGATTTCCATTGAAAAAGTGATATCATACTACTCAAGTGGAGAACTAGCTACTTCAATATATCTACTCCCCCAATAACCCTGGACCAATGTAAACTTTGCTGTATCTATAAATAGCACGGTGTCTACTCTGCCTGGACAGATTGGTGGACAGATTGCTTTTAATAGCTGGCATATTTTCTATAAGTAACCCTGCAAAAGTGAAAGTTGGTAGGCTACTACTGTATGTCTTATAACGTTTTCCATGTTTCAGTTTGTCCCTGTACATCTGAATGTGTTTATTATTTTCTCGCAGTGGCTCTGGCTAACCCCACAGCAGCTGGCCTGTTGACTGGAAACACATGGTCATGACAGACAGCCACTCTAACCACCAGTACAAGCCCCAAATCCACAGTTTTATCTAAATGACACCTTTTAACAAACAGCAAGACTTTCTACTGGTTCTTTTTGCCTTGTATGGACTTGAATAGTGTCCGAATCACATTGCAATATCTTTGTTGACTCATGGAAATGAATGCCTGGCCCAGTGCGTTTTGAGAGACTCATAATATACTGTACATCTACTGTAAAATGAGGAGTACTAAACCTGCAGATGGCATTTCCACGGAGCTGTCTGTTTATTGATTGCTGTGTACTGTTTACCTTTTCCAGCTCAGTTGAATTTTTAATGAGTCTGCTGGAAATCAATGTAAATTTGGATTTAGAGTCCATTTATGTTGTAAAAGCAGTTCTGAAAGGGAGTCCTAACTTGTGTGCATAACGAATTATTCTGTAATCGCAATTTATTTAACACTACAATTGAACATTTTACGTTAAAATACAAATCTGTTCACAATGTCCATGTCATTCCCTACTACTCCATTTAGGGAGGGCAGATTTCAAAACGTGTATGCCTATAATAAATGAAAATGCAAAATTGGAAATACAGAAGGGATGGAAAAAAACTGTGTAAAAAAACTGTAAAACATTGTAGTGCCTAATGTTGCTTGTCTGACTCAATATCCATTTTGACGTCTAGCACTCGTTTGTGTGTGTGAAACCTCTGAGCTTCCTGTTGGAAAGTTTCAATATTTGGAAGTGAAACTAGGTTAAGATTTGGATCATTCAGTAGATTGTATCTGATGATTTTGTTTGGCTCCAGTGCACATGTTTAGGAAAAAGTAGTTTGGCTGAAGTAACACATTTAAACAGTGTTGTGGCATTTGTAATCAGCTGCTCACAATTGAACAAAGATGTAACTGTGGAGGAGAAAACGCAGTAGCTAATGCTGGGCCTCCATAATGTGGCCAACTGTGTAGAAATATGCACAGTTTTGTTCAATATTCCTTGAGATTAGAATTTGAATAAATTTGAACTGGATTAAAATAAAATTAAATGTAACTACACACTGATAAAATCCATACATGATTTAAATTCATAAACACGATAGACTGGTTACTTTCACGTGTAATTTGGGCAGTAATGCTTAAACTATTTGGAGTATTCAAGTAATTACTCATTTTAGTCAACATTAGATATGGATGTTGACAAAATATTATTACAACAAACAACAAACTGCATACAGATTATGCAGAATATGTAGTAAGAATTTTTTTTAAAAAGGAAAAGAGTAGTAACTGTTGCAGAATCAGTTTTTAAATTGAAATTTACTTGGAGGTCAGGGGCAAGGAGTAAAAGTACAGAGGAAAACGGCAATGCTGTTATAAAGTTTAGATCAGGGTTTGTGTATTTTGTAAACCATTGTACTTTTTGGGTGTGTTACGGTGATATACTGACACACTGGTTCACATAGTCTATTACAGGGCAGTAATGGTTAAGAGGTCAGTGTAAGTCGGGCTCAGCCTCAGACTAAATATAACATTACAGGCACTGTCAATTATCTTCTGTTTTAAACGTAGCAGCTTTCAACTTGCCCATTTAGTGATTCTGGAAGAGTCAAAATGTTAAAGAGTTTACTTTGTTTAGAGGGCTTATCTTGTCTTTGTTACACCCCTCACATTTGTTTATGTAAAGGACCTCTCATCTGAAAGCCAATGGTACAATTGAAACGACCAGATGCTCTGACTCTGCATTCAAATTTTTTTTTATTACTTTCTATTGTTGAATACAATACTCAATACAATACAATACTACAATACTTGAGTACTCAATATTGATACTTAACTAAAAGTACAGATACCAGAGCAAAAAAAATACTCAAGTCAAAGTAGAAGTATCACATGAAATAATCTACTTTTGTTCAATAGAAACAAGTGAATTGGTCGTTTTTGAAAATGTACTTGGGTAAACAAGTACCTTAATGTTTTACTTAAGTACAGTACTTTACTAATTTACTTCATTACATTCCACCACTAGTTGAATCACAGCAAAAAAAAAAAACTGTGTGTGATTATGTTTTGGACCTGCATTCAATGTGCTCCAAAAAGCAGCACAAGTATAGAGCACAGAGTTAAGTGTCTATCACTGCACCGTCAAAAACTCCCCTTCCTGAAGTTGCCCGTTTTCCAATGTGGTGACGTCCTGTTGTTGTTTTGGGTGTAATTAACTACAGTATACTCTCTTATGTTATTCTCATTGGTCATTTTGCAGATGATGGTTATGGACAGCATACAAATGAAGACATGGGCTCCTACCACCATGATGGACCAGAGGTAACCGTCACAAAGCACATGTATTATTATGAATAGATACTCTTTGTTATTATTTATTTACTTATTCACATTTTACTTTACCTTCTATACACATTCACATGCACCATTTTGTTTTGATATTAACAATTTCTCATGTTATAATTTCACGTTCCATTACATAGTTACCCTACCTGAATGTTTGTTTGATTTGCTGTAGCTGAATTTGCCTAAAGTAGGTACTTCCTTTTATCTAAGACAAAGCAGGCAGTGCATCCCACACTGTATGCCATAAACATTTGTAATATATTACCCAACCTAAACTGAAGAGGACATATCAATGTCGTTATTAAGGCCAGTGCTTTCTTATTTTTCCACCATTACATTAACACACAGTCTTATGTTTACTGGTTGCTTTTATAGAATACCCCACCAAATAACAGATGCCTCATAATCCGTGATATTCACTTCACCTAATGATCCTAATGTTCTGGATGATCTGTATATTTATTAATAATGCTGATTATTAGGGGTGGGACAAGACAGAATTTCTACAAGATGAGACACGAGATTACGTCCATGAGAATAAGAACATAATTTTCAACATAATTTATAATAACTGAATTGTGTAGTTGTGTAGTTCAGTTCACAGTTTTGACTGTTACAATTCTTTTTATTTTTTAATTTTTTTTTTAAACTATGGCTTCTGAAAATGTTAACTCACCAGTGTTTCACGCTTTTTTGTTCAAACCAAATGCTAAGATATATAGAGAAAATTACTATATTTCTATATTTCATTTGACTTCATACATACACATTTATGCTTTATTTGACACCAGTCTCTTGCTATTTTTGCAACTTATTTTGAATTTATTATTACCGTTTATATTTTTGCTCTTTGTATTTATTGTGATGTCTAAGCTACTGTGTCCAAACAATTTAAAATCTAATAAAATCTCACAAGATAATTTAACTGTGTTTAATTTAGTTTAGTTTATCAGGGACAATACACATAAAAACATTGACCTACACAATGAGGTCATATGTTTGTT
Organism: Paratrypauchen microcephalus; assembly: GCA_036785185.1. Taxonomy (NCBI): domain Eukaryota; kingdom Metazoa; phylum Chordata; class Actinopteri; order Gobiiformes; family Gobiidae; genus Paratrypauchen; species Paratrypauchen microcephalus. Next base: position 173,907 of record JAVJIX010000020.1, on the reverse strand, counting down.
CCAGGTTATAGCAGAATTGCTCATTTCGACCTTCAGTCCCTGGACAGGCTGATGTCATAAATGGTGTACATGCCAATAAAATACAGTATATATTAATGCAGATATTCATCCATTAAATCAATAAGTAAAACTAGTCCCATCTATACACTCTTTACATATGATTCAGTTCATGATGCTGTATGCATACATGGCAGATTAATGTGTACAAGTTTGTTTGGTTAAAAGCCATTGTTTGGACAGGCATGTACAGTTTTGTGACAATTTTGATCTTGCAAGATTTTGTGGCATGAGATCATGTCCCATCCCTAATCCTTATATACTGTATTTGCCCACAAGTGTAAAAGTTTCAAATATCTTGCAGTAAACTCTATAATGCTCCTCTTGCTTTCACACATCAAGTCTTCTGTACCTCCTGAAGTGTTTGTTGACACGTGTGAGTCTCTGAGTGGGAGCCTGGCTTCTGTGGCGTCCTCTGACCACAGTGACAGCCCACAGCGCGAGAACCCTGCCTTAGACCGTATCAGTACTTTGACTGGGGTAAGGGGGACACAGGAGCACCCCGCTGTGTCTCTGTGTGTTTAACATAGCTAAGCAGAGTATTAGTAGTAGTAGTAGTATAGATAATAACCGTTTTAGGCATCATTTCGGCATGATCATTTCCTTGTAAGTTTACTTTTGAACTGATGTGTGTGCATTTTAAAGGGCCCATGTTACACTATTTTATGATCTATGCTATAATGAAATTTCCTCATCACAAACATACCTGGAGTTGTGTTTTGTTTCATTCACACATGTTTAACACACAAATCCACACACATATTTAGGCTGCAGGTTCTTCTCTCAAACAGGAAACACTCCATACACTTTCACTAGATTTATTTGGATGATTTCAGTCTACTGGTAAGGTAGAACAGAGCATTTTGGGCTTTAGAGACATAGACAGATCGATAATTCAGATGATGTGTGAATGAAACAAAACACAACTCCAGGTATGTTTTTGAGGAGGTAACAACATTATAACATGGCTTAAAACACACAAGAGTCAGTTTTGGCTAATTTAGGACCTTTAAATATAGAAGAATTGGAGGTCTTGTCCTTGGTGTTACTGTTAAATGAAGTACAGCTTTCCCCTCATTGTCCATTCGGTTCTTCCACAGCTCTCGAGAAAACGCGCCCTGTTTCTGAAGTTTCGTTCCCGGGTATGGCATGGTAAAATAGCCGTGTTTTGTGAAGCATCCTTTGGTGCATGTGCAGTTAGGCCTGTCACGATAATTACTGTATCAACTTAGGGTTCAGTATATGAAAATTTAAACAATATTTTTGGGAGGTCAATATTGATCATGTATACATATTCTTTGCACTACTGAGACATTTATTGTTATTTTTTTTATCTGAAGAGATTTAAAGGTGTATTATGTAACTTATTGGTTGGGGGTCCATCACCTGCTTGTTTCTATGGATATGCCATTGCTCTGCCTGGAATGTTTGACTTGACAGTTTAACATTAAACAATTCTACTTTACATTTATTCAATTGCAGTTGGTTCTTAACTCAAAAATATCGAGAAAAACAGACATTCTGACTCTGAGCGGGGTCGCCTCTCCATAGATCTGACCTGTAACTAGATCTGGTTTGCTCTCCATTATGATAGAAAGGTTTAATGCCATACTGTGAAACATTCCAGACAAAGCAATAACATCAGAGAAAAGGTTTTGACAGACCCTCTACCAGAAAAGTTATGCAATGCACATTAAAGTTGTAAAAGGTAGAATGAATCATTTCTATGACTCATTACAGGTGCAAACTAAGTAGCTATATTGTAGATTTAGAATTGTTTTTGTGGTTTAAATCTGCTCTGTGGCATAAGTTAGTTTCAATATTATAGCTTATCATCTATATTTACTTCAGCAATATATCGAAGTTCAGTTTGTTATTGTGACAGGCCTATGTGCAGTCAGTGTCTGCTTTTAGTTTTCTTATTGGTTGTTTCTCAGCACTTATCAAACATACAGAGAAAATCTGTGTGGAGAAGTCCCTCTTGCCTGCTGTGTTCACACCTGTGATTATTCTCTGCTTGACTTCTCGGAAAGTGTTAGTCTGGATTAGCAAAATAATTAGAAGGTTAACACTTGTGTAAGAACTTGAAAATTATTTACAGATTGCCGGATTGACAAACTGATCTGTAAGATGATCACGTGATTGGCTGTGATCTGGAGACATTTGTCACAGTGAGGGACAGGAGGACACTGGACAAACTGCTCTCCATCATGGACACTCCTGTTCACCCACTGCACCAGACCATAGAGGGACAGAGGTGCTCATTTTCCAACAGGCTCCTACACCGCCGCTCAAACAGTGAGAGACACAGGACTACATTCATACCATACTCCATACAATTGTACAACAGCTCACCCTTATGTAACGGATATCCCTATGTCCTGTCAATCACCATATAATTGTTGTTGTCTCCCTATGACCTCTACTATATACAGCTCTAGAAAAAAATAAGAGACCAGTACATTTTTTTTTCTGAAATCAGCATCTCTACATGTATTACAGCCATTCCATTCCAGCGTCTGTTGAATTCCAACACAAACACAAAGCTGAGCTACTTCAGTTCTTGCACCAGGAGTGGAATAAAGTCACCCAAGAACAATGTGAAAGACTTGTGGAGAGCATGCCAAGACGCATGAAAGCTGTGATTAAAAATAAGAGTTATTGCACCAAATATTGATTTCTGAACTTTTCTTAAGTGTAAACATTAGTATTATGTTGTTTGAAAATGAATTTGATCTTGTTTCTTTGCATTGTTTGAGGTCTGGAAAAATGTATCGTTTTTGTTATTTTGACCATTTGTCATTTTCTGCAAATAAATCCTCTAAATGATAATATTTTTATTTGGAATTTGGGGGAAATGTTGTCAGTAGTTTATAGACTCAAACAAAAATATTCCCTTTGCCCAAACACATACCTATAAGTAGTAAAATCAGAAAAACAGATAATTTTGCAGTGGTCTCTTATTTTTTTTCCAGAGCTGTAGCTGAGAATTTATTTTTGATACTTATTTTATTTTGACTTGTACAAATACATTTATATAATTATGCCTTATTTAACACCTGTCTCTTGCTATATTTTAATGTTTATTTAAGTCTAACTCTAAAACAAATATGGTGCATTTGACACTCAGATTATTTTTTTTCTCTGTAATAATGCCAGTAATTTCAGCAAAGGTAAAATGTATAATGGTATATCATGATTCATGACTAAAACCAGGCTAAATTGGGAAGAAAAATGTGTATCTCCCGCTATGGATGCTTCAATTATCATGATAAGAATTGCCAAGAAAAAAATGGCCATGTATCAGGATATTTTTACCATTCTCCACCCTCACTGCTAAAAGAAGATACAGAAAGTTGAAACACCCAGTAGTTATGGCTGGGTTTGTAAACGTATAGTGCCTTTTATATGCCAGATTCACAGAACAGGGCTGGTCACCGCACATGCTCCGAATCCATATGACCGATCTGTAATTAGAGTAAATTAGAGGCCTTTATTTAAAGTTCAAGGATCCATCCTACTACTACTACATGACATACTACCAAGGATGTAAGGTAATAAGGTTAAACACACAATGTATTTTATTTTGATGTTGTCCATTGAGTGTGTAAGAAGGCATGTTTTGCTTCTTGGTTTTGTGTAAATATGTTGTTTTCTATATTTACCTTTAGACTTAAACTCGCTGATGTGGTTAATCAGTGCAGTCAGTGCTTATCGGTAGTGGTGGTAGAAGTACTCAGTTTTGTTACTTAAAGGGATATGCCACCCCCAGGTCAAATTTGGGAATCTCCCCACAGTCCAGAGACTAAAACAAGTGATGAAAAGTGTTTTCCTGGTCAATTGGAGCCATTGTCCGCAGAACTTATGTTGAGCCGTTCTGTTCTAGTAAGCTGCTGCTCCGTATCCGCGTTAGACATGGTGCTGTAACGTCATTTGCCAGAGAAAGACTTTGTGGTCTCCAAAAGGAATTAATTTGCTCTATGCTTTTCCCAATTACTTTCTGTGTAGTGCGCATTCATATCGAGTGCAAATAAATGTGCAAATCAACACGGAGAGCTTGCCTTGGTCATTTTGGGTGAGCCATATTTTTCGAGTAGATGAGGAAAAAGCCAGTGAAGCACGCACCACGCGGACTGAATCCTGTTTACGCACCAGGAAACGCAAAGCTTAAAACTATGGATAAATCGTCTGTCTGATTACAGGCACATTTATTTGCACTCGATATGAATGCGCACATTACAGACATCGGGCTTCTATGATTGGGAAAAGCATCGAGCAAAGTTAATTCCTTTTGGAGACCGCAAATCTTTCTCTGGCGACGTTAGACTACAGTCTAAGGCGGATACGCTAGCAACATAACTTTCAGTGCTAACAGACTCGGACAATGACACGAACGTGACCATGGGTGAAAACGCTTTTCAAACGACTTGTTTTAGTCTACTGTGGGGAGATTGTAAATTTGACTTTTCCTTTAAGTTAAAGTACAGATACTGGAGCAAAGAAATACTCAAGTAAATGTATCACAAGAAAAAGACTAAAAGTATTAAAGTACCTGTTTTAAAAAATATACTTAAAGAGTATTTTGCATACGTTTTGAAATCTTGACTATCTTAGCGAGTCACCAGTTCTTCTGATCCTAAGCATGTCATTGCATTGTTGACCTTGTGTTGATCCTGAATATGACAAATAAACAATCTTGAATCTTGAATCTTGATCTAATAAAGCTTAAAATTTAGTGATTTTGCTAAAAATTTGTGCTGAATTTTGTTCAACAGAAACAATTGAATTGATAGTTTATTCCTAGCTGTTTACTTACTTACTACTTACTACTTTTACTTTGTTACGCTCCACCACTGGTTATCAGTCAGGGCTCCTTCCCTCATTGTCCTTATCAAAGTGTTTTTCCCGTCACATGGCTCTCTCGCACTTGAAGTAGGGGCTCTTAATTCAATCAGGATCCACATTTCTTTCTAGTGCTGTGTGTTTATTGCATTACTGATTTGGCTGGCTGAAGCCTCCACCCTTTTGTGGATGTCGTTTGTATAATCTCTGATGTATTTCTTGTGGGACCAAATCAGTGGACTGTACAGGACAAGGCATCTTCAGAGGATAAATCTTAGTCACAGAGTCACAGGGGCGGGGCTTGTGAGATAGGCACTTTAGTACAGTATCCGGTCTTTCTCTTGGTGCATCATTACTTTAAAAGGATCTGGCAATGGAGGTAAAGTGCTCATGTTTCCTGTGCTGCTGGATTAGCTAACTCTAACAGGACTACAAAATTGTACTCACTGGTGTGGGATTTGTAGTTCTTTTTCAGTTCAAACAATAGTATAGGCATAGGCTTTTGTGGGTAGTGAATGCATTGATGTAGCTACTGACTATAATGGATGCAAAGGGGTATTTTTAGTGTTCTGAACAGCTGAACATGCCCAGAGTGCAGGCAGTGTTGGTTTGTTTTCCCTTGAGGCATTCCTGTGCAGTATCCTCAAGGCTAGCATTAGCTTGCAGATGATACTTCAGTTTTCTGCACTTACAAATTTTCCTGGTTGCTACGTTTCTACTGACATGGATTACAAGCATTACCTATAAGTAAATTCATTTAAAAATGGGTGCTACATTACATCATCTCACTGCCTCTCCAAGAAATTTGACTAAATAATGTTTGGCTACTAAAAGAACACTGTGTGATAAACTAAACCTCTTTTTATTGGCTGTGTAGTCTATTCATTTTAACTAATATGGTTTGCTGTGAGAGGTTTGCTGTTTTTGTTTGTCACTGATATTAACGGACTCAGTTATTTCAGTAATGCATCCAAGACAAGACTTCTACATGACTGTTCACATCTTTACCTTTTTAATAATGTATGTTATTTTACAGATTGACAAACATCACCAGAGCAAAGATTCCATATTCTTTCGAGATGGCGTACGAAGGATCGATTTTGTCTTGTCCTATGTAGAAGATAAAGATGATGGTAGAAAAGCGGTAAGAAATAACACCATATATCACTAAATAAATTAAAAGTATCACCATAGATGTCACATAAACATATCATTGAATAAAAAGAACAGGCCCCTAAAGGATTTCCTCACGTGTGTGTCAGCAGCCAAGCTTGATTACTAAAACGCAGATAAACACAGCCTGTTTGTTTAATCTGTTCTAGGAAATTGCTAACCTCCCTTACAGAAAAGTTAGTCTTATTCAAATGCACTTTATTTCCATACTGTGGCTGCCTGATATGTGTATATAGTCAGGTTCTTTGCTTTGGAGCAGTAGGGTTGTGGTTCATAGTTAGCTGTTAGCAGTGGTGAAAGTAGTTTTCATTTCTTTCAGGTGCTATAATGTCCAGTGCATCACTTTACCATTTTTTTTTTTTTTTTTTTAAACACTCGTTTTACCCGGGTGTTTTTTATTTTATTTTTAACGTTTTACACATTTTTCATAGATAAATACCTTTTTTAATATACTTAATTATTTCATATTTTTTTAGTCAGCATAAATCCTGTGCGCCGGCCTTAAATCTTCTACCAGTGCGCAGCACCACCTCGCAATGGTTTAGGCTACAGTCAGATAAGTTTTGACAATCCTTGCTTAACAGACTGCAGATATCTCTGCACGAGAGTTTCAGGTAGCTTTCAGTTATTCTCAAATGGCATAGTGTGGTTGTTTGTGTTTTCTACTTAAATAGCGCACCTTACGTTTTTTTTTCAAATGTGGGTTTTGGCCACCATTAACCATATTCTCTTAGTGGTGCTGCGTACCGGCTGTGAATTTTATACCAGTGCTGCGTTCCAGTGCGCACCGCTTTACTTTCACCACTGGCTGTTAGCCTTCACATGTTAGTGCTATGAGCACTTTGGGAAGCAGAGTCAAAGCTTGTCATTGAGTCAACACAAGACCTCTGCCCTTGTCAGATAAAGGCATTTTTCCACTTTGTGAGCAAGAAAAACTTCCTGTTTTTTTTTTTTTACCCTCTCCCAATGTTCATGTGAATAATTCCTCAAAAAGAAGACGTTCTTTTTATCTACTGAATGTGTCTTTTTAGGAGAGAAGGAACATTTTTGAGGACAATCTCAGAAAAGTTGGCTTGGAGCTGGAGACAGAAGACAAATCTGTAAGATTATTAAGTACATTCACTGTGAACTTAATATTTATATAACCAAATATTTTTACAATCATCGTGTCAAATGCTTTCCACTTCCTCAACTGAACTGCATAAGAAACTATTCTATTTAACACATTACATACAATAAGAGTAATGTGAAATGAGTACAGCAGTATATGTGCTATGTTAAATTTCCATTCCCTTTATGTAAATTTGGCCCCAGCTGTCTTCTGTGTTTTTTTTATTTTCTACCAATATTATAACATTTTTTTCTCATCAGGAGTCTGAAGATGGAAAGACATATTTTGTAAAGATTCATGCTCCGTGGGAGGTTTTGGCCACCTACGCAGATGTGCTGAAAATTAAGGCCCCATTCAAGGCTAATGACATCCCCGAGAACAGGGAGATGCCCATGGGCTGGCTGGCCACGCCCATCCGCCTCCCAGAAGACATCATGCACCCTGAGCCAGACTACTACACTGCCCCCTTTGACAAAAACAAAGCAGACTTCTTTCTTATCGATGACAAGGACACTTTCTTTCCCCCCTCAACCCGGAACAGGATAGTAAGAAAGAATTTAATCTTGTTTTTGTATCTGGCCTGGCCTGTAAAATTATGCTTCACAATAGTTCCCATATACAAAAGTACACAGCACACATTAAAGGACCGCAAACACAGGTGATAATGGAACCAATAAGCAGAGGATAAAAGTATGACTGATGGTTTATTTATTTTACGAGTTCAATAACAAAACTGGTTAGTGGTAATACTTCGAAAGGAGTGCACCCTTCTTAATTAAATGTGTTTACTTTCATATAATCGTATTTTTTTTTTCTCTGTTTCTATACAGGTTTATTACATCCTGTCTCGAACTTCATACTTCCATGACTGTGATAGGGATAAAATCGGAATAAAAAGGTTACTGAACAACGGCACCTACACTGCTGCCTTTCCACTCCATGATGTAAGTCCTTTTGAAGTATTTCTGCCTCGGCGAGGGAAGAAAATCTTTTGTTGTAACAGCAGCAATATGTTCTAGTAACCTGATATAATGCACTAAAAAGATTATTCTCACTCTCCCCGCATGCAGTGCAGATACTGGAAAAGCTCCAGCTCTTCCAATTGTGAAAGTGATAGATACAAACTTTACAAATACTGGGCAAGATTTCTATGTTTCTTTAAGGAGCAGCCCATTCATCTAGTACGGTAAACATGAAGTAGTATTAACATAATAATTAGGTTTACATAGTGTTATTTAATAACAACAACTTTTTTTATTGTCAATAGGAAATATTATGGAGAGAAAATAGGTCTTTATTTTGCCTGGCTGGGCTTCTACACTGAGATGCTGTTGTTTGCTGCAGTCGTGGGCACCATTTGTTTTGTCTATGGGTTGTTGACCTATGAGGAGAATGAATGGAGGTAGCTTTGGCATTAACATTCCACATGTTTTACATAACACTGTGATCAGCAAATTTTCTTTCTTTCAGTAAGGAGATTTGTAGCGAGGACATTGGAGGCAATATTGTCATGTGTCCACTTTGTGACAGAAAATGTGGCTACTGGAAACTCATTAAAATATGTAACTCCTCTTGGGTTAGTACACAGTACACTGTGGCATTTAATGAATGTCATGTGGCTTATATTTTTATTCTTTTCAGCAATCACATCTGTTTGACAATGTAGGAACAGTGTTCTTTGCCATCTTCATGGGGATATGGGGTAAGTTTTGTATGTGTTTTAAGAGCACCACCTAGTGGATGCTAAGCATAAATTGCTCCAGATAGTCTCGAAAGAAAACGGCATGTATTGTGTTTGTGTTTCAAGTCAAACATGAGATTAAAAATCCTTATTTGATCAGTTAATTATTGATGCTGAACTAGATTCTGAGTTAATGAGACTCCAGATTTTTGACTGTCAGATATTCCCTGTAGTGACCCTGTTCCTTGAGTTCTGGAAGCGGCGTCAGGCCCGTCTGGAGTACGAGTGGGACCTGGTGGACTTTGAGGAGGAACAGCAGCGGCTGCAGCTCCGGCCCGAGTACGAGACCAAGTGCAGTGACCGCAAACTCAACGTCATCACTCAGGTGTCTGTGGCCCTTTCCCTCATCAGTTACTCATGATATTTTTGGTTTGTCTGGTTGCAGTCATTCATTTATCACAGATGATTCTTTAATTAAAAGGTGTTCTGAGTAGAATAGGACTTGTAAAATGGAGGTACTTTAATTTGCATCTAATCATCAGGAACTGGAGTGGGTCCTTAACAGGACTGCCCCGACTCTTATGGCAAAACTGTTGATTTGCTGGGTGGCTGTTTTATTTTGGGTAAGGTAATGCCAGTCTAGACCGGGTCATGTTTTGTGGCAATGTGTTTAACAGGTGTGACTGGAAAGACAGAGGGTCAAGTTTGCAAAAATACAAAAATATTTACAATAATTTTTGTTGTCATTAAACAAATTGGGATTGGGAGAATTGGGAGATTGGGAGAATTTAGATTTTTACTTTGAGATTTTTACATGGCCTAGAGGTACTGTCTTTTCAGGACATTGTGTGACTTATTTGTGTTCATGCTTTGCTTATGATGTAGGAAGTGGAGCCTTACTTACCTTTAACAAGCAAGTGTGTACGCACATGTTTGTCGGGAGCTACAGTCCTGTTCTGGGTGAGCATTATATTTTTGTTTTAGTTTTAAAAATGTGGTTCTCAAGTGCAGGTACGATCTTCAAGTCTTTCAAAGAGATATTGAAGAAAACGAGTTAAAAACTGACTCACTTGAAAACCACTATTTTGCATTTCATCCATTAGTTGTATTCCACTATGTGTTTTTGGTTTACTGGCTGCATTTATTTCTGTTTGAAACCTCTTAAGCATGTTGAATCAGCATGTTACTTTTGAATAACTGTTGTCCATGAAGTTGGTAATAAATATATTGTAAGTCTGTGCATCTCTAAACACTGTGAAACTGTGAATTGCTAGAGATGTCCTAGAGAATATAATATCTGTAAATTAGAAATCCAATCAGTCATGTTCAAAATGGAGCTAACATAAATTCAGCCTGGAAGACATAACTTTTCTCCCGTCTACCTCACAAATTTTCCTAAATTTACCTGCTCCTCAGCCTTCATCACCTCACTCCAAATATTCCCCGTGGCTCGCCACACCTTCTGGTCCAATCAGCGCCGAATTTGCCCAATTTAAACCCACATTACAGGTCTATGGCCACTTCGGTTTCTGCCGTGCTCTCCAGCACCCCTTCAGCTTCTCATCATCTCATCGTCCCCTTCACTCTCCTCATTATCTCATCGTCGCCCTTCACTCTCCTCATCATCTCATCCTCCCCTTCACTCTCATCATCTCATCCTCCCCTTCACTCTCCTCATCTCATCATCCCCTTCACTCTCCTCATCTCATCATCCCCTTCACTCTCCTCATCATCTCATCCTCCCCTTCACTCTCCTCATCTCATCATCCCCTTCACTCTCCTCATCTCATCCTCCCCTTCACTCTCCTCATCATCTCATCATCCCCTTCACTCTCCTCATCTCATCATCCCCTTCACTCTCCTCATCATCTCATCCTCCCCTTCACTCTCCTCATCATCTCATCCTCCCCTTCACTCTCCTCATCATCTCATCGTCCTCTTCACTCTCCTCATCATCTCATCGTCCCCTTCACTCTCGTCATCCGCTCATGGTCCCCTTCATTCTCCTCATCATCTCATCGTCCCCTTCACTCTCCTCATCATCTCATCGTCCCCTTCACTCTCCTCATCATCTCATCCTCCCCTTCACTCTCCTCATCATCTCATCCTCCCCTTCAGTCTCCTCATCATCTCATCCTCCCCTTCACTCACCTCCATTGTCCAGGCCCAGGTGAAAGACATCTCCTTCACGCCATCTAACCGGCTATGCCCTTCATCACAATGTCTCTTGCCGGTGTCTGCGCACCAAAGCTAACTCATTCAATAAAACTACTAATACTTTCTCTTTGTGTCTGTCTGAGTCTTTCCGGGTTGAAATATGCTGCATTCATGGACAACAGTGTAACTGTGTGTTGTATTGTGTGTAATTTATGCTGCTTTTCTACATTGTCACTGTTGTCTCTGTCCTGAAGATAACTTTGATCATTGCCTGTATCGTGGGGGTGATTGCATATCGCCTGGCTGTATACGCAGCATTTGCCAGTATCATGAAAGACAGTCCCACCAATCAACTGCACGTAGTGGGCCCCTACATCACCCCACAGCTGGCCACGTCTGTCACTGCTTCGTGTATCAACTTTGTCATCATCATGGTGCTCAATCTTATGTATGAGAGAGTAGCTATTTGGATTACTGACATGGGTAAGGGTCAGAACATGAGGTTCAAACCTTTTGTATATGTTTTTATATATTTGTATATGTTATTTTCTTAAAATATTTGTATTTTACCATGACAGAAATCCCAAAGACACACCTGGAGTATGAGAACAAGCTGACAGTGAAGATGTTTCTCTTCCAATTTGTCAACTACTACTCCTCTTGTTTCTATGTGGCTTTCTTCAAGGGCAAGTTTGTAGGATACCCCGGAAACTATGCTTACTTTTTCGGGCCATGGACCAGACTAAGAAATGAGGAGGTACGGTTGTTTTGATCATGTCTTCCTCTTTTAATTTTGTATTTTATTTTGATGAGATAATGTTGAATCTGTATATGTTGTTTTGTTTTAGTGTGATCCTGGTGGCTGTTTGATTGAACTCACAACGCAGCTTGTAATAGTTATGACCGGTAAACAGGTGTGGGGCAACATCCAGGAAGCCTTAGTGCCGTATGTATCTTGCATTTACTCAAAGAGTTAATAAAGGTTTGCACTTTGTTTAATTGATATATTTATATTTTAAAAGATGGTTAATGAACTGGTGGGGTAGCAGGAAAGCTCGATGTCATCCAGAGAGTCTGTACAGTCGCTGGGAGCAAGACCACGACCTCCAGCCATTTGGAGAGTTGATGCTCTTTGATGAATACCTGGAAATGGGTAAAGATGGATAACATGCACTGATCATGTATTATATTTAAATATATAGTATAACATGTAAAGAAAAAGGCTGTGAAAATCAAGTTATTGAATTTATTATTTCAGTACTTGCATAATGTGTGTGAAGTAGTATACACATTGTAGCTGTATTATAATATGGAATGGCTTATTACTAGTGCTACTACTGGTAGTATTTGACACACATGAAGTCTTTTATTTGTAACCATGACAATTATTCAAATAACTGTAGTGTTGTCTACCAGCCTGTAGATGGTGCTGTGTTTATCATGTATTTATGCCTCCCCAATATGCAGTGATCCAGTTTGGCTTCATCACACTGTTCGTGGCCTCATTCCCCTTGGCTCCGTTGTTGGCGCTCTTCAATAACATCATTGAGGTTCGAGTTGACGCTTGGAAACTCACCACTCAGTTCAGACGTCCTGTTGCATCCAAAGCTCATTGCATCGGGGCCTGGGAGGAAATCCTCAACGGGATGGCTGTTCTCTCCGTGGTCACTAATGTAAGGGATCTGTCTACACTTATTGTGCCCGGACTGGAATAATTAAAGAAAGTCAGTAATGGACCAAAATATAAAATAACAAAGTTTCTTCCTGGCATGTTAAGGAAGGGTCCATGCACAGTGGAAATAGCACAGATAGTACTGTCTTCATTCAAAACTAAACTCAATTCTTGGTAGATTATTCAAGTGTATGGGACTGAGTGATTATTTACTCAAAAACTAGATTACAGCTTGAGTTCTTTATTATTTCAAAATAAGATAAGTTATTTCTTAATAATGTTTTTTTTCAGTGTAGCCATCAACCCTGTTATTTATTTTGCATCTTCACATTTCTTTTTACATAACTAGTTGTTCAAATTATTATTTTTAAGTTAAGGAATTTGCTTTCCCAGCTACTATGGACGTGCATTTTAACACTTAAACATAAAAAAAAGCTTTGTCATAAATATATTTGTTGTTCCCTACTGTTGAAACCATTAACTTTTATATTATAATTTCTTATAACACTGCTCGTGGGTTCTTTTACACAACTCAAACTCTGAAACCAAAATGTGTTTGTTTGTCTGCAGGGCTTTATTGTGGCCTTCACATCTGATATGATCCCTCGGCTCGTTTACATGTACGGCTACCAGCCCGACGGCCAGATGAACATGAAGGGCTACATCAACAATAGCCTGTCCGTGTTCAACATCACGGAATTTCCTGTAGAGAGTCGGCCTGAGGACGGAGAAAATCCCTCTTGGTTTAACAGCTCCATCACAACCTGCAGGTACTGAATGTTACATTGATGAGCTATCTATAGCCTAAATAAACAGTATAAATATGTTAAATGACAAACACACACCCCTCACAACTTGGTGGATAGATTTATTATACAGTGGTACCTCACCTTACGAAAGACTCTACAAACGAAAAATCCACCTTACGAAACGCCTTCACGTTAAATTTTGGTCTCTAGATACGAAAGAAAATTCAAGTTACGAAACGCAAAATCTCAAAAATTCAATTAATGCGCGCTCAGATGCACGCCCCGAAACGTAAATACACTTTATCAACACACACGGGGTTAGGTTCCAGAGGTGGCCCACGGTGGGAGAGGTCCAGGAGGTAGGACAACTTTGTATTTTGCAATTGTTCTACATGTTTTAGGGCTGTAAATGCCTCACCACACACATTCTATGCTTTTCTCAGACTGGAGTTGGGCTTTTCTCGCATTTCTCTCTCGTTTGTACACTCGAACTTTCATAGATTTTCAACGGAATGTGTTGATAGTGAAGCGTGGGGGGGACACGGCTCAATATAGCGCCGAACGCGCGAGGGGACTCCGCTCCCCTCGCGCGTTCGGCGGGATTACTATCGCAACAACACATCGCAACTATCGCAACAACACATCATCAGTAGGGTAAAACTAACCTGTCTCACGACGGTCTAAACCCAGCTCACGTTCCCTATTAGTGAGTGAAGAATCCAACACTTGGTGAATTCTGCTTCACAATGATAGGAAGAGCCGACATCGAAGGATCAAAAAGCGACGTTGACACGGCGCAAGGCCGCGCTACACCGGGGCTGCGGGCGCGGGATGGAGCCCGGGCGGTGCCTCCCCCTCGGGGCCCAGCACGCGTGGGCGAGCACGGGATGATTTAATCCTGGTCTGGTCCCGGTTTGGTCCGGGTCTGGACCTGGTCCGGTCCTGGTTTAGACCTGGTCTAGACCTGGTTTAGTTCTGGTCTAGACCTGGAAGTCAGATAGAACCAGAGCCCGCCCTGAGCGAGACCCCGCGGTCTTGCCCGCCGATAGAGCACCTTTCTCGGCCTGTTAGCTCACAGTGTCAGCCCCCCGGCTCTGGAGGTCAGATAGAACCAGAGCCCGCCCCGCCCCGCTCTTAATCCTGCTGAAAGAGCGTCTTTCTCGGCCTCTTAGCTCTAGCGCGGAATGCGCAAGGAGCGCGGAGACATGAGCAACGCGCCCATCCAACGGCACTGCCATGTCCCGGGATAATCCTGGTTTAGTCCAGGTCCAGTCCAGGTTTAGACCTGGTTTAGACCTTGTCTAGACCTGGTTTAGTTCTGGTCTAGACCTGGTTTATTCCACGTTTAGTCCTGGGTCTACAGTCTCTTAGCCAATCAGGACGCAGAACACAAATGTTACACTATAAAAAAAAATGTTACACTATAAGAAAAAACCTTGGAACGGATCAGGCCTTTTCCATTGAAATAGCTACTCAACTTACGAAAAATTCACGTTACGAAACCACTTCTGGAACGAATTAATTTCGTAAGGTGAGGTACCACTGTAGTAAATTTCTATGCAATAGTGATCTAAAATATTATTGTTGCTTTTTAAGGTCCTATATTACACAAAATTAACTCTTGTGATTATTATGCCATGTTATAATGTTGTTACCTCCTCAAAAAAAAAGTTGTGTTTTGCTTAACTCACCCTTGTTTGGGGATGCAGACAGGCTAATAAATCAGCATTACTCAAACCTTATAATGCTCTGTTCCACCTTGTGATGTCATGAAGCATTAGTTTTCATGTTAACAGCTCATTTTACCTTAAGTTCAATACAGAATGGCAATATTAGGGCTGAAATAATAATCTAAATGATTCTAGTGAAGGTGCATGGAGTTTAGAAATACAGTGAAGCACTTTCTGTATTACCACATGACATCATAAGGTGGAACAGAGTGTTTTCTGTTTTTAGAGAACTTAGCCTAAATCTGCAGGGTTTGTGTGTTAAACATGTGTGAATGAAACAAACAACTCCAGAAATGTTTGTGATGAGGAAATGACATTAAAACACAGAAGAAAACAACATCAGAAGGTGGTATAATATGGCCCCGTTAACATGTTTAACCTTAATGTGTAAATTTAATAGAGTAAAAGCCATATAGACTAGGTTATGGTTAAAAGAAGTTTTCTGAGTGTATATTCATTTTATTTAGATACCGTGATTATCGCTACCCCTCTGGCCATGAGAAGCAGTACACCCACACTATGCAGTTCTGGCACATATTGGCTGCTAAGCTGGCATTCATCATTATCATGGAGGTAATGCAAAATTTAAAAAAGAAGACTTATAAATACTGTATATTTCAAATAATTTGTTTATTTTTTCCTTGCAGCATGTTGTGTTCATGGTCAAGTTTGTGGTAGCCCGTTTGATTTCGGATGTGCCTTCTGAAGTGAGAGCCAGAGTTAAGAGAGAGCGATACTTAGTCCAAGAATATCTCCACAACTATGAAGTAGAAAAGCTTAAAATGCAGCTCCAAAAACATGAGGAAGAAGATTGCACATGCCCACCAATGATATACCCAACAATACCCAACAATGATTTTGTTACAGATCGTCTTTAGCCCAGGATAAGCTGAAATGACACGAGGGGTGGGATCCAGAGACCTGCTGAAGTATAATATGATATGATATAATATATTTACCACCCAAGTGCGCTACTGTACTTCACTAGAAATACAGATATTGCAAGAGTTGTATACTTGTAAAATGATGCATACAGCTCATAATGCCCTAGCATGCTGATGCCAAAGATCAACTAAATCCGTAATGTTGCTAATTTTCTAAAGTTATTATGTTATGGACAATACCACAATTTACTGTAAGATAAATACCACTTTGCTAAACACATGCTTTGAATCTATTTATTTAAAATGCTACAGCACAAGTTCTGCCTTAACCTATGAATTACCTTGTATGTTATTTAACCAAATAATGTTATGCAAAGTATAAAGTAACATGTGAAGTAGCATTACTGTATATGAAGAAGTGGCTCACTGTTGCTGATGTGAGCAGTAGGATCATTGGTCCTGTGCGAGCCAGTTGCATCTGGTGATGCATGTTGTGATAAAAATGTTAACAGAAAAACTAAAGAAAATGTGCCTCTATAAAAACTTAATGCTGTTAATGAAAAGGTATCTTGAATTGGTCAGAAGAGTCAGAAGACTCCAGGTGTGATTTGTATGCACAGAGCACTTGACACATGCAGCTTTGGGTTCAAAGTGATTTTGTTTTTTTTATGTATAGTTTTATACAACTTTTTTCAAAATAAATGAAGAAGAATTATGCAAGGTGTAATTGAAATGTATTATTTAATATAATTATTTTAATTCAATATTTGTCAGTATCATAATCTGTCTGCCTTTTTTCTGTTACTGAATCTAGCATAAAAGTTAAGCATTTGTACACTCAGATGCCTTAAATGTAATAACAGTTACTATTTTTCTCCTTTTCAAGATGGCTGTTTTCAAAGTGAAATAAGGAAAAACAACTTGACTTTTCTCATATACTAATATATATTAATGTTCTTTGCAGTTTTTTTAAATTATTTTTTGTTGTACAGCAGGCCGTTTACTGTCTATACCTGTAAACTCATCATGATCATATGTAAAATAAAAATATAACCTACGTTTACAATTATTACCAAAATATTTTCCATTTAATTTATATTACAATGACTGAAAAATAATGAAATGAATGAAAGAAGTGAACACATAGGTATATGAATGGACGCTAGATGGCGCTCCTTTCCTTTAAGTAGAGTTCTGAGTGGAGCAACAAGGTGCAGTTCAATATGTAACGGGGATATGTGAGCAGACGTATAACGTTAAATGACAGTGCCAATGAATATATACTCCACTGAAAGAACTATGTTGATCCCTGATCTGTGCGTAAAACTGTACGTAAACGGTCTGATCTGATTTACTTTCATAGTTTTTTAAACAACGCTGCCTCTAGCGGTGGAACACGTTCTGAACCCTATTTGGTTTCTGGAACGTATTTTTATAGCCTACGCAAGGGTCTACAAGAGGGGAAAAAAGCATGAGATTGAACCTATTTATTAGATCGTTAGAAGAAGTTACAAGAGTATTAACTACAAAAAATACAGGGTTGTTGCATTAATTAACTAATTAAAACCTCGCCTATGTAAAACGTGCGTAACCGTCATGTTTGCCATTTAAAACACCCAAATACTATTTTTTATTCCTAGATGTAAGTTCTAAAATAGCGTCCAAGCTTTGGGAGTAACACATCAATCGGAGGCTGAGGAGGAGGAGCTGCTGACAGGTATAGTCGCTCTCCGTGGTGCTGAAGCGTGATCCTCTCACAAAGGGCACACACCTCCGCGGGAAGACCAGCCCCTACACTGCTTAGACCTGCAACTTTTCATTTAAATTTTCATGTTTTTTCGTCGTGTGGATCTCAGAATGGCAGTGCATGGATTAACATTGCAAATGCGGACTTATGTGACTGTGGAGACAGCTCGTTCATCTTGAACGTGTCTTTTCCCGCTTGAACTGGAGACGTTCTCTGCTCAAAAGAAAGACGCGCCCCATTGGATTTATATTTCAACAATATGCTATTTGCTGCACAATTTTTATTATAGTCTAACTGAATACTAGATAAAATTGGATATGGAGCCAGGAAAAGAAGGAGCACTCCCTACTTCCAAAGAGGGGATAAAACAGCTCGCTGGGAAGGCCCTCGGCCGTCTGTACAGGTAAGGGCATTTTTACGCAGCACATCGCCTCAAATAACCGGGTTATGTTTAGGAAAAGATTTGTACAAATGATCGGAAACGAAACCAAAGATGGATTACAGACGTGATGTGGGATCGAATATTTAAGGATGTGATATTTCCCTGGAGGACAGCCCCTTCAGCAGCTGCTCGAGCTGTTTTTAATAATTAATGCAACACAACGAGTCGTGACACAGGGTCTGAGGATATCTATTACAGTGTGTATCAATCTGGATTAAGGCAGGATTTATTCACTGATTTGGCTTTAGATAGATGTTACAAATCCTTCACGGAGAAAACTAATTTAAAAATGTGCACATGTTTATTCGGCAGTTAAGGGTCAAGTAAGTTATTAGCCTACACCAAGAGTAAAATGATATGTAGAATACAGAATAGTGTTGGGGGATGAAATTTAAAAAAATGCAACGCAGAACGTCCTGCATCAGAATCGTGACTCAAAAAGAGAGAGAAAAAGGCTTTTCAACATATGACATACAGTACCTAGGACAAAAAGGTCTTGGGGTCTCTGAATCACAGACAAACTTAAATGTATTGATAAAAATGTATTTAAACGAAATGTGTGGCACAGAGAAGACCAGCGCCATTTTACCGCACGAGAAACAAATTAAAAGCTGCATTTATGGAGCTGCTTTGTCCTTATGCTGCAATGCGGTATGAAGGTCATTACTATGGCTCTCTGAAAGTGAACATTTTATAAGATAAATAAAAGGGAGAGAAAGACGAGTTTCACCACAACAGGCCTTTTTCTTTTAATTTTGGAGACTCAGTGAGGCCTTTTGGGCCAAGACACGAAGTTGCAAATGTAGTATTCAGCAAACATCAGCATTAATAAGTCAAATTACTTAACTATTTCCCTATTTTGTGGCCATACCTGCCTATCAAAGCCTGATCCCGTCAGATCTCAGAAGCTAAGCAAGGCAGGGCCTGGTTAGTACTTGGATGGGAGACCACTGGGAATTCCAGGTGCCACAGTGGGGCGCCAGTTGCAAAAACTGTCGTTGTGTCCTTAGGCAAGACACTTCACCCACATTGCCTAGGATGAAAGTGGAGTGTGTGTGAGTGTTGGAGGTGGTCGGATGGGCTGATGGCGCAGATTGGCAGCCTCGCTTTCCGTCAGTCTGCCCCAGGGCAGCTGTGGCTACAGAAAGTAGCTTACCACCATTAAGTGTGGAGTGAATGAACAATGAACTGTAAAGCGCTTTGGGTGTCATGAAAGGCGCTATATAAATGCAATTAATTATTATTATTATTATTATTATTACATTTTAAGTCGGTTAAATTGGAGCTGAGGTTTTCGCTTTAGCCAGAAGAATGCATGATAAAAGGATGTGTGGTGCAGGCGGCTGGAGAAGAAGCAGCAGACCAGTGAGGCCATCGAGCTGACGGAGGATGGGAGACCTCGCGGGGACGAGGAGCGCCGCGCTCCGCTGTGTGACTGCACCTGCTTCGGGCTGCCGCGGAGATACATCATCGCGATCCTCAGCGGCCTCGGCTTCTGCATCTCCTTTGGGATCCGCTGCAACCTGGGTGTGGCCATCGTCAGCATGGTCAATCCCCGCACGGTCCACGAGAACGGGAAAATCATCGTCATGGAGGTACCCCCAAGTCCCGCCCCCCCTATCACAGAGAATTCCCTTTTATAAAATCAATCTTAAAGCCATTTTGTTACAGATAATGAACCCATAATGAACATAAAACAGATTCTTAAAAAGTAGGCCCATTATGATCATCTTCTGTTTCAACAAAAATACACATTAACACTCAAAGGCCAATGTTTTATTTTTAGAAAGCTAAATTCAACTGGGACCCCGAGACTGTGGGGATGATTCATGGATCATTTTTCTGGGGGTACATCGTCACTCAAATACCAGGAGGCTACATTTCTTCAAGATTAGCTGCAAACAGGTAGGCTCCATTGTGCTGTTGGTCCATTTTGAATTTTGCCACATATTTTTATTGATATGGGACACCTTTGGTTTGATGAAGGGAGTGTGACCTCAGAGCAGATAAAATGAGGATTTGGCTGATTCGTAGCAGGCGTGCCTTCTCTTGTTAATGAGTTCCCTGGGGACGGCCGTGTCTAATCCTTTATGTTCGGAGACCTGGCAACCACCGCGCGGCCAAAACGCTGACTGAAACGTGCTGTGCGTAATGACCGTTTTCTGATTCTAGTCTAGTCCAAGTCCTGAATTCTAGTCTAGTCCAGTCCTGAATTCAACAAACAGATGTTTACACTGAGAATCTAAGACAACGGCATTATTATTATTAGTCATCCTTCTGCGACAATTTAGGTCTATTCAAAATATTTGGCAAAATAATTAAATGAATATGAAATAAATACTCCAAGATACTTTCGATTACAGAAGAATATGCGTAATTCAGTCTAAATAAACACCTATAGCCCATAACATGTATTATCAAGTAATTAGAGCAATAATTTTAAGGTCCTCCATGCTCCAGAGAGAGTGAAAGAGGAAGGGCATCTGTTTTAAAGCTTGTTTCAAATCAGTATTTCCAAATTGTGGAAGGAACACTGGAAGAGAAATGTTGAAAGGAAATCTATTGCATTCTTCTTGAAATATGTGGACCATAGACTGTAAATACAAGTATAAATAATAATATAAGTATAAATATAAGTTCTTCTTTATGTCTGTGGTGTGGACCAAATGTGTGTATTAACTATGCATTATACATGTGCACCTTTAGGCCTATCTGTTTATTATTCCTCACTGACACATAATGGTTTACACAGGGTTTTTGGTGCTGCCATTGTGCTTACATCTATCTTGAACATGTTTATTCCATCTGCTGCCCGAGTGCACTACGGGTGTGTCATCTTTGTGAGGATATTACAAGGACTGGTGGAGGTATGAACCAGACACAAAAGCCAGATCTACATCTTCACATTTCAAAGACACTAAATGATGCTGGAATCACTGAGCTGATGTAGTGAAATTTAATTGAGATTGTCCGTACAAATGCTTTCAGATTGTTTACTGAGATCTCAGACTCACTCACGACAGTCTATTGCTTTATCTGTATTTATCTATTTATCCTTTATTTAACCAGGTAAAATGTTTGAGAGCTAATTGTTATTTACAAACACAACTTGGCCAAGAGGCATGAGTAGGAAAATATACATACACACTGTACACATCAGAGCAGAGACACAATACATATACAGTACAACGCTCTTTGGATGTCATGAAAGGCGCTTTATAAATGCAATGATTAATTACATATAGCATATATAATATGCAACAGAAGACTGGTGTAAAAGTATTAACAAGAACACATGTCCACCACCAATTTTTAGAGTTTGTGTTTAAAACCAGAGACAGATATTAGAGTAGTGAGTTTAAGGCTGTTCTAGTGTGTTTGAATAAGTGGTGGAAATACGCTCCATTAAGTATGAGTATCATCTCTATTCATTACAGTGAATACAGTTGGATTAGTGCACAAACAGTGGACCATCATGCACATATTGCTTTACATGGGCGAGATGGCTTCATGTTCACAATGAAACACACAGAACAAAGAACATTAAAAACACTTGATGGGGGCTTGGGATAAAGGACAAATTCACTCTGTTCAATTTGAAGGTCAGACTGCTGTTGTTATTTTGTTTAGCTACACACAATGGTTTCAACGGCAGCCAGAGAGAGAGAGAGAGAGAGAAGGAGAGAGAGAAGGAGGGAGGGAAAGAGGTTGTGTTTAGCGGCCATCGACTTATTATTGCAAATTAAACATTAGCATTTCAGGGTTCCTCCCATGCACTGGCCCCTGCAATTTGTGTCTATCAATAGTGGATTGTATGCCACTTAGTGAGTAATGAAGATTTAATGGGAGCAATTCAGTTTTGTTTTCATGAGGTGTGTAGTCAGCTTGAATTCGCACTGACTCACACTCAAGCCATTACTCTGTATTAGAAAGGTCACGGACAGTACATGCTGCACTAATACAATTTGTCTGAGGAGAATTAACACAGTGGTTAACAGATCTCATATTGTATTTTGTACTTTGTCCACACTGAAATATATCTCATTTAATACAATAATAGTAATTTAGGCCTGTCCCAAATTATTATATAAATTTATTGTTCAATACTTGAAAGATGGAACAGTAATATTTGAGAATCAATAATTCTCTTATACTACTAAAGTCATTTTTTTTTTACAGTATTGTACATTTACAAGTTTTTTGGGGAAAATTTTGTTTCAGTAACATTGTTTATCCTCTATATTTTCTGCAGAAATATATCGTTCTTCACAATTTGTTATTGTGACTGGTCTATGGCTATTTTTACAATGCAGCAATACACCTCAAATGTTTATGAAGTGATTCAACAAAAAGGAGTTAAGGATTACACACATACACAACAAAATATGAACAGAATGCTAGATGTGTCTTACCCACCGACACAATGAAAATATGTACTATCTTCTGTACATCTGTTATTATTTTATATAGTTTACATTAATTTCATGGAATTGTATATTATGTATTCTTCAACTATTTATTCTTTGAACTATACTCTATACTTACTGTATGTTCAATAAACAAGTTTCATTTGTGTAGGGAGTAACCTATCCAGCCTGCCATGGCATCTGGAGTAAATGGGCCCCACCACTGGAGAGAAGTCGGCTGGCAACCCTGTCCTTCTGCGGTATGATCTGTGTCCTAATAGAGTTTCATTGTTTACTATGAAGGGTTTCACATTTCAAAATATTGTGTGTAAGCCTATCCTGGAAATAGATGTTCTCTGACTCAGCAGTTAAACTTTTGCTGACTTATCTTTCTGTTCAGGATCGTATGCTGGAGCAGTGGTAGCCATGCCTCTTGCTGGGATCCTGGTGCAGTACACAGGATGGTCCTCTGTCTTCTATGTGTATGGTGAGAGAAAAAAAAACATTATTTAAAAATGTATACAATGTTTTAAGGGTGAGGTTTTCAAATTATAGACATATTAGATCACCAACATGATTTTACATTCAGATATGTTTAAAATAGATTGAGATTAAGGTTAAAATTAGGATTATACTCCAGTAAATAAATGTAAATCCAAAGCCCAAAAATATGGAAACACATGCTGTATATGTAGAATTTACTACTAGGCCTACTACCTAATCTATTTTAAAGTATAACAGTTAAGGGGCCTATATTTTCTGATCAACGGTATAATGTTCTTTACTCACATATTTGGAGTTTCACAGGTTTAACACAAACCTGCATATTTTTCCTCTCAAACAGAAAACACTGTTTCAACTTGTGATGTCATATGGTAATGTAGGAAGTGCTCCTGCTGTGTTTTTAAACTCCACTTTCATTACAATAATTTGGATAATTTTAGCCCTTGAACTGTCAGTCTCTGCTGGACTAAAGAGAAAGTGTAGCTGTTAATTTCAAAAGTACCCTTTCATGACATCACAAGATGCAACAGAGCATTTTGAGCTTTGTGGACGTAGACAGACTAATAATGCAGCGTTACTCAAACATGTGTGAATGAAACAAAATGCAGCTCCAGGTATGTTTTTGAAAAGGTAACAACATTTCAACATGACTAAAAGCTCGTGAGAGTCTGTTTTGCATAATATAGGACCTTTAAGTAGTACTTGCAGTGATCTCGTTAGCAATTGAAATATAGAATTGATATATAGAAGGTATAAGATAAGATAAGATAAGATAAGATAAGCCTTTATTGATCTCACACAGGAGAAATTTACTCGCCACAGTAGCTCCAGGACATTTGGACAAGAGAGAAAAAGTGCATGCAGGCAGGGAGGGGATAAAGTAAGTAATAAATAATACAAATAGTAATACGTAATAATAATAATAATGGAAAATAGTAATAATAATAAGTAACATAAATAATAAACATTGGACCCACCAAGTTAAATGATCAAGGGACGCACTAAAAAGTTGAAATAAATAATGTGAAGCACTGACTTAACAGGGCAGTTAATTAATAGAAACAAAACTGTGTTAAAGCCATGACAAACAATGTTGATGTCTTTGACAGGGAGCTTTGGCATTATATGGTACATGTTTTGGATACTGGTGTCCTACGAGAGCCCTGCGGAGCACCCCACCATCAGTGAAGAAGAGAGGCGCTACATTGAGGAGAGCATTGGGGAGAGTGCACAGCTTATGGGGGCTATGGAGGTGACTGGACCTATTTCAGGAACATATTACTGTGCTAAGATTGTTACAAACTCCCTCTAATGTTTTATTATTTAATAGAAATTTAAGACACCCTGGAAGAAGTTCTTCACCTCAATGCCCGTCTATGCAATCATTGTGGCCAACTTCTGCAGGAGCTGGACATTTTACCTGCTCCTCATCAGCCAGCCTGCGTACTTCGAAGAGGTGTTCGGCTTTGAAATCAGCAAGGTAAGTAAACAATAGAAAACAATGCATATATTAGGGGTTATGAAATACAGTAGATGATGTTGTCAGACAAAATGTGAATTGACTGCAAAATTGCTCACAGTGCCCTTGTTGAATACAGTGCAAGCTTGTTACAGTTTTATTTGCATATCTTAAAAATAGTATTCAAACGTAGGATATTTTCAAAAGAGTTCACAATAATTTCGCTCACTGTATCAGACTAGAGGGAGAGAGGAGGTCATTTTCAAACTTACAGGACATTCACACCATACTCCATACTGGTAAAACAACTCACCCTTATGTAACAGATAACAATGTCCTGTCAATCAATATTTCATCTTTACATTTTTTCTCCTGTTTTATTATATTTCTATATTTCACATTTATATAATTACGCCATATTTGACACCAATCTTATTTTGATTTATATACATTATTTTGAATGTATTATTATCACTTATATACATTATCACTTTGAATGTATTATTATCACTTTATCATAATAAACATGTTACATAATAATAAACATAATATTGTGATGTAATAATTTCCCTTGTGGATCAATAAAGATTGTCTAAGTCTAAGATATGCTGACCACTACTCGGGCATACCCATCCATCCAATTAACAAATTAAACTTAAAGGACAGATAATTGTTTTGATTGGCTAAGGGCAATGTTAGCTTTCTGCAACAAAGATCCTCCTCACCACAGTTTGTACATGCATGACAAAGAAAGATGTCACAAAGGGGGGATTCTATTGTCTTATGTTCAATAGTACTTGCCCTATTGTTGATTAACTCCATGAATCAAGCTATTTTGACAGTTACAATTGAAGTTTAGGATTAAACTGGGGACAGTGATAAAAAACACAACCTTTTGTTCACACGTAATATTAGATTTGGCCCAAGTTGGAAGAAGGGATCTGGCCGCTGTCTCATATATCAAACTTATTTTTTTTTCTTTTTCATCATGCAGGTTGGGGCTCTCTCTGCTCTTCCTCACTTGGTTATGACGATTATAGTGCCACTGGGAGGACAGTTAGCCGATTATCTACGCACACACAACATCATGTCCACCACGACGGTCCGTAAAATTATGAACTGTGGAGGTAAGGCAATGATAATCAATAATCTAACAACTAAAATAATAGTATATGTGACTGACCGTGGCAAAATCAGTCACAAGTCGTCCCAGAGGCATTTTGAGTTATTCACAGATTCTGAAAGTATAAGTGAAAGTGAAGTGAAAGTGTTATAAGCTTTCCAACGATGCCTTACACATGGAAATCTGAGAACATTTGAAGAATTTGTGGCCATTTGAAAGCATGCACATCTGAAAACTCAAATCTCAGAAAAAGCCTTTTGAACTTTGCTCACTGTAGGGCTGGGGTCACCTGACCCTGGATGTATTCTGTTCCTCACCCTTATGAAAAAACGGCAGTGTATAACAGGAAAACTGCAGTTTTTTTAATGTCCTAAATACTACATTATGCAGTACAATGTAGTAAAATGAAGTATTTTTGGTAGTCTATTGGAATGCGTGGATTGCTTGAAGTGACTGGTGCTTTTAGCACCTAGTCTAGGTGCCTGTTATCATTGCTTGAATTGACTGTGATGCTACAGTAATGATTTAGCAACTAGTATTGCAGTATTTGCAATTATTATTTAATCACTAGCACTTCACGCACTAGTCTAGCAATTCAAGTATTATTAAAATTAATCGCCCATCGCAAATCAAAACTATGCTGTAATGGGAGGTTTTTAGTCTGGTTAACACCTGACCATATCACAAGTGAGATATGTGGAGGTGTGGTTAGCGATTGCCAACGGCCGTTTATTGGGCGTTATGAATGTCCATCATTGAGCGTATACGTAAGTCCATAGCCAATCATGTCAGTTGTCAGTTCAAACTACAAGCTTCCGTTTGTCATGTAGTACGCGTCACCGTCTTGCCACACCTCCCCCGCTTTCTGATTGGGGCCCTAAATCTGGGACTCTCGCTTGGACGAGTTTCCAGGCCGCCTTTCAGTTCGAAACGAACGGAAGCGGCCTGGGAATTCCCAGGCTAGGAGGTTTTGGCTAGTAATATGATACTAATGTTGACAATTAAACAAACCCCCCTACTTTCAGCTATATATCTCCCTTTCATGCAGGAATAATATGACCACACAAAAGCTGAATTAGTTTTTAAACATATCCTAAAATATGTAGTGTCAAAGTTTAGAGGCACTTTACTCACCCCATAAGAAAGAGATGTTAAAGGTACACTATGTAACTTTTTGGATGGGGGTCCGTCACCTGCGTGTTTCTACGAATATGCCATTGCTCTGCCTACAATGTTCCACAGTATGACATTAAACAGCTCTGCCTTACATTTTTCAATTACAGGTTGTTTTATAGCTCCAAAATACCTCCCCTACTGCATCTCCACAGATCTGACCTGTAACTTGGTCTCTTTGGTCCCAGTGAAGATAGAAAGGTTTAATACCATACTGTGAAACATTCCAGACAAAACAATAACATCTCCATCAGAAAAGTTACACAGTGCCAATGTATGCCTGTTTATGCGTAACAGGGTTTGGGATGGAGGCTACCCTTCTGTTAGTGGTGGGCTACTCTCACAGCAAAGGAGTCGCAATATCCTTCTTAGTTCTAGCTGTGGGCTTCAGTGGTTTTGCAATATCAGGTAAGTCTATACTATGATAAACAACAACTTTTAACATATACATAACAAGCTAATAATGTTGAAATGTCTTTGTCTGTAGGTTTCAATGTTAACCACCTGGACATTGCTCCTCGCTATGCCAGTATCCTGATGGGCATCTCCAATGGTGTGGGCACTCTGTCAGGGATGGTCTGTCCTCTTATAGTGGGGGCCATGACTAAAAACAAGGTATGTTATCAATCTCTATATCTACAGTCTTAATTTATTATCATTCTTTTTATATGGATTAAATGCATTACAAAAGAATAGACTAATTTCATTGGTTCATGTAAAAACTGGAAATGCACATTTTGTACACGTACACATAAAACATATTACAAAATGAAAAAAAAAAAAAAAAGTTCAAATTACCTGGCCAGCCAGAAAGAATCACATGATTTGATAACAAAAATTACAAAGCGCAACATAAAGGATTGAGAAACAGCCTGGATTTGCTCAGAATCAACAACTGAAGCACCAAACTGTTATTTATCTCAGGTAAAGGAAGTGAAATATTTTGTTCTGAATGCATAAATCCATCTGTTTCCTTCTGTTTATCTGGGGCTGGGTCACAGGGGCAACATTCTAAGCAGGGACTCCCAGGCGTCCTTCACCCTGGACACTTCCTCCAGCTCCTCTGGGGGGACCCCAAAGCGTTCCCAGGCCAGCCGAGAGACAGTCCCTCCAGCTTCTCCTGGGTCTTCCCCGGGGCCTCCTCATGGTGGGATATGCCCAGAACAGAGGCATCCAGAACAGATGCCCAAGCCACCTCAGCTGGCTCTTCTCGATGTGGTGGAGCTCCAGCTCTACTCTGAGCTCCTCCCGTGTGACTGAGCTACTCACCCTCTAAGCGAGCACCCAGCCACTTTGTGGAGGAAACTTATTTCAGAACTCCTCCACTTGAAGCAAGGACTCTCCACCCACCCAGAGAAGGCAAGCCACCTTTTTCCGGTCAAGAACAATGGCCTCGGATTTGGAGGAGCTGATCCTCAATCCCAGCCACTTCACACTTGGCTGCAAACTGCCCCATTGCACGTTGGAGGTCCCCGTCCGATGAAGCCATCAGGACATCATCTGTAAACAGCAGAGATGAGATCCTGTGGTCCCCAAATTGGATCCCCTCACCTAGAAGGGCAGCCCTGGTGGAGTGCAACACGCACTGGAAACAGGTCTGACTTACTGCCAGCAATGCAAACACAGCTCCTGCTCCAGTCATACAGGGACCGGACAGCCATTAACAAACAGCCCTGGACCCCAGGCCCTAGTTCCAGAGCACTCCCCACAAGACCCCACGAGGTACACGGTCGAATGCCTTCTCCAGATCTACAAAGCACATGTAGACACATGTAAGCACATGGTTGGGCAAACTCCCATGAACCCTCGAGCACCCTATGGAAAGTATAGAGCTGGTCCAGTGTTCCACAGCTAGGACGAAAGCCACACTGCTCCTCTGGCAAACCGTCCGACACCTCAGGAAGGGGAAGCAGTGCTTCACCAACACTTTACAGTGTGGGGGGAGAGCTGTTAACTTCGACTGGGGATGTTGTTGGACAGTGGAAGGAATACTCAGAGGATCTCCTCAGTCCTGCCATCACGTCTTCTGAGAAGGAAGCAAAGGCTGAGGACTCAGAGGAGGACTCGTCCATCACCCTGGCTGAAGTCACTGAGGTGGTTGGCAAGCTCCTCAGTGGCAAGGCTCCAGGGGTGGATGAGATCCAACCTGAGTATCTTAAATGTTAATGTTGTGGGGCTGTCTTGGCTGACACATCTGCAACATCACGTGGCAGTTGGGGTCAGTACCTCTGGACTGGCAGACTGGGGTGATGGTCCCTCTTTTTAAGAAGGGGGACCGGAGGGTGTGGGGAATCACTCTCCTCAGCCTCCCTGGTAAGGACTATTCCAGGGTACTGGAGAGGAGAATCAGACCGATGGTCGAACCTCAGATCCAGGAGGAGCAGTGTTTGTTCTGAATGCTATGAGAATTTTCAAGAGGAGATGTCTTCCACATTTGAGACACACATGCTACAAATTAGTGGATCTGGTTGGACAGTATCAAGATTGGAGGTTTTTCACACTTCATGGTCCACTTGCAGACTCTTCCGGATTTGAACAAAATGTAGAAGGAACTGGCTGGTCAGGCAAATGTTCAATAAGGCAATATTCATTTCAATATGACATATAATAAATTCACTGCATGTTATATTAACTGTGTTTTCAACATTGTATGTGACAAATAAGTCTAACTGTCTATCTAAATTCTAAAACCCACATTGTACATGTTTATAGCATTGAAGATTACTGTAATTAACACCAGAGTGAATGACAAATGCACTTTTCTCTGCTTTAGACCCGGGAGGAGTGGCAGTATGTCTTCCTTATTGCCTCCCTGGTGCACTATGGGGGCGTTGTGTTTTATGGTATCTTCGCTTCGGGTGAGAAACAGCCCTGGGCTGACCCTGAGGAGACCAGTGAAGAGAAATGTGGTTTTATCGATGAAGATGAGCTGGCGGAGGAGACCGGAGACATCACACAGGGATACGGTGCTATGGCAGGACCGGCTAAAAGCTACGGAGCGACTGCCCAACTCAACGGTGGCTGGGTACAGGACTGGGACAAGACTGAGGAGTATGTCCAAGAACCAGCGCAAAACATGTATGCAAAGGGAGGCTATTCTTAAAAAGATGGTGAGTTGCACAGATGAATATATAATTAGCTGTTTAAATTGTATCAAAGTACCTATGACTAGTTCATATGCCAGTGTAAACAGATGCGTAGTTAGTTGCAATGCAGAACAATCCCAGTTAATTAGAGTTATTATCATTATATTTACTGTATATAATATAGTGTAGTAGTAGGAAACTGCAGGCTACAGTGCCATGGGCGATGTGATTTCCCTGTGCTGCTTTTGGGTCCATTCCTGCTAAAGACAAGTCACCTTATTATTATATCAGAAGTCTGCACAAAAGCATTTACTGAAGTCATATTCTTGTGACATATACGTTGAGGTAGTGCCCATTTCACCATTTGTGTTATATAGAATAGAACTGCATAGGCCCACAGACTTATGACATTATAATAGGGCGATGGAACTGTTTTTGGCAGGGATTGTCCTATAGAATGATATAGGTGAGATATTCCTGGTTCACAGTAACACAGAAATCCCAGACCTCATTGAAGTACTTGAAGAACATGCACCAGGAAACACTGCAGTTGACTATCACATCGGGTCTTACCACTTTGATTGCACTCAGATAAATATAAGTATTCATAATCTAAAAAGAAGATTATTATTCCATTTCTCAAATGCGTGTATGTACTGTATATACCTGTATACTGTTTCTGTGAGACTATTGTGCACTTGGGTCGTTGATCTGTGTTTAACATGAATATAAAAAGGCCATATTTTTCATGGACAGAACCTTTTCAGGGAGATGTCTGCTTGCAAAAAAGGCCCCTATCTCGTGATCGAGGCCTATAAATAAAGTATAATATAAAAATAGCGTGAGTGCTGTTGAAATGTAGAGTTTTAGTGTGTGTTTGTTGCATGAAGTTGCTCAAATTAATGTTGACCATTGACAGTCCATATACTGCAATGATATCTGAGTGTCTTCTACCAATATAAATAATAATAAATGAAACTCCTAAAAATCAGGTGATGATTGCAGACCAAGAGATGATTGTTTTCAAAACATTGTTGAATTGATGTTCGGTGTGCATTGCAATAATTTCTGTGAACCAGCTGCCAGTCCATCACACCATATTTTGCAATGCCTTGCTGTATCTAACTGTAATTGTTTTGAAGTCACGTGATGAACAACATTTAAGTGTTTTATCAAATACTATTGTCTGAGGTCTATTGTTCTCCCAATGGCCAGACATGGTATTGCATTTGACAGCAAGAATGCAGTGTCCTGTATTTGAACAACCAGGTTTTTGTGCTTTATTGGTGTTTTTCATTGTCACCAACTTTATTGCCTCTTTGATATTGTCAAACTTGAGTGAACCATGTTAATAGATGGCTCTATGGCTCTTCCACCTTGATTTCTATTTGCTCAAATTTGTTGCTGCAAGGATATTTAAAAATATAAGAATACTACGAATGTTTATGATGACCAAACGATGCTTTATTGGCTTTGTGCCTCAAGTTTATGTAAAACAGACAAATGTGATTTTATGGCTTCTATAATTGTGTTTATTGAAGAGGTATGTAGATGTCAAAGGTATTATAAAAATGCTCATATCATTTTATATAAAAACATACAATATCAAGCTCATTTTTGTTGTGCTTTATTTCTGTTGGGAAAGATGGGAACCACATGTTGAATGGTTACTAGTCCTTTGAGACTGTTCACACCTAACCAGCTTCCCTCTTCAGTCTGTGTCATGTATTTCCAATTCATTCCGCGTTTCTCATTAGAAAATCAATGGCCTTGGTCTCTTGAGTTCAGGGCAGAGTATTGGTCCTTGTCGTTCAGTAATTGGTGAAAGAGGATAGGAGCACCAGCTTTAATGCTATTACAGTGTATCAGGCAACTCCAGTTATTTTAGACTTCTCTAGCATCTGACATTGTTTATAAGCTGTGTAAAAGGTGTCATGTGGGTGTATAATAGTCCAATGAACCTCTTAGCAACAACAAATCCATGGGTAGAGTGATAAAAATCTAGCTCTATCTAACCATTAAACATTTAAAGAATCTTTTGAATGTGTAAAAATTCAGATTCATCAACTATAAACAGGAAACTGAAACCCAAATGACTGAATCTTGATTAAAATTGGATTAACTACACTGCCCTAAGCCAGAGTATGTTAAATCGATATGTAAATCATGTCTTGAAAGCAGATGCAACTAAAGAAAGGGAAATACCGAAAGGAAAGAGGAAAATCACTTGTGTGTCCTCCACTGTTACATGTAGGGCCTTCAGATATTGACCAGTGCATAATCAAATCTCTGTCCAATCAATAATGTTTAAGCCTGGCATATGTAAAACACCATATGTATCAGTAATTATTCTGCTTAAATTAACATAGAATAGGAATAGAAATATTACACTGAATCATATTTGTACATTCCACTGTACAGCAAACTATAGCTGGGGGGCATTGTATCTACAACATCACAAAATATCAAATGTGGTTATACATTTTGGTTTCTAATTTATGTCTCACTATAACTTGGTGTATTTATTGTTTCTTGTAGCAACAGTTTATTTCACTTGGTTGGATATGAAGTAAGAAAACCTATTTATCAAAATAATTTATGGATGTAGCAAAAGAGTTGGTTGGTGAACAAGAAGGGGACACAAAGCAAAGAGCTAAGGGTAACAAAGATTCTGTAGTTAGGTAAGCAAATGTTTAATACTAAATTTAGCAGATGTTTACAGTCATACTTGTTTCTTTTGCAGCATATGTGAAGTCTAATAAAAGCCCAAGCACCTGCTGAGGCATCTTAAGTGAGAGGTGTGCAGAGTGGAGCTGTGATGATTCTCCCTCTGGCAGATCATTCAGCACAAGCCGACAAACCACTGCTGCCTCCTTCTGACTGAGCTGCTAAATTATTCAGGGAAACATGGCGACCATTCACTCTTTCTTTCTGTATTTCTTTCTTCATCACTCCTGTTCTCAGCACAAATGAGCAGAATGCTGTAACGCTTGACTGGAGGTGAAAACATTAACTAATAAAAATGGTAGCTGCAGTTCTAGATCAGTCAGTTCAGGAGTTGGGATTAGAGCTAGATTGATATATCAGTTCGCCAATATATCGAGCTGATATTTGCACATTTTTGCATATCGGCTATTGGACCTAAACCTCCTGTTCAGGCCAATATTTGGTTTGGGCTCAGAAACACAACACAATGAGATCACACTGCTCAGTAATGTGTTAAAATATAAAAGTATAGACAACATTTATGTTAGTAAATTCAAATCATATATATTTGGGGAAATGATCCAAATCGGACCTATATATATTGGCCCAAAAATATCGAAGAATCGGTATTGGTATTGGTCATGAAAAAACCCATATCGGTGGATCTCTAGTTGGAATGGGCAACATGGCAAAAAATATATACAATTATCTTGCACATTTCACTGTGATTGATTAAATTCAGCTGTCACTCACTCCCCTACAGATACTAAGCAACAGAAGTTGTGAGTGTTTGAGCAGATGGCTGCAAATCACAAAATGAAGATATGACCAAAATAGCAGATCGTCACAGGGATCAGATCATGATTCAGTTTTATCACCATATTGCCCAGCCCTAATTTGAGAGTGGCAGTTTATAATAAAAGTAAAATAGTACATTAGTATGTATCTAAAAAACACATAGTGACAGTAGCTCAGTTGTTTGTCAATGTCCACTAATCCAAAACTTGGTGGTTCGAATCCTGCTCTTGACATAAACATCATTGGTTAAGTGTATCCACTGGCCCAAAGGTTGGCGGTATGATTCCAGCTTCCACAGATGACACTTAACCCACCTCACCCCGTGTCTGCATACACTGGTGTATGAATGTGGGAGAGTGATTCCTTTATGTAAAAACAATTTGAGTGCCTTGAAGGTGGAAAAGCGCTAAATAAAAATGTGACCATGACCATGAAACTGCTTTTCCTTCTAAAGAAGAAATGATGGACAGGCAGGAGGCTGATAACAACAGGAGGTGCTCTGCTTACATCAAGTTTAAACACATGATTGACACTTTAACTACTGTATATTTAGCAGGCAGAAAGAGAATACAGTCAGTCATAGCGCTGTTTTATTTTGACATCCCCCAACTGACTTTTTGGCAACCACTTCTTGAGTTGTAACTTGGACTTGTTAATTTGACAGAAAACCCAATTGTCCCGGCAGCCACGTGGAACATGTTTTCGCAAGCCTAACCGACCAGAATGGTCACGCCTGGTGCACCAGAGATGTGCCTGTTAGGCTCCCACCAGCAGTAATTGGAGGAGACCTGCCAGAATATTTTTATCCAGTAATGCAAGCTAGTACACTGAGATATGTATAGCCTAAAGTGGTGGGAGACACTGCTAATCTTATATGAATATTTGTATAGAAAAAGAAAATAAATAATAATAACTAGAGATGGGACGAGACACAATTACTGCAATACAAGATGAGATTGGGTCCATGAAAACTAAACAAGACGAGATTTTAACATAATTCGTAATATGCACATTTTACTATTCAGTTTGTGATTTTGGCCTCACATTTTTATATATATTTTTGTTTTCATTCTCGCATTGCTTTTTCAAACTATAAGAGATGTAACTCACTAATACATGATTTTTGTGCAATCCAAATGTAAACACTTGTGAAAAGATCAAGATATTTTTTCTCATGTATGCACAATCTTGTGAAAAATTTGTCTTGTGAGATCTTGTAGCATCCCATAACAACATAACAATATAAAAAGCTTAATTTGACCTCAGAAAGTGCACAATGTATAACTATCCTAAAAAAATATACCCTAAACAAATGATGATTTTTGTGATATCTTCATATGGGACATCGTGGGGGATTTGATAGTGGTCTGGGGCAGGTGCCGTTTGACTCCTATGGGACTGTAATGGGATGAAGCTCAGCCAGATGAGTGTTTGATGACAGGGGAACACTCTTCCCCAGGGACGCTGTATGCAAGCAATTACACCACTGATCCCCTCTCCTCTTTCTCTCCAATCACCAATCACTGCTGTCTTCTCAATATCTTAAAAAAAGGTTTGCATCGCACAATTTCAAAATAGTATAAAATGAATTGCTGTTTTATGCCACATCTAGTTATTTATCAACCCAAGTAAATGTTGTCTACACACACAATCCCTGTTGTTTGTTCTGCTAATTGCTTTATTAATGAAGGGCTTGGGACAACAAATCAAATCTCTCTCAAGCAAATAACACAATATAGAAATAGCTATATTACCATAGATGCCACAAAATTGTAAGTGTAAAAAATGAAAATGAAAAGAATAGGACTCCATCTTGCTTTCCAAAAAAAATAAAGATATTTGTATGCATGTGAGGAAATCCAAGCTGGTCTTCGCCATGTCCCCTCCCCCACAGCACACAGTGTTAACAGCTTCTTCACAGCCACAGCAGACAAAGGAGGAGAGGCTGATAAGATTTTACACGATACTGTCAGCGATAGCACTTCACACTACAAGCTCTAAATTGATTTAAGCATTAAGGTAATGTGGGGAGAGCTTAGGCTGTCAGCGGTGGGTGTACAGTGGACATTGCAATTATTAGATTTAATTAATTCCTTTTTGTTGTTGTTTAAATACAAATATACTGTAGCTCTACTCTAGGGGTGGGACAAGATCTCATGCCGCAAGATCTCGTGGGACAAAACTGCCACAAGATTGTGCACAAAGAAAAAAAATGATCTTGTGAGATGTTTTCCATGTGTTTACATTTGGACTGAACAAAAAAAGAGTGCTGGTCAGTTACATATCTTGAGAAGGTTTAGATCCAAAAAGCAGTGCTACAATTACAGCAAATTACAGTATTAATCAAATAAATTTTTAAAAATGGTGAAGCCAAAATTGAACTGCATAATTTACTTTACTCTAATAATGACAATAATGACATATGGAAAGTTGAAGCTTCATCTTATAGAGCAATTCTCTTTGTGAATCTCTTTATGGTGTGACTTTAAAGGTGCTTTCTAATGGAGCATCTGTAAGAAGAAGCATGTAAAAAAAAAATATACTCAAATAGAAACAATCTTTACAGAATATACACTGAAAATTGGCTAGATGGATATGTTTAAAGTGATACCACAAAACATTTCAGGCAAAGCAATAACATCTCCACGGAGACAAGCAGGTAGTGGACCCTCAACCACTGACTAGCTATAATAAAACTTCAAATATAGCTCAGCATCGACTAAAGCAATCCATTATGCCACGGGGTGTATTTTTTCACTAAAAGCAATCACTCATTTGATTCTGATCATTTGATGTGCAGCAGCATCTAATATAAAAATTACCAGAGCATTTCTTTAATTACAATCATTTCAGATTGTTTCTTTCCCATATTCTTGCCTGCGTGTTTGCCAACAGTGGCCTCTCATCACTGGGGATGCCCTGACTGGGACACAGGTGTTCAGTGGCCCCTCTCTCGCCTGTGTGATCTGTCACCAGGCCCAGACGGGGGGGCAGACTGGAGCGGCTTAGGCACGTGCCGCAATGGGACAGTCTCTCCCCCTCCTTCTCCCCCACCCCACGCCTCGAGAAAGTCTATTCACACACCAGATGGGGGCTGGATCTGAGTTTTAATGAATGCTACCCTTCACAACCTTTCCTTTCTTTATTACCACATGCTGACAGGGAGCAATCTAACAGTGGAATTACATTGTGCTGGTGGGGAGACAAGCTTATAGGGGATACAGTATCATGATTTCAGCCATGGTTAGCTAAAAACTGGTTGAACTTTTTGTTGTACCAGAAAACAACCCTATAATTTTCCATTTAAGGTTACAAAAAGAGCCATTTATTCTCATTTACCTTTGGATAAATGGGAGGAAAAAGGCTGGGTGGTTTGCGGCTTTTACCACAAAGCTTCAAATATAATATACATCAATAAGAAATAACTGAATATTTCAACAGACATTTTAAATGCAAACATATTTAAGGTTTGAACACAACTGTATAGTAGAGAAACTGCAGAAAATAATTAAATGCCTTAATTGTCACTATTCCTGCTGACAAAGTGTTAAAATCCCAACCAAATCCACTTGTTTTCTACTGGACTATTTTCAAAGTGCTGCACATAGAGAAATAAAAAAATCTACAATTTAATAAAATAATAACATATTAAAACAACTGAGTTAAAGTAAATAAATAAAACAGTAAAGTATACCCATAGGAATAAATAAATAAATAAATAAAATAAAACAAAACAATAAAAGACAACAGAGGACCACATGACTCATATGGGGTTAAAAACCATAGGGTCTTAAGATGAGACTTAAAAGACTTCACTGTACATTTAAGAAGCAGCAAGTGTACATTGAAAACATAGATTATACATATAAATGGTACATTCCAAATAGGAAGTGAGCATGGGGACACTTACAGTTCCATCGACTCGGCTCCATTACATTTACTAGTAGAAACTGTTACCCCTCTTTGTGTAACTGCTGCAGTGAGCCTTGTCATTTTGGTCTTAAAATCTTTGTATTAACCTACTCTACATAATCCTGGTGTTTTTATTTTGCCATTTTGTCTGTAAATAAATTCCTATTCCCAATATGGAACTTGGCTTGAAATTTGACCCTGTAACTGCTAGCCTTGTGTGAATGCTATGGGTGACATCACACCCTCTAGTCCACTTCTTTATACAGTCTGTGGTTGAAACTTACAGACACATCAATATTGGCACTAAACCCCAAACTAAATCACAACAAGACCAAACTGGGTCTATATCAAGACCAAGCTGGGTCCAAACCAGGACTACGTCATATGAACACTCCCCCTGAATCACTGCTGTAGGGTGCACATGCTGTAGATTGGCTGCTGATAAATTGGGTGTGTACATGTGGAGCCCTATTCAGTGATCCCTGTCTGTCTCTATGTGAATGGCTGGTGGCGAGTTAAACGAGCCGTGGACTGTTGGTGTTTCACGTCTGCTGCGGTTATGTCACAGAGAGGCCATTGTTGTTAGAGCTGTGATTGAACACACCTCATGTGGCTAATTGATCCCTCGCTACACATTTATTGACACATGTTCATGAATTAGTGGCCGATCCAAACTACCAATTTAAAAAGAAGTTGTTTTGTTGTCACGATTAAGATGATTATATTATTTATTGATTTACTTTACTTTTTGTTATTTTTTCCATATAGCTTACTGCTTGAGCAATGGCTTGGGCCATCCCCTCACACATAAATTTGTATTCTTAATTCTCATCAATAGTGACTGAAAACAGGAATGAGCTTTAGACGATGTGACTCAGTTATCATAATCGATAAAATCTCATCATGTGTTTTCTGTTTTTTCTTCAATGACAATTATTTGACATAAATGTGTCTTGAAATACTATTTTATATTCATATTGTCATTAGGAATTAAATATAACAAAATTACATTTTATAATACATATATGAATACATGAAATGAATGAATGAATACATTTTATATTGTAAACACTTGGCAGCAAGGACAGTTTTGTGATGCTGAATAATGAAGCCATCAATCTCCTGAGATTAATTTTCTCCCTGCAAAGTGACAATTATTGAGTTGAGTCACATGCTGCGCCTGGTTAAGGAGTGCACATACTATCATCTGTTCAGAGCAATAAAACGCTTCTTCCAAAAGAAAAAAGGGATTTTTTTGTCCAACTAGACAAAATAACATTGTAATTTATTTTAATTTATACAGAATGTATGTTGGCTTGACCTGAAATACAGAGTTATTCTAGAATGAAAGAAGACATTTAGGAAAATAAATAATAGACAGTTTAAAAGAGCTAAAAAACAACATCTGAGCTCGACTTCATGGCTTCATTGAGCTTATGAACTTGTCATTTCAAAATTTCAGACAGTAGATCTCCCCAAACACTCAGCCCTCTGACATCAAAGTCCCCATCAGTAAACTTTAACGCCTTCAGCTCAGTTTCCAAATGGTCCTTTAGAGAAACACTGGCTTTAAACAAAGATATAAAGTGCTCTGTCAGATTCTGGAAAGATAAAGAAGGATTTTTGCTGACTGGAATCCACTTCCTGTTATTTATATCATACTCCATTTCTTTGGCCCATTTTTTGAGGACATCACAGTACATATCTCTAAATTTCACATGCTTTTTGGCTATGTTTGTGAGCAGTGACGAAGGCAGTGAATGACACATGTATTCCAAAAAGTTGTGCTTTAGCTCTAACCAGTCCAAAATGATCATAAATTCTAAGTCCATTCTTGATTCATTTTGTAAAGCAGCACAGATTACTCCACAAAAATGTTCCTGTGCATTTTCATATCCTTCAAGAACTGAGTCCAAAAACTGGTTTGCTCCATGGCCATCACTTTGCTTCACCACAGCACCTAGTTTTTCCAGTAACAGTTCAGCTTGAACTTCAGCATCAGCACCAATTGTCGATGGTATGCTGACATTCCCCAGTACTTTGCACACAGACTTACTCTCAATAATACCGCTGCAAATGCCTCTCACGTCCTGATAACTATTCTCATTACTGTTTAAATGAGCAGGTTTATCAAATAGTATATTCATGATGGCTAAAGGGACGTGAGTATTGCGTAATAGTCCTTCCAGCAACAGGTTTTGACAGCGCGACAGGTCACTAAAGCAGAGCGCAGTGTAGTCAGGGAAAACTGAAGTCAGGCTCTCGTTTGTCATTTCCAGCTGTTTCTCCATCACCTTTCGTATGGCCGGGTTATGATGAAACCTGCTATGGATGTGCTGGCAGTACAGGGCCCAGTGAAAAGCCCTGGACAGCGTCTCCTCGTCCCATCGTGCCACGGCGTCACTGTGCGTCGCCACGGCCAGCAGCTGCATGGTGCTCGACAGGTTTCTCACCATCGCCTCCATGTGGCGCTTTGTGAGCTCCACGGGCAATGTTGCCGTCTATGCGGATGGTCCACAAAGGTTCATGATTTGAGCTTCAATCGCAGATACATGCTAGGGTGAAGGGGAAAATAATTAAAATAATGAATTGAATCGTCCACCATCGCTCCAATAACAAGAGTACAGTTTGAGCTTAGCAAGAAAAGGCTAAAAACAACCCTAACCCGACAACTAAAGTCTTCATAAAACGTGTAAATGGTTCAACAACTTATTCAAAGATCAATGTGTCATTCAGGGTTAAAAATGCGGGCATGGTTAGGTTTTAAATACTTACTTAGTTGCTCAAAAGTCTCCTCCTTCATCTTCTGTTTCTTTTCTGTAGTTCTGCCGGTTTCACTTCCGCGCATGCGCAGTATGTTGAAAGCGTGACCAAATTTTTGCATAATAAAAACAATGATGCCTTTCGATATCATCCAGCGAACACCTCTGAGCACTCCTCACATGTTTTTTTCTTTAATGCAAGTATGAAAATATTTTTGAAAATGTGTTATAAAACAGAATAGAATAGAACAGCTAAATAAAAATGAAAGCCTGTGCAATTTACTCATTTAAGTTCTCGTTTAAAATAATAGACAAGATTCTTGGTAAGAGAGATGAACTTGGATTGGAACGACAAAGACTGGAGGGGCGAGTCGAGAGGGGAAACCTCCCTCCCATCAGCTGCAGCGTCCTCTCACTGCATGTGTGTAGATGTGCGTGTATGAGACTTGGGTTCAGACCATATGGTTCAGAGTGAGCAGAGAGGAGCACCAGATCCAGTCCGCGGTCCACACACCTTCACTGTTGATGTGCTGAACCTGTGGCTCAGAGCTCCGCGGACGGGAAAGCATGAGAGCAGGTCCAGCGGATGAGTGGACGTGAGAGAGGAAGCTGAAGCCCAAGGGTAAGGACAGTTTCGGGGTCATATGGCACACCATGATGGAGGTGAACAGTCTCGTCTATTTTCTCGTAATTTGTCATTTTTCATCTAACCAGATAGCAAAAAATTAAAACCAGCTTTTGTAAACACGTTTTTGTTTGTTTAACCTTTTTTCAGTAGCCATGTGGATTTGGATCCATTAAAAAATAGGCCAGTAGACACAACCCTCCCAGTTTTTCATCTTAAATTGTGAAATGTTAGTTGTGGTTTTGTGACACCCTTAAGAAAGACAGCCTTAACTTTTTATTGCTGTCTGCACTTCAAGTGGACTCAACTCCATCCAAAACATTGTAAAATACATTAATTTAATGTGTTGACATGTGGTTTGATGAAACCCAGACAGACCTTTGAGATTTTACAATTCAAAGATGACATGGTTTAGACTGCTATATTGCTCTGTACAGTAAGTTTATTACAGTGATATTGTGCAGAAACTATTAACCATGTATTCTGTCTCTGCTTATGGGTCACTGTGAGCAAATTGAGTATAAATCAAAAAATTACAAATCAATTTAACTTATGTTTATGGCTGATATTTTATGAATTCCTTTTTTCTGAGATATGCTATTCTAGTTTTAGACAAGAATAGGATACTGTGAGGAAATAAGATCTATAAGATTTTACCTAACCATAATAGGGTACCCAAATATGGAACAATTTTGTCTATGTTTTGGTATGCCAGATAAAATATTATTTATATAGCATAAGCCTATTGTAAACAGCATGTAGGCGAACAGACAGAAAGATTTCCCTATGGCCTTACTGTGCAGAGGGTAAAGGCATGATATTCAGGACAGAGTCGCTCTTGTTCTTTATAATTGACGTGATTCTGTTCAGTTGAAAAAAATCCCACCGTGTGCTTTGACTGGAGCCATCTTGCTGATGGCAGTATGTTACTGCGGTTTTACTGGAGTCATGAGGCCCATGTATCTTTAAATGCCCCATGATAGAGGTTATCTCATTCTCATTCTAAATAGGAAAACAACATGGTTAAATAGATAGGTGTATTACCTATCATGTGTTTTTTTGCGTTAGAGTTGAAGAGGTCAAGCTGCAGTGTGGTGAGAGGAGGCAGGTATGTCCAAAAACAACTGTGGGTGTCTTGGGACCATTTCCCAAGAAAAAGAAAATATGTTATGTTTGTTCACTAAAAATTTAGTTTCTGGTGTTATAAATATTTAGCAAGAAAATACAATGTCATTGATCAAACTTGGATTCAATAAAGTCAATTCATACTGTAAATTCATTACAAAAATAATGAGACCAGAAAAAGCTTTAAATATGGGCTGTGCATTTGTTTGCAGCTGTGTACAATAGCTGCTTTGTATGACTTCAAAATTTACTTTGGTGTCCCTTGATAGTGCTTGATTTTATTAAAACAGTAGGTTATACAAGGTTTGCAAATCGCTCTATTACACTGGATTGCTTTGTAACAAATACATTGACTGTGTTATGACTAGACAGAATATGTCAGCAAAAACCTATACAGCAAATGGCACTGTTTGGTGTGGTTGGTCCGTGTTGCTTGTTCTGTCTGTCAACCTGGACATGGGAATCTTACACCTGAATGTGAGTGCTGAGCTCTGGACTTCACTGTGTTTGGGAAGTCTTTAAGACGACAAGACAACCTTGGTCTGACATCAAGGTCTTAATGCCCATAGTGGCACCATTGTGTGATTCAGTAACAGCCGACTCCAAAAGGACCTTGAATTGTTGCACAGCTCTAGAGCATTCCTTGCATTGTGTCATCACACATCTGTATTTGATATCATCACACCGGATAAAATGACTGACAGATTTCTTGTTTGCATAATGCGGTTCCTCATTTGCCTGCTGTGTGTATTTACACAGAAGGATACAATGCTCCAATAAAATAATGCACTATGTAGTCTTTACCATAGAACAAATGCATTACA
This sequence comes from Paratrypauchen microcephalus, assembly GCA_036785185.1. Taxonomy (NCBI): domain Eukaryota; kingdom Metazoa; phylum Chordata; class Actinopteri; order Gobiiformes; family Gobiidae; genus Paratrypauchen; species Paratrypauchen microcephalus. Next base: position 131,159 of record JAVJIX010000020.1, on the reverse strand, counting down.
GTGAGGATTTGGATGCATGTAAACATATCTGTCTTGTTCTTTTATGGCTTACCAAAGTAAAGATTTATTGTTCCTTTAGTGTAAAATATAAGTAAACTGATAGTAGGTAGTTTTGATTGTTTTGTAAATTTTGACGGAATATCTGTAGTATAGTGATAACTCATTTTCTCACACACAGTTAGTTGTTGTAGATATCAATGACTGCCTCTTGATAAAATTGTTGAGTGGAGTGTTGACTGTATCGATGTGCTGTCAGTCAGAAGCTACTCCCTTTGTGTGAGACTAGCTTGATGTGCTTTATTATTAAAAGGTCTTTGATCAATACTACATGCGTGCTTCAGAATGCAGATTATACAGTGAACATCCTTACATAAATTAAGTGATTGAATAAAGCATTATTATAGAAATGGGAAATCTGTTCCCCTTCACTTCTACAGGGAACCATGTGCAGCTCGCTGAGTCCCAAACAGACCATTGGCCCGGGTCTGACTGACATGCAGCAGTATCAGCAGTGGCTCGCCAGTCGCCATGAAGCCAGCCTGCTGCCCATGAAGGAAGACCTGGCCCTCTGGCTCTCCAATATGCTCTGTAAGACCAGCTCATTAAAATGTTCACATATCTATAGTGTATAATGTATTTTATTTCTACTGTTGGTGAGAAACTGTTTAAATACAGATCAGTACAAAAATAGAAGCTTGCCTGTGATGTTGCTGAATGTGCTTTTTGGGGGCTTACAATCAATGCAAGCCTCATTACTGCTGTTAAGTAACTTGAATTTGTAGACGTATATAGATTTTGCACTAATGAAATCATGGTCATCGTTAGCAGCTGCTGATAAACACTGGAACTGGAACTAGAGCAAAAATGGCATGAGCATCAAGCAAAGTGAGGAGGAAAATTTACAAATGGATCACATATGTTGTGAATAAAAGTATTTGACATAAAGCCATACATTCTTTAGTAATTCATGAATTCAAAATAGCATCTCTTGGCATCTCTTTATTTCATTTATGAAGTCTGACCTGTACGTCTGGCACCATGTTCCCAAAATATCCTGCACTGGGTTTGTGTTTCTCACACCAACTAATTAGGTTCCTCACACAGACACAGATTTGAACATCTTAAAACAACTCCTCTATCAGGTTTGCTCTCTCTGGCGGCCTATGTGTGTACACTGGAGTCATCTGAATTACACACCAGTAGTCTGTTTTGACATAATTGCAAATAATTGAAAATGTTCATCAAGTTCCCAACCTGAAAGCAAATATATTTTGTGTGAGCACAAAAAAATGCTTAAAGCTCCTATATTACGCAAAACTGATTCTTGTGAGCCATGTTATAATATTGTTTCCTCCTCAAAAACATACCTTTGTTGTGTTTTGTTTCATTCACATTATTACTATTATTTATTAATATCACATCATTATTATTAGTCTGTCTGCACCTCCTCAAAATGCTCTGTTCCATCTTGTGATGTCATACAGTGGTAATTTTCAAGTTAACCTTCCGCTTTTAGTTCAGTAGAGACTGTCAATTCCAGGGCTCAAATCATCCAAATGATTCTAGTTAAGGGGTTATGGTGTTTAAAAACACAGTGGATCACTTCCTATAGCACACGACATCACAAGCTGCTAAGGACAGAGAGGTGTCTTTTCAGTACTATGGCCCTCATCTATGGAACTGCCTGCCGGAGGACCTCAGGGCTGCAGAAAACATTCATGTTTTTAAGAGCGAGCTCAAGACTCACCTTTTTTTCTTTTTTTTTTTTCTTCTGGCAGCACGGTGGCTGAGTGGTTAGCACTCATGCTTCACAGCAAGAAGGTTCGGGTTGCCTGGGCCTTTCTGTGTGGAGATTGCATGTTCTCCCCGTGTCTGGGTGGGTTTCCTCCGGGCACTCCGGTTTCCCCCACCGACCCAAACATGCGCCATAGGTAAACTCCTCCAGCTTAGGGACTGACCAAGCCTAAATAAGACAACAAATTATGGGGATGGTCCCCGGGTCAAATATAGAAGCAACTCCTCCTGTGCGAGATCAATAAAGGTCAATCTTCTAATCCTTGACCACTGTAAGGCGCTTTGTGCTACAATTTTGTATGAAAAGCGCTTTATAAATATTGTTTGATTGATTGATTGAAGGACTACTGTTGCACATTTATTTTTATCTTTATTTTCAATGCACATTCTATTGCACATTACTGCACATTTCACTGCTGCATCTTCCATTACACATTTTGATGCACACTGCACATTTTGGACATCTGAATATAGGTATTTATTTATTCTTTGCACTACTTTTAGATTTTGTCTTAGTTTTTGTATTGTCTTTATATTGTATTTTGTACACTTTTTGCACTGTTTGGCCTGAGAGAAACGAAATTTCGATGCACTATGTTGAACACATATGGCAGAATTGGCAATAAAGCTGACTTTGAACTTGAACAAGATGGAATAGAGTATTTTCCATTTGAGAGAATAACTCAGCTTAAATATGCAGGTTTTGTGTGTTAAATATGTGGATGAAACAGAACAAAACACAGGTATGTTTTTGATGAGAAAACAACATTATAAGAGATCAGAACAAAGCGCAATATGGGCTCTTTAATAAGATGAGTCTGTTGATTGAGGAGGTGGATACCCGCTGGCTGCTGCATTGGTGAGTCATTTATTTGAAAAGCCAAGGCATAACATACATAGGGGTGAGTATTATATATTTCGCTATGGATCCCTTTGGAGTTGATTTTTCCTATATGTGCAATGCTTAGTTTAGTATAGGCATAAAACTGAAGCTGGTTGAGTATTTTTCAAGCTCTCCATTTTCTGGCCACAATTACAACATTTGGAACTCATTAAAATCCTCAGACCCCCTCCTCCTATAAGAAACAGAAAGGGTATAAAAAAAAAAAAAAAAAACATCTCTGGGGTTACTTTCCCGTAGACACCACCCCCCATCACCACCTCCAATTTCACTATGATCTAACCTAACAAGAATGGTCGCTTGGAAGTCAGTCAAATGGACAGCTCAAGTTGATCTTAACCCATACTATCAGAGTAAATCTACTGGAGAATGTGGTTCTATCATGCTATTCCTATATGTACAAAGAGCATTGCAAAATTAATGTGCACAAGATTTGGCTACTGCAGAATCTACAACTGTACCATTATATTTAGGCTAAACCTGAACCACAAATGGGATAATAAATGCCTGGTGGTTAGTTATTCTTTTTTGATGAATTGTGTGTGTGGGTTCTTTATGCCTCCCCTGGTCAGGTCTGGAAATCACCGCTGAAAGCTTCATGGATCGCTTGGACAATGGCTTCCTGTTGTGCCAGCTGGCTGAGACACTGCAGGAGAAGTTCAGGCAAAGCAACGGAGTCCTGTCTCCACTTGGCAACAATAAGGTAACAGAAAACCTGAGTGATAACAATCTCACTTTTCTAAACAGATCCTAAAATGACTTTGAATATAAATGGTTGAAAGGGAACATTTTAGGTCCAAGAAGCCAGGTGCTTTGGACTGCATATTGGCAAATGTAAAAACTCAAAAATTAGGGATGAACTATATTTGGAATGAAAAGCAATGATAATAGTTGAAATATTTGCATTTCATTATAAATATGAACAGACATTAAGACGCTTCAATTATACATTAAAGATACACTATGTAATTTTTCCGGTGATGAGTCCTACTTCTATTTATCGTCTAGGACATTTGCCTTGAATGTTCCACAGCATAGCATTAAATATATTTATGAAATATAAATATTTTTGCTCAGAAATACCTTGAAAAACAATAATTGTTATTGTAAGTAGGTTCACTTCTCCACAGATTTGACATGTAACGTGGCCCGGAGGTGCTCCCTGCTTGCCCCTTAATACCATACTGTGATTTTATTTTTTTTTAGCTGGGTTGGTAACACTCAACGTTTTCACAGCTTAGACAGGCTTAAGAAAAATCTTTATTCTTTATGAGACAGAAAGCCAAAATTGGGGGATGGAGTGTGTGGTTTTGAGTAGGGCAACAAAAACTTTGGCAAGAACTCATGAAGAAGTGGGGCCCTATCATAGACTGTAAGAAGTGGCAAAGTATGTTTTCTCTTAAAGACATGAAGATTACAAGGATTTGCTATTCATTAGATTGCATTTAACTTCACAACAGGGCTTACTCATAAAAATAACTGTTTACACAAGTTGAGCATTTACCTGAAGTTGTCAACAGACGATGGAAGAAGTCAGTGTTTTATCCAGTTCAACAATTTTGCAAGTGAATTAAATAAATAGAGAGCTTTATTACATTAATAAAGGAATCACGCGGCTGTCTTCGTATCATGTCTTCGTAAACAAGTCCTTTTGAAGTCTCTGGGTGAATGTGATTTGTTCCACCTGATAGATTGTCCTCACTTCCTTTGCTCAAAGTGGTATAATTGACATTTTAACCTAGTTTCATTGTATATTGACTCTGCTAAACCTTATTTTCTGAACATGAACATCTGTTTTTGAAATCCCTTTCCTGTTCACACCGTGTAGAGCAAGCTAAAGGCATATTTGTGGCTCTTCGGAGGGACTTGTTGATGTTTGCACTGTGGGGCTGGGGATGGTGGGTCTCCTGATCTCAGTGTGACGCAGCCGCACAGATGTAAGGAAACTCTCGGGTCAATGACTCTGAGACAGCAGAGGATTCAGCGAATACAGAGTCTTTTCACTGAAGACACTGAGAGACAAGGCAACAGCAATGTGACGCAGTTAGGACTTCAATGCAATCATTAGTACTAGATTTTTTTTCATTTTCAAAAATACTGCATCCTTTTCATTTCACCATAGGGATGCACCGATACAATACTGAAAAGCTGTTATTCTGGTAGGCCATATAAATGGATATAATAAGACTGTTTACTGGTCGTAGTCACCCCACAAAGTCTCATAATGTTTGACCTTTTATTCATACAAAGCTGATCTGTGGTTACTTGAGGGATACATAACAGCTACATTATAATTTTGAATCAGTTTTGTCCCATTTTATATTTGTTTTAAAGGTCCCATGGCATGAAATTTTCACTTTCTGAGGTTTTTGAACGTTAATGTGAGCTCCCCTACCCTGTTTAGGGGGTCCCCCCATGGCTAAAAGTTGCAAAATGTGTAAACTGAGCATTTGCGATCCTTTTCCGCATTTGAAAAAAAGACAGCCCAAACGGGCGATTCTGAACAAGGGAACTTTCTGACGTCACATTCATGGAAAGGTTTCCACCCCCCATCTGGATGTCCACCCCGTCTCTAGAAATCACGCCCAGAGAACTTGGACCGCAAAGGAGCTACGCAATGCGAGATGCGTTTTTTAATTTGCCTGGAGACACGTGAGAGTGTTTCCAGGCTCGGATGTCCTTTATCCAAGCCTCTGAATGTCTGAAACAGCAGTGGTTTAATTTTATTTTCTGTGGAAATGTGTCTTTTTAATGCAACTCCTCTCATATCTTCCTCCGCGCTTACACACACGGAAGGGCCACGCCCCACCCGCTGCACTGGCCTGTCTCTGTCCTCCTCATTTGCATTCAAGCAACAACGCCCAGAATAAAGCGTTTTAGAGACATATTTAGGCCTCATGAAGACAGTCCGGGTCATATCTCATGCACTGAGGCTTGATTTTGGAGAAGGATTCATTTACAGTATTAGGGAACCATTAAGGCGCCATATAAAAGCATCAAGAAGTACCATGTCATGGGATCTTTAAAGAAATAAATGCTGTTTACGGTCTGTGGTCTGGTATTGATATTGGGTATCAGCAGATACTTAAAGCTATTATCGGAATTGGTATCGGAACAGAAAAAGCTGGACTGGTGCATTTTTATTTTGCCATGCTTAGTAACTTGTGATTGCTGGTTCAGATCTCCTTCCCTCATTTGCTTGCTTTCTTGGACAGTGTTGCCTGTTTTTGTGGCATTGCATTGGTGTCTAAACTTATTGTGCGTGAATGATGTTATAGTAGGACAAACATATCTATATCGTTTTGCATTGGTCTCATAAAAAGTGTGCAAAATCCCTCAGTTGTCCAGGTAGAATCCATGGCAAAGGAAAAATTCAATTTGTCAACTGGACAATGTTTATTTTGGTTGGTGTTTCACTTCATTTCTGCTTCTTCAGTTCTAAAGAAGCAGCTTGGATGAGCCAGTTGACAAGCTGAAATTTTTCTTCGCTTTGTTTCACATTATCTGTATAAAAATATATAATTTGGATCATGATACAAATCCATAAATCGTATTGAGTTGCCTAATGTACTTACATCAATCAATAAGAATAGAATAGAGATAACATTTAAGCCTTCTCATAGGCTTGTATTTTGTTCAGTGCAGCCTTCATTAATTGTTCAAATCGATTGATGTTGTAAAGCAAACAAGATCAGACTTCACAGAGCTGTGACAATGAAGGCAGAATAGGAGGGCACAATGATTTTTCTGTGGGAATAAACTAAACTAACAGCTGTAATATGCCTTTTGTAGTTTTTGTGTACATTTGACATTATCAATCACAAAAAATGTATGTAATCATTTCCAAAGTTGTGCAGCTTCTGTGCACTGAATCTAATTGTAATATTCACTTCATATGACAATGCAATGATGTGGCCAACATTATTTCAACAGGAATTACAACAAAGCTTTTCCAGAAGGAGTTAGGAGTAGAGCCCGGAAAGCAAAGAAAAATACCCCAAAAAGCCAATTGCATACTTTCAGCATGAGGTCACTGCACCTTTCTCATAGCTCAGACACACATATCCTGCGTAAAAACCGCAGCCAAGCATAAATCTCCCAGTAAGGACCATGTGGGGGCTGAGTGCCATAAGCATGTCATCTGATCCTTAATACAGAGGGCCTGGTAAAATAGGTCCAGTGTACTAACCCGCCATCTCTTACATTGATCCGTATGGAAGCGATCCTGGTTGAAATCAGAGCCTTAACAGATGGAAAAGAAATCAGTGCATGATAAAGCCTGAATGGCCTTATGTTTTGAAGAAAGCCCTGGGGTGATGGGGGAAGTCACACTCTCTCCCTATTCATCACAAGTTAGAAGATCATAAATGCAAAAGTGAAATAGTTGTAACTCTTTGTTTGCAGACCATTCCCTATCGGAGGATTCCATGCCGGAAAAGTGCACCGTCAGGATCTTTTTTTGCACGGGACAACACGGCCAACTTCCTGTCCTGGTGCAGAGAGGTTGGAGTTGGGGAAACATGTCTATTTGAATCTGAGGGTTTGGGTGAGTCCTTTTAACACACAAAAATATTGGCCAGAGAAGCGAATAACCTAACTGAGAATGTAGAGCATCAGATATGATGTATCTTACTTATTAAATGTGCATTGTGTAACTACTCTGGTGGAGGGTCCACTCATTGCTCTTCTCTATGAAAATGTTAATGCTTTGCCTAGAATGTCCAACAATATGTTATTAGATTGGTCTATTTCCATAAAAATCAACTATGTGCCACCAACAACTAAGTTACAGGTCAGAGCTATGGAATAAGAATGCATGTATTTCAAAGTGTTTTTTGAGCAATAAAAACAACTTTAATCGCATGAATGCAAGATAGATATGTTTAATGGTGTACTGTGGAATATTCCAGGCAATAACTTAATAGCTTAACAAGTAATAACAAGTAATTACAAGTAATAACTTAATCTTAGACAAGCAGGTGACAGAGCCTTTCCATGAAAGATACTTAGTGCATCTTTAAGGACATTATGATTTCTTAAATTGGTGTTCATTAGGCCCTTTAAATCATTGCAGTGTCAAATCTTATAATAAGATTGCAAGCTCCTGTTAGTGAATACATTGTACATCCAAGTCCTGTGCTCTTTTCCGGTGCATCCACCAGCAAGAAATAACTGTTAATAAACTCTTGGTTGTAATCCTTTACTATATGAACTAATAATAGCACAATCAGGGATTCATTGCTTTTAGGGCTGTCAGTTTTATGTGTTAATTAGATTAATTAATTATACTGCAAATTAATGCGTTATAAAAATTTACGCAATTAATTATGAGTGGCAATTCAATGCGCGCGCATTTTAAATTTGGCATGTGGCGAGCAAATCGCTGCCAGGGCCTTTGAACGGCAAGTTTATTATAAAAAGAACGAAGACGGGATGATCAACAAGAACGCCGTGAGTTTGAGCTTTTGTCAAAAAGAATTTTCCGATTACCGAAGCTGCTCCAGCCTGACGGATCATTTGAACGATAAACACGTCCAGACAAGTTCCATTGTTACCGATGCGCACTTCACCAAACCACGCTCACAGAATTTGGGAAAAGAATGAGCAAAGCGACCACATGAAAACTGACAAACTCAATCGCAAAGTGGGTTCGTTCGTTCCCTTGATCGCTCGCTCACTCACAATCTCTCTATCTCTCCCTCTCTCTCTCTCACTCTATCTCGCACTCTTAAAATGCGATTAATTAGATAAATTAATTAAAAATCCTGTAATTAATTAGATTATTTTTTTAATCAACTGACAGCACTAATTGCTTCATAATTATGTAACAGTAGCAGTAAAGTAGCAGTTCGACAGTCGAATTAGCCCCCCCAGTTTCAGAATAAAAATCATTATGAATATTTGGAAATCTCTTTTTAACTACAAATGATAGTGCTGTTAGATTATTCTTACACTTTTCAGTTAGAACCAACTCGAACCTTTTGAGCTATAGCTACTGCCATGATAAGCTGACATGTTTTGTAATGCACTATTCACCTGTCACTGGTCATAAAGTTATGCGTATATGTCCATACGGTTTAAAAATAGTGGAGAAATGAAGTGGACTAAGTTTAAGTCTGATTGCATCCACACTGCAACAAAAGAAAGCAGCAGCCACAGAAGGAGGTGAGATGGTGAGAAAGTAGGCCAGCGATATGCAAATGTATCCGAGTTGGGACAGTTCACACTCAGCCTCTTTTATCAATGTCTCAAATTAGCTACAAAGATTAATGTCCATAAACAAGCAATGAAAATCTAAACATGTTCAGATTGTGACCTCGTATCTAATCTTATCCTTTATCTCATCAATATTATACTTTCACACTAGGGATTTTTGCACAGTATAACAGCAATCGCCATATTACTGACTATTAAAACACTGACCTGAATACTTTCTACTTTATTTTCTCTTGTTCTTTGTGATGTATTAAGTTCAGAAGTACAGATCCAGGTTGGCAATCGAATTGAATACTCTCTTCAATAGTGCATGGTGTGATGTGTTACATCTTCATCTTACAGCCATTTTCTTTGGTCACTTGGGTGTTCCACAATTGTCGATATCCATTGTTAAAGGGCCCATATTACTCTACCTGTTACAATGTTGTTTCCTCATCACAAACATACCTGTAGTTGTGTTTTGTTTCATTCACACATGTTTAACACACAAACCCTGTACCACTGTGTTTTTAAACTGAACTTAAACTTAAACCATACAGCTTCACTTGGATGATTTCAGCTCTGGAATTGCCTATCGCTTCTGAATTTAGAGATGTAGACAGATAAAGGATTACTTGAACACGTGTCAATGAAACAAAACACAACTCTGGGTATGTTATTGATGAGGTAACAGCATTAAAACATTTAAGATCACAAGAGTCAGTTTGGCGTAATATAGGACCTTTAAGTACATTTATTATACAAAAACATGACCATGATGCATGAAGTTAAATTATTCATATTTTTACTGTTCTCTGTTACACCACCACTCTGTTAAGTTTGTAGTTCATTGTCTTGTAATGCTAGTAATTTGTTAGTACATTTTCCCATTGATATTTATTTCTTTTTACAGTTCTTCATAAGCAGCCAAGAGAAGTGTGCCTCTGCCTTTTAGAGTTGGGACGAATAGCAAGCAGGTATGGACTTAAATGCATCATAGAAATTCATTTTAAATTACAGGGGTCTTAATGATTCTGTAAAAAGAAAGTTAAGCCAACCATTTTGAAAAGAAATGCAGAAACTTTTTGTACTAATTTCTCAGGTCAACAGCTACAAATATTATTTCTATATTGTGTTGCAGGTACAATGTGGAGCCTCCAGGACTCATAAAGTTGGAGAAAGAGATTGAACTAGAAGAGAAAGCACCTCTACCTCCTCCATCACCTGTGTCCCCATCTCAACCCCTCCCACCCTCCCCAACACTGTCACCTTCCCCCTCCCCAACCGCCTTCCCAACCCCGGCCAAAGTCACCTCCAGCAAGAAAAGCACAGGGAAACAGTTGGATGATGCAGTAAGTATTTGAAATAAATTGTAGTTGTGCTTTAGTTACTGTTATCAGCTATGCATGTGTTTAAGTGTATGTTTATATTTTAGGTGCGGCACATTGCTGATGATCCTCCTTGCAAATGTCCCAACAAGTTCTGTGTGGAGAGACAGTCACAGGGCAGATATCGTGTTGGAGAGAAAATGCTCTTTATTCGGGTAATAATATATAGCTATATCATGTATACGCTATATATTAAAATACATAAAATATAATCTAATGTGTAGCTTTTGTGCAAATTTTTCAATTACTAATTTTCAAAAGAGATGGCCTTGTATTCATAAGTTCTGGTCGGAATAAGAGTCCTTATTGTGTTTGGACTATATGCTGTGGTGGTGGTATTCTAGTAATGACCATTTCAGATGAAAATATTTGCACAGTATCAAATATACAGATATTTGTAGGGAAATATCCTCACTATATAAAACAGATGCTTGTTGGTGACCCTTGAGTAGCGCCCACAGTCTCTGAGTGAAGGTAAACATTACTGAAGAAAGTAAATGAAGAATAATGCAGATTACAGAAGAGACATTCATCCCCTTGGGACTGTGGTTACTTGGCAACGCAGCACCAGTATTCACACCTCTAAAATGTGATTCATGCATACGGTACGCTGAGGATGTTCAGCCACAGGGAGGAGGGTCTTCTGCTGTCGGCATGGTACACTCTACAAAATGGTGTATTGTAAATACAGAACAATAGGACTCAGACTAATGATAAAATAATGTTAGGCTCATACGGTACATGTAGGCCTACTTTCATTCACTGAATAGTTATCCTTTGTGTTGCTGAGCAACCAAGGACAAATGGAAAGCTTTTCATTTATATCCAGGCAGCGTATGGAGCACAGTCGAAAGTGACAAGTAAAGAATCATTTAAGTTGTAGGTAATTATGTTTTGCAGTGCCCACCAATTATGCAGGGTCAAACAGTTTGTCTGCAATGTTAAGGTGCTGAAATTAAAATTCCACAGATATAGCATCCCTGCTGGTGTACTGAAAAGGCACCACACCAAAAAGATGTAACCACTGCTGTGTCTGTGTAGGGGACAGGACACATTACAGACTTCCCCTCACAACACAGTGCCATAAATGAGGCTCTTGTACCTGGACCACCTTTATGTTCTGTGGCAGAGGTGCTGTCCCAGCCAGACCCAGAGGCTATTGTCCATTCACACTCTCTGTAAAGGAGGTCCCTCCCACATGGGCCAGTCCCAGAGCTGTGTGATTGAAACCCCTCTACATCACAGCAGACCATTACCTCCACAGTCACAGCGCCTCAAGGCCCACAGCAGCTGATTGGAGGTGCTGCTGCCACTGGCCTGTAGATTGATTTTGTTAAGAGGCTTATAAATGTTGTATGTTATGCTGCTGCAGGGCAAGAAAACTCATATTGGGTCAATCTCGAGAGCTACTTTACCCTTTTAAAAGACAAACTTAGATTTTCATTTTCAATGTAGCTTTGACTCTGTTGAACCCTTTACAGTGGTGCAGCTTCTTGAGGTATTCTATTATTGATGGGTAAAGTTAATAAGTGAGGAAGACATGTTTTATGGTCACTGCCTCTGAGAAATGTAAATGCTGGGGCTGTAAATGACTTCCTGTCTTTGCGAGACAATTTTTTTTCCTTCTATAAAAATATATATATATATATATATATATATATATATATATATATATATATATATATATATATATATATATATATATATATATATATATATATATATATATAGTTAATGAATGATCAAATCAAGTTATAGTCTAGATTCAATGTAACAATCTTTTGCTTGCCCTTAAAGTGTTCAGAAAAATGTGGCCACGTTAGTTCAAGTGCCAGACATCAAAGCCTTCTTAAGTGTTCATTCAGGTTCAAAAGTCCATCAGGGAAATGACATACTCTTAAGAGGGACTTTTGACACACATCAGCACAAGTGCTGGTATAATTCTTTGGTGTCTTTTCCTGCTCTTTGCAGATGCTACACAATAAGCATGTGATGGTGCGTGTGGGCGGAGGCTGGGAGACGTTTGAGAGCTATCTCCTAAAGCATGATCCATGCCGCATGCTGCAGATCTCCAGAGTGGAGGCAAAGACTTCACTCACTGCCAGCAAGTCACCCAGCATCAAGGACCTGACCCCGGATAGCTACCTGGTGGTGGCAGCAAACTATAAAGGCAAAAAATGAGAATCTGCAGGAACTGGTCTTGGCAAAATAATTTCTCAAATGGACTTTCAAGTGTGATATATCCTTGTGTTAATTTGAATTTTTACATTTTAGTGTGAGCAGTTCAGAAAAGATGTAATTTTTGTAATTTGTTCTTGTTATTTTTTCTCTTCTTTTCAACATTATACCAGTAGTATTTTTTTTTTTTTTTTGATTGATGGAATTATGGAATTCCTTTTTTGTTTGTTTTGTTTTGTTTTGTCAAAGAGCCTTGCGGAGCCTAAGTAAGTTGTGTTGTTTGGTAAGACTAAACAAGTGACTTGCCTTTGCGCTGTAAATATATTAATTAGACAAGTCTATGAATTTATCATGCAATTGAGATTCTTTAATTATTATTATGAATTGCAACGATGACAATCATCTTTTTAACCCTGCAGTATTCATCCTGGTCACAGAAGTCCTTTCTCTAATTTCTTGTACATCACTGCCCTCTAGTGGCGGCCAATGATCTCGATCTACAACAGAACAACTGTATAAGATTGTATATTTTATTGAAAACTCTTGAGACTGGAAGCCAAATCTTACATATCAATAAATTCCTCTGGCAATTATGATGAAGTAGACTGTAATCTGAATCAATACAGGTTAGTTATTTTTTTCTCACAAAACTTTATATTCAGTGTTGATTGCATACACAATAATCATACACAGTAGCAGAAATGTTCTTTATTGCAGCATATCTTCAGTATTACAAAATTGGCAAGAGCACCAGAAGCTTTCAAGGATCGAGTGATGGCTCTAAGCCAAACAGGCAAGTTTTTTTGTATTAAATATCTACTAATAATGTTAACATCTGTCAAATTGTATCTGCAGTTATCATCATAATAAAGCAGGATACATTGTCTGTTAAGCATACGTTATAAAGGGTTTCAAACAGTATGAAAATCTCATTGAGGGTGGAGGGCCGGAGGCCAGCAGAAAGCGCAGCAAGTAGATCTCCTTCAGTTATAGTGGCTTGACTTTCAGCATTCTCCACAGCAGTAACACACTGTTGTAGACTGTGCTTACCAAAAGCATCTTCACTGACAAATAACCTCAAATTTGTGACATCATAAATGACTCAAATGTTGTAAAGAAAACAGATTATGTCTCTTCCTTCATCAAAAGAAAAAATACAGTATTTTTTGGCAACAGGGTAAAAATGTCAACTGCTTTTGATTGTGCAAATCATCAGTCAGTCAGTGTCAAGAAATATAGTGAAAAAATTAAATAGTTAAATTATAATTTATAAAATAACCAGCAGTTTCTTTCTTCATCTTCATGTTGGGTTGCAGCATTACACCATTTTGGAATTTCAGAATGGAAGATTTTCATCCGACTTGCCACTGAAAAATTTATATTACATTAACTGATATTAAAGGTCTCCAGTAGGTATTGTAAATAAGTACATAATTTATGTGGGTAGACAATTGTTAATACAAATTGTAAGATTAAACTGGGTTCAAAACAATCACATTACCTTTAGCCCACCGCCTCCGGAAACTGACGTGGTCATCGCCTGTTTTTCCATCTCCTCTTGTTTTTTTCTTTTCCTTTCAACTTCTTCTGGATTTTTAACACCCCTGTATGCGGTCTGAAAAATAAGGAAGGATAATAATTAATAACTGCATAGTGAACAAACATTAAAGAAAAATAGCCAAGTAAACAAAGCATAGATGTGAGCAGAGGAGTGAAACTCATCTTGTTGCTGTGTACATTAGTTAAGCAGCACTGGACAACTCATATTAATTAAAATGTCATGTGTGTGTGAATCCATTCCAGCAGTGAAGCTTAGTATTGTGGTTGGGTAAGATCATGTGACAACAGGCAACATGGTGGAAAGGGATATAAGATAAGATAAGATAAGATATGCCTTTATTAGTCCCTCAGTGGGGAAATATTTTATTGTGAGCCACACCGTCACCTACTCACCTCTGTGCCACTTTTGTCTTGTTCTTACGTATTTTCAAGTGTCTCCTCTGTACAGTAAAAATGACCCATGAAGGTTCTCTAACAACTGGAACTATCATTATGAAAGTGTGCATACCCAATTTACTAAATATTAATAATATTATAATAAACTATAAAGAGTTTTTTTTTTTATAAAAATAAAGACTTTTTAATGTTACGTTATATACAAAAACAATAACGGTTTAATTACACTGCACTGATTATGCACAAAAACACATTTGCGGTAATAATGTTCCAATACACCTATACTTTTTTATTTGCGCATATAAGATAAGACTTTATTGATCTCACACAGGAGAAATTTACTTGTCACAGTAGCTCCAGGTAGGGACAGTTTGAACAAGAAGACATATATTCGTACATATATGGCCATGTGAATTGTGGAAGATGAACTGTAGGACCAAACTGGTTTGTAGCCACGCCCTTTGAAATCCTGCATCCAAAGCTTTTACATAAACTATGTGATGCCATAAAATGTATTTGGTTGGTTTTCACAGTCTGAACTTGTAATTAACCCACCTCCTTCTGTCGCTTTTCAGCAGCTTCTGCTAAGTGTCTTCTCCTTGTCTCCTGTTAAAAACACAAACTCTTTAGGACGTCAATACTGCGCGATAGTGACAGGCCTGTCAGAAATACTTCACATTCCATTTACATTTAACTGTTACATAAACTAAAATCAAAATGAATATTAGGAAATCCGGGTATAGTAGAAATTGCACTTTCTCTTTAATCTTTCTTAACACAATCCCACGTTTGTTTTTACATCAGCATCAGCTACAAAGTTTTGCTAATAAAAATGTTGCCTTGTAGCCTACTTACGGGGTCTGGCGTTTCAACAACGTCGTCCGCCGCCCATCCAAAACACGGTAAACACATTCCCATCTTTCTGCGTTTCGCAGACCACAAAAGGCAACGCTGAACAATGTTATGATGGTCCCTTAAATTTAGCTATCAGCTAGCTATTAGGCAGGGGTAACCTTTAAGGCTGTAGCGCTGATAAATAAGCAGATACTCCCCCAGACTCGGGGTATGGCATTAGGCACTTGCACCGTTAGCAACAGCTAATGTTAGCTGCCCAAATGCAGGCGCCAGTTCTCTGGATAAAAGCATCGAGAATCGAGACAAATATCTATGGGAATTAATGTTTCCACCACCTCTTGTTTAGACGCAACTTTAGTGGCTCATTTAAAATATTTTACGTCTAATGTTATTAGGTTGTTTTGGTCAGAGTTCCGTTTGCAGAATCCTGCAGTGAGGTATGTTCAAGGACACAATATATATATATTTTTCCAACTATAAATCATATCTACAAATGAGCCTACGTATGTAACAGGACTCGACGTGCTGTACAGTTTGTTGTTCATGAATATGTTAGCATAGAAAGCTGTTAGTCAATCACTTTTGCATCATTGGTAAATGGTACTCTTGAACGCAACTCTCTGACGTATTTAAGTTAGACTATAAATGGTCCAACAGCACCACCATGTGGACAAACCAAAGACAGAACAACATTCATTCTACCCCAGGCTTAGTTATACATCCAGCCTACAAGTAGTTGGAGTTAAATAAATCATAGCCTGTAGAATTATGTTTAGAAAACCCGAGGGGCAATTCTGTTTGCAGTCACAGATTGCAACATAAAGACGACACACAGAGCAGTTCACACAGGTCAGTTGGCAAAGGGGAGAAATTCAATTTGTCAACTGGGCCAAGTTTATTTGGTCGAAGTCGTTTCGCAGCTCATCCAAGCTACTTCGTCAGTTCTGACTAGAGTGCTGGTGGACACTGCTTATATCTGCCTGAAGGGAGGAGCTGACTATAATGAAATGACTATAAAACTATCCCACCTCTTTGTTTTCAGTTTCTGTCTTTTGTTTTCAGTTTCTGTCTGGACTCTTGCGTGAAAAGTCCCTCAGTCGTCCAGGTAGAATCCATGATCAAAGGAGAAGTTCAATTTGTCAACTGGACAAAGTTTGTTTGGTTGAAAACGTTTCGCCGCTCATCCGAGAGGCTTCGTCAGCTCTGGTTATCAGCTCGGGTCTAACCAGTACAATAACCAGAGCTGACGAAGCCTCTCGGATGAGCGGCGAAACGTTTTCAACCAAACAAACTTTGTCCAGTTGACAAATTGAACTTCTCCTTTGATCATGTCTGGACTCTTGTTTAACATACCCATTCAATACCATAATGGGTGTTTTCACACCTCTGGACCTGGCCTGGCTATCCTATTGTTTTCTTTGTTTGTTTTGACTTAGATTTGAGAATGGAATTATATATGGGAGACAAATTGTGTCTGACCCCTCCATTCCTGTTCAAAGAAGGATTCTCTTTTTTGACAAAAATAGCCTCTTTAACTCCCCTCTCAAACCAGCTCTTTTCCCTGGCTAAGATCTGTACCTCACTGTCCTCAAAGGAGTGGCCCGTGGCTTCTAGGTGGAGATGTACGGCAGATGAAGGTCCACTCTGGCACGCCCGTCTGTGTTGGTACATCCTCTTGTGAAGTGGCTGTTTTGTTTCTTCAATGTAGCACTCACTGCAGTCTTCACTACACTGAATGGAGTAGACCACATTGCTTTGTTTGTGGCTCTGTGTTTTGTCCTTTGGGTGGACCAGTTTTTGTCTTAAAGTGTTTGTGGGTTTGAAATAGACTGGGATTTCATATTGTCTGAAAATCCTCTAGTTTTTTCAGAAACACCGGCCAGGTAAGGAATCTACACCTTTCCTCCTAGGTTCTGATTCTCTCTTGTCTTGTTTATTGTCCTTGTCTCTCTTGGTTTTGTTGAATGCCCATTTAGGATATCCACAAACAGAGAGGGCTTTCTGCACATGTTGTTCTTCTTTCTCCTTTCCCTTTGTGCTTGTAGGAACCACTTGGGCCCTGTGTTATAATGTCCAAATAACTCCCAGTTTGTGCTGCAGTGGGTGGTGTGAATCAAAAAGCAGGTATTGGTCTGTGTGTGTGGGCTTCCTGAAGACTTCTACTTGGAGTCGCCGGTCTTCTCCTATCGTTACTGCACAATCTAAGAACGCCAATGTGTTATCCTTGGCATCTTCACGGGTGAATTTGATGTTCGGATCTACAGAATTGATATGTGCAGTAAAAGGTTCCAAATCTTGAATTTTGATTTTTGAAAAAAATATCAACATACCGAAACCAGTGTGTGGGTGGAGTGCCTGGATATGAGGCCAAAGCACTCTGTTCAAATTGTTCCATGTATAAATTAGCCATGATAGGGGAGACCGGTGAGCCCATCGCACAGCCATGGATTTGCCTGTAGAAGTTTCCTCTGAACTGGAAATAGGTGGTATTTAAACAAATTTCCAGCAGTTGGCAGATTTGGTCAGGTGAAAGTTTGGTTCTCTCTTCTAGTTTGGTATCCTGCAGTAGTCTCTTTCTCGCTGCTTCAACCGCTACCGGGATACAAGTGAAAAGAGAGGTTACATCAAAGGAAACCATTGTCTCATCCTGACCAAACTGGAGAAACTTAACTTTACTCACAAGTTCGGCTGTATTCCCAATATGGTGCTCTGTGTTACCCACCAAAGAAGCCAAGATGGTTTTTAGGTGTTTGGCCACATTGTGATGGAGTCAACACTACATACAATGGGTCTGAGTGGTACTTCCTGTTTGTGAATAGGGAGGCCATAGATGCAAGGGACGGCGTCATCAGGGTATACAGTCTGTAATACAGCTGTCGATCAATGACTTCTTCCTTCTCCAACTTCTGCAAGCAATCAATGATCTTCTTTTTGTACCCATTGGTGGGGTATCGTTTCAGTAATTTGTAGGTTGCAGTGTCACTGAGTAGGCTGTTCACCTTAGCCTCATAATCAGCTGAGTTCAGGATCACTGCGCATCTCTCTTTGTCCGCAGGCAGGATGTTGATGCTCTGGTCCCTCTCTAGAGCAATGATGGCCTTCCTTTCCTCTGGTGTTACATTGGAGGGTGGAAGTTTGGCACTGCTCAGTGCAGCTGTAAATTTCAGTCTAAGGTCTCCAGCTTCTGTGTCTGTGAGCTTGTTGTTCCTAATGGCGGATTCTGCTGCTGTGATGCAGAGGTGTGGACTCGAGTTATGTGACTTCGACTCGAGTCAGACTCGAGTCACGAATTTGATAACTTTAGACTCGACTCGACAAAATGTACAAACACTTGCAACTCGACTTGGACTTCAGTATCAATAACTCGTGACTTCACTTGGACTTAGGCCTTTTGACTTGTGATGACTTTGCTACGTCCAATGAAAAAAAAAACTCTAAAAGTATGTTGATAAGGATTGCACTCGTTGTACTGTGAATCTGCGAAAATGTATGCAAAGAGCATGTGCGAGCAGCTTGCACAACATCCAATCATGAATACAGATTTTGCAGACATTATATGATTTGTAGAAATTTTATTTCTTTGTAAAGGGGACTCGAAATGACTCGAAACTAAAATGCTAGGACTTTGGACTCGACTTGAGACTTGTGAGCTTTGACTTCGGACTTGACTCGGCACTTGGATACTCTTGACTCGGGACTTCACTCGGACTTGAGTGCAAAAGACTTAGACTTACTTGGGACTTGCCCAGCAATGACTTTGTCCCACCTCTGCTGTGATGTAGTCCACCGTAGGGATGTGGTTAGGAGTTACAGAGAAATTCAGTCCTGTGCACAGTACTTCTTCCTCTGTCTGAGTGAGTACTCGGTTGGAAAGATTTTTCACCCAGTGTTCTCTGTGCACCGATTGGCTAGGTTTAGCTCCTTCCTTTTGTCATTCCGAACTGGTCAGGTCAGTTGCTCACACATTATGAGCAACAGAGCTGAGCATAAGGCAAGTGACAAATAAAATGCAACAGTGGTGCACATTTTGGTGATAAACACAGATCAACAACAATCAAAACAAGATAAAATGAAAAAAAAAAAAAAAACACTTGGCTATGCCTTATGACATATGACCCAAATGGCTTACGGAATAAAGGAATTAGCAAATCTGTTGGTTTTCCTGCTGGGGACAAGGTAGCGTGTCCCAGACGAGACTGCCAAAGATTCATTTGACCTTCTGGAGCACCAGAAACCTCCATAAAGAGTTAAGGTTGGGCATCTGCACAGGTTTTACAATGTTGTTTAGGCTGTTTTTGTCTTTGACTGACAAACCATAAAACCAAAAGGTAAAAGAAAAGGTTAAAAGACTCTCAATAAAAGAATGATAAAAAGCACACAGGATTGGGTTTGAGACATTAAGCATGTCACTTATTGCCTCTACTACTAAAAAAAAGGACTGAAATAAAATTACTTCTATTTATAATGCAATACACATTATCCAATTTTATTCCTTGTTTTAGAGTATGGGGGACCACCACAGTCTTCTCTGTTACTGCAATGGGAAACACTGTATATTCCATAGGCTGCTTTGTACATGGTCTTGTTTCTGAGGTCTTAATTTAGTTTAATGGTGTATAACTGACTCAAATTTGTAAAATCAAACATTGGAATAATGTTTTCCTTTTTCTTTATACAGACATAGACCAGGAGTCTACCAAAGCTTGGAACCTATTCTGCTGCAGTGCGTGTGAGGTGGGTCAGTGTAGGTCAATTTTTTAATACATAGATGGTTAAATTGTTAAAACACAACAAACTAAATATTATTAGTCAAACATAAATCAAAATGGAAAATAGTGTACAACACACAATGATGACTGATGTGTCAAATCCCTGTATGGTGTGAATGACTGGGGTCCCCTACAGCAGGTCTGTCTGATCAATACGTTGTCCAATCAATACAGAGTTTAATGTTGTGGCGTGCTACGTCTGACAAAACTCCACCCATTCATCTTCTCCGCACCGCCCGGCTTCTTCACAGCTCAGCGTGTAGCAGCAGTGAGGGGAGGGCAGACACATGAAACTGCTCATCGTGCTGTAGCATTGTAAGTTTAGAGGAAGACCTGAGTCTATTCATGGGGGATTTGGACTAAATGACAGACGCAAACTATGGATGCCACAGCCTCGCAGGCTCTGGACAGCTCTTCAGGTATGGATCATGGATAAGTTTTAAAACCTGTCAAGTTTTACTATAGAGAGGTTTCTGAATAATGAGATGATTAAAGTAGTTATAATTTAATGCTGATTATGTAATATTCTTTGACTGAAATAATAAACTGATATAACTATTAACTATAACAAACCAATAGTTACGACAGCTTTAGAAGATTCAGTTCAGTTCAATTCATTGAAATTATTGTGACTACTAAAATAAAAGTAACTGTTATCCTATTTTGAATTCTCATCAGTAATACACTTTATTTGTAAATATTCTTGAAATCTTTACTCAACATTTTTCAACCTTTTATTTGGTTATGAATGAATGTATTAGAATAGAAAAGTAATAGAAAATAGAAATTTACGAGCTTACTAGTTGATTACTAATTGCAGCACTACTTGTTATCAATACTGATTTACTGGAGGAATAAAAAAATAACAATGTCCAGCTCCATCTGTGTATGCTAGTAGAAGTTCCAAGAGATATCATCTTATTAACACAACAAAGTCTCTTAGTAATTAGCATTTATCTAATCCTCCTCCATGCATCCACAACCTACAGAAAATCATGTGCAAAGAGCCAGTGAAAACCCAGGCATCACACAGTCAAGTAAATGATCCAGTACAATACAATATATGAATGTTGTTGCTTTTATTAGCCCCAGATCATCGCTGCCCCAGGCCAAGATGGAAATGGCAAAATGATGGTGATGTCCTGTAATTTAATAGAGCTTTTTTATTGTGTTGATCCATGTGCACAAATGTTCAGTGGTGTGAGGAGAAGTCAAGGCCTTAATCTTTCACTTAGCATTATTTTTGCTTATGCAGTTCCCAGTGAACTTTGCCCCAAGATTGTTTATGAAGAGCGGAGGATATCGAAGAGTTTTTATATTTGTATGGTTTTAAAGAGATAATTTAAGCATTAGGCCACCTGCAAGTAGTAAACCTGTACATGTTATGAGAAGGATAATCAACCCTATCAAGTATTTTATTTTAATATATTAAGTTTCTGTGGCACAAGAAAAATTGAAAAAGAAATTATAATAAGTTTCTGGCCTTGTCACATTTTGTATTTTAATATTAAGGATGCACTCATCCAGCTTTTTTAGTTCTGATACTGATTTCGATACTATATTTAAGTATATGCTGATAGCCGATATCAGCCGATACCAGCCGATACCAGCGTAGACACTGGAGACAGCATTTATTTCTTTTAAACAAAAATGAAATAAGACAAAACTGATCCAAATGTGATATGTAGCTGTTATGTATGTCTCAAGTAATGACAAAACAACTATAAATAAAAAATATAGCTGCAAGCAGCAATGTGGGGCCAAGCACCGTGCATGTAGGCCTCAGCATGTAGGCCACATGCAGGGTCTGACAGGGTCTAACAGAGTTTGACAGGGTCTAACAGGATTTAACAGGGTCTGACAGAGTCTAACAGAGTCTGGCAGGGTCTAACAGGGTAGTTAGACCCTGTCAGACTCAGAAACAGGGTTTAACAGGGTCTAACAAGGTTTAACAGGGTCTGACAGGGTCTAACAGAATCTGACCCTGACAGGGTCTAACAGAGTCTGACAGGGTCTAACAAGGTTTAACAGGGTCTAACAAGGTTTAACAGATCAAAGACACATCAAAGACAGATCAAAGCTACAATTCCTCAAAATTCCTGCAACTTTGACCTGCTGGTGGCACTAGACGGTTGGGGGTGGGGGCCTATAAATTGCTGTGGGTAATGAGGAGACTGGCTGGAATGTGTATGCAAAATTTCACAACTTTTTACCAGACGGTTCTAGGGGTTGCCATAGACTCCCATGGTCAGAGGAATAATGTATAATAATAAGAATCAGTAGAAACATTTTTTTTTTCTTTTTTTAATATTACAGGGTACACGATAATACACATTTCAGGCACATAATTATGGCACCTTCGGTGCTTGTCCCCAATTAAAACCTTAAGAGATGTTCTGGTCTGACTATGACCAGTAAATACAGTGGAGGAAATAAGTATTTGATCCCTTGCTGATTTTGTAGGTTTGTCCATTGACAAAGAAATGAACAGTCTATCATTTTAATGGTTGGTTTTGGTTTATTTTAACATTTAGAGATAGAATATCAAACAGAAATAACTTTAAAGAAAATATATAAACTGGTTTGCAGTTCATTGATTGAAATAAGTATTTGAACCCTCTAGCCAAAAAAGACTTAAAACCCTTGTTTGCAGCACAGAGGTCAGACATTACTTGTAGTTAATGACCAGATTTGCTCACATATCAGAAGGTTTTTGGTCCATTCGTCTTTCCATATCATTAAATTAAATTAAATCATTAAGGTTTTGTGGCTGTCATTTGGCAACTCGGAGCTTCAGCTCCCTCCATAGGTTTTCTATAGGATTAAGGTCCGGAGACTGCCTGGGCCACTTCACGACCTTAATGTGCTTCTTCTTGAGCCATTGGGTCATTTGGGTCATTGTCGTGTTGGAAGACCCATTCATGACCCATTTTCAGTTTCCTGGTGGAAGGAGGTTGTCACTCAGGATTTTAACAATACATGGCTTCCATACCATCCTTCTGTTGATGCAGTGAAGTTTTCCTGTGCCCTTGGCAGAAAAACACCCCCAAAGCATAATGTTTCCACCTCCATGCTTGATGGTGGGGATGGTGTTTTCGGGTCACAGGCAGCATTTCTCTTCCTTCAAACATGGCAAAAACAACAGCAAACACCAGAACATTCTCCCAATCACTCTCTAACTTATTCAGGTGTTCATTGGCAAACTTCAAGCAGACCTGCACATGTGACTTTTTAAGCAGGGGGACCTTGAGAGCACTGCAGGATTGTGGCATAAAGTGTTACCAATGTTTTTTTTAGTGCCTGTGGTCCCAGCTGCCTTGAGATCATTGACTAGCTCCTCCCGTGTAGTTCTAGGCTGATTTCTCACTGTTCTCATGATCACTGAAACCCCACGAGGTGAGATCTTGTGTGGAGCCCCAGACTGAGGTCGATTGGAGGTCATTTTGTATTTCTTAAATTTTCAAACAATTGCACCAACACTTGTCAACACCCAGCTTCTTGTTTATGGTTTTGTTGCCCATTCTAGCCTTGTGCAGGTCTACAGTCTTGTCCCTGACATCCTTTGACAGCTCTTTGGTCTTTCCCATGTTGGAGAGTTTGGAGTCTGATTGATTGACTGATTCTGTGGACAGGAGTTTGTTATGCAGGTGACTAGCTAAAACAGGAGTCTTTAATTCAAGTGACGAGTTGATTAGGAGTGTCTAACTGGTCTGTGGGAGCAGAACTCTTAATGGTTGGTAGGGGATCAAATATTTATTTCACAATGAGATGCAAACCAGTTAATATATTTTCTATAATGTGATTTTCTGGATTTTCTTTTTAATATTCTATCTCTTAATGTTAAAATAAACCAACCATTAAAATGATAGACATTTCTTTGTCAGTGGGCAAACTTACAAAATCATCAAGAGATCACTGTAGTCTTATTACATCAATTCGTATGTCCAACCAGGGTATTTGCTGAACTATTATTGGATTGGTGCATCTCTATTTAATATCCCACATTTATCTTAAAGTAACGGTAAAATATTCTCTAAGTTTTAAAATAAGATTTGATCAAATAAGGCATAAATAATTTCTTCACTGTTAGGAGATTACAGATTTTGATTTTAGGGAAACCTCTCTCTGTTTCTAAATGACTTAATGCACTATGTTTTAGTGTAGTGAGAGGTGCATAATATGCGTTTGCTGCCAACAATTTATTGTCCTCTCAAGAAACCTTAATGTCTATTTTATTCAGTTAACAACTGAGTGTTTAACTGTTTGCTTTATAATCCTCATAAAGTGTTAATGTCAGTATATGGTGGAACACTGCTCATTAATGGTTAATACAACACTTTACAGTCACTTTAGTATTGATTTGTGTATTTGTTTAAACAGGAAATACTTGCTCATTAATCGATCTACCTCAGAGCCGGCTGCACTCAGGTGTAATGTACAACAGCATTAAATAAACTTTCCATGTTCATTTTTTCTAGTTTTAACTTATCAACATCATCATTTAATTGTATTAAACCTTAAAAATTATTAAAATATTAAAGCCTTTACTCTCAAAAGGTCACATAATACAAAATACAGCATATTAAAGGAGATATGTAAAATGTCCTTTTTATGAGCTTTTAACCATGTCATACTGGTTTTCACTCATCATTAGTTCACTTAGATTTGTATTTTGATTGATCTGATACTTTAAACATGATTTCAACAAAATAAAAGGTGTTTTCTTATATATTTATTTGTCAGAAAATAATTTATGTGTATACATTAGAGGTTTACTAGATAACAGTTATGGAAATCCCTCATGCTATTTCACAATTTCAACCAGGAAGTACAATTTTAAATTTAAAAAATTACCAAATTGTGAAAATGAGTATGAATTATCTCATAGGCACTTTAAGTGGTTTTAGATCAATATTGCAATTTACAATTAACAAAATGTAAAATATTGACCTATACGATGCATATTGTAGTCTAATGGGTCATTCTCAGGGGAAAAAATGTCTACTTGAAGTGATTATTATGCACACAGAGCCGAAATGAAATATACAAACATGGTCCATAAAAAAGCTTTTTATTTTACATAGCATTTCCTGAGGTGCAAAAACCAAGAGTTAAAGGGACACTCCTCTGATAATTGTGACTCATGATGTTTGGATACAGTCCACAGCCCTGCGGCTCTGGCTTCTTTTAATCATGTTCAATGCACAAATTATATGCACCACAGCACAGTTTAAACCCATATTTATAGAAGGAGGTTCAGTTGTAAACAAAAAAAACATGTGTCTATATGGCATTGCCTGTAGTCCTATAATGTTGGAAAATATGTAACTTGAATAACTTGAATCCTCTTTAAGCATTTATAGTCCAATTTTAACTTGAACTCCTTGTAATGCTTATTTGTTTTCTGTTTTCCAAAGTCTATGAAATATTTAAGAATGCCTGCGTTCTTTACAATTGAAATATAAATATAATTATTAATTATTAACTTGATCAGATGAAACGGATAGTTACAGAAAGTCATTGACTGTGCAGTCCATTAGTGTCAAGTATCTGACCTTTAAAAGACTTGTAGCATGCTTTTAACTATTTATGAGGGACATGAGAAGACAGTTATCAGTTCCATCAATTAGAAACTGAAAATACTATTCACATTGTCATTACACTAAACAAACTAACCCTCTAATTTGTATCCAAATAATATAATACTTTGCTTTGTTTGTGCCCAATGTACACCATCGTTTGACATTTGTTGTAATAACAACCCAGTAGCTGTTAATTTGCTGTCAGTACTGCCAATTATATTAGGACAAGGAATAATATGTGAAAATAATAAGCTATGTCATTTAAGTTAAGTGGCAACAACTGTCACGTTTCTGAGGGCATTTGAAAAGGACTTTGATTGTCTTTGTTTTGTCTTGTTTTCTTGTTGTCAGTGTGTGAACTCAGTGCAGCCTTCTGATATTTTGATCCTCAAAGTTCAAAGTCAGCTTTATTGTCAAAACAGATTGTCAAAACACACAGGATTTGAAATTGCAGCGCTCCCTAGGCCCACAGTGAACAGTAAACATCTGATAAACAAGACAATAAATACAATGACTAAAACATCACATATACCCATAGCAAAAGTACAGTAAACTTGTATATAATACAAATAGGCAAAACATAATATGTGGTGTAATAAAGCTCAAATGGTGTCATTTAAGCAGGAGTGTCAGGGTCATTTAAGCGTCATTTAAGCAGCAGTGTCAGTGTCATTTAAGCGTCACTATCCTGCCCCTAAACTTGAGCCAAGATCTCATGAGTTCATACAGAGACTCAGCCCACTGCACCCAGAGAAACAGATAGCATGTAAACTGCACCATGCACACAGTACTCTGCTTGTATTCTTTTATATTACTCATTGCCACGTTGTTGGAATAGGATTCATTAGAGTTCAAGCACATTAACTATATCTGACTTAGTTGTTTTGTTTATGTTTCCAGGATCATATTATCAGACCAGGTGCATGTATGTGCCTTTGCTGGAGAGTGGGATCTCTCGTGGAGACATCAAACATGTCCAGAGCAGCGCCCGTCTCAGCCACTCGGCGTCATGGAGCAGTACGGCCAACAGCAGTGTCCAGTCTGCAACCACAGAGTCATACAGCGAGCAGCACTCAGGCTAGTCACGCATTGTACTTAACACTATCAGTTTTATGGGATTTGATCATCCATGTTATTGTAACAAAAATATAAATAGTGATTAGATGCTTCAAGATTTGCATGAGTAATAGTAATACCTTGGTGCATAAAACATATACAAATGCCTCTCATTCATGCCCAATTTAAATGACATTGGGTCATTTTGATTCACGTAATGTATATCTTTGCTGACCCCCCCACACACACAAAAAAGACAAAAGACAAAAAGCAGCATTAGAGTCATTCTGCGTTTGTTTCCCCCTTTCAAACCATCTGCAGTATTTAAAGTGCGTATGACAGATATTTATGATTCTCAAATTTACTTTCAAACTTAATTTGGTAGGATAATAACTGTAAATATAAATTATAATTATAACTTAAATTATAACTTTTCACAAATTAAGAAGACATTTGTGAAGAAAAGCTGAAAAACATGCTGTAAATGAAAATGGAAAGTTCCAAACATACTGATGACATCACGCTAGGGAGAATTCAGCCCAAAGGTTTGGCACAGTTTACATGTAGAAAACACATTTTTCTGATACTTTAAACATGATTTCATCAAAATATAGGTGTTTTCTTATACAGCTCTGGGGAAAAAATAAGAGACCACTGCATTTTTTTTTCTGAAATCAGCATCTCTACATGTATTACAGCCATTCCATTCCAGCGTCTGTTGAATTCCAACACAAAGACAAAGCTGAGCTACTTCAGTTCTTGCACCAGGAGTGGAATAAAGTCACCCAAGGACAATGTGAAAGACTTGTGGAGAGCATGCCAAGACGCATGAAAGCTGTGATTAAAAATAAGGGTTATTGTGTAAACATTAGTATTATGCTGGTGGTTAAAATTAATTTGATCTTGTTTCTTTGCATTGTTTGAGGTCTGAAAACATCTTTTTTGTTATTTTGACCATTTGTCATTTTCTGCAAATAAATGCTCTAAACGATAATATTTTATTTGGAATTTGAGGGAAATGTTGTCAGTAGTTTATAGACTCAAACAAAAATACCTAAAAGTAGTAAAATTAAAAAAAATAAAAAACTGATCATTTTGCAGTGGTCTCTTTTTTTTCCAGAGCTGTATTTACTTTTGTCAGATAATAATTTCTGTGTACATTAGTGGAGTTTTGGAGGTAACAGTTATATAATTTCTTAGTGTGATGACACGATTTCCAAGTGTCTATGACAGGTTAGACTAAGAAAGCTTTAGAAGGTTATTTTTTAACATTATTCTCCACTTTGTCTATGGTTACAGCATCACACTTTCAAAGTCATTTCTACATATAGAAAGCTGCCTTATTGCTATTCCTTAAAGTTTAATCTCGCTGACCTTGAATGTGTCTTGCTGGTGCTCTTGTTTTAACGCTTTAGTTTGCTTAGTTAACCACCAGATGGCAGTATATTATTACACTCAGTGCGTGCTCTCTGCAGGGCTACCATCTGACCTATATTGGTGAATATCAGGCTGGACTAGAAGAAATGAAGAAAAAAAATGGCTGCATCAGATTGTGTATTATTCATTAAGTATAATTAAATAAAGTAGTAGTCTAGGCTGAAGTTTGGTGCACTTGGCCCTCTCTCCATCCTCCAATAAGACCCTTGGAGCGTGGGGAGGAGCAGATGGTATTTGCATCCTCCACTGATGCCAGACTGCTCCCCAGCAGTCCATCCCATGCAGAGATTGATGGAAGGAAACTGGACCACGACCCAAATATTGTGACTAAAAGACACTGAAACTGGCCACATTATAGTCAGAAAAATCACAATTTTTGTACAATTATTTGTACAAACGGTTCTGCTGACCTGACTGCATGACCTCCAACACAACTGACCAAGCGAGAACTGGCAGCAAAATAATAAAATGTTTATAATAAGTGATTTTATTTACAATTTATGAGCTTAATTCCCCTTATATTAATCAAGCACAATTTTGATTTGATTTAGTTTTATTTTCACAAATTAATCTTAATTTTACAGACATAAGCAATACAGACTTTTAATCATTTAATACAAACAACAGCTGCAGAAGTCTTGAAAAAGAACCCAACATATAGACCTACTGTATATGTTGGTCTAATGATCAATTCTCAGTTTACGGTACATTAAAATGTGATTAATTTGCACTGCCCTCCTATAAACTTTAAATCAAATGCAATACAGAGATATACGATCATCTGAGATTATGTAGCTAAATTAAAGCCTTTTTTGTTCCAATGGATACCTTTTAATATTATTTAGTTGAACTTTAGAACTAAATGGAATTAAAGGCTACAAAGCAGAAGGAACTGAAGCAGAAAAATGAATTAATTAATAAAAATTACATTCTGCTTCTGACCTGTCTTATGTAACATCTTTATTTTTTTCTGCTACATACAGCACTGATCTTTCTACAGAGTCAGATTTATTGAAATAAGAGTATTTGAACAGTTGTTCAGACTAAGATCTATAGCAACAACACCATTCATCCCAAACAAACTATTGTTATCTCAGTACCTCAGAACGTTAGAGGTTTTTGAATTAAATGATCTTCTGTGAAGCTTATGCTCTAGATGTGTAGCTGACAGTATAAAATGTTGTGAGCACATAGTTAAATAAATATCTGCATAAGAAATGAATAGTGCATATGTCCAACTTTGATCATAAACTAACTTTAGAAGAAGCTGCCAAATGTTTAACTCTAAAACATGGTACATGGTTTTCTCCTCACTGCAGATCCAGAAGCCAGAAAACAGAAAACAGCTGAACAAGCCCTGGACTGTGCAGATGTGAACTGCACTATTGATTGTTTGAAGTATTTCTCACAGCCTCATGCTGTCAACTACTAAACAACTGCTCACTCAAGTAAAAAAAAATCAAAGCATCATCATTTTGGTTGCAATACTTTTACCATGTTTTTGATGAAGATGTATCCCAATAAGATGTAGAATTTTAATTACAGTTTTAGGCTTAAGTCCACAGTGTGAATGTAATGTTTAAAGGGCGCTGTACATTGCATGATAGATGTTTTACAATAACACATGCCCCAGGGAAGTGCAGTGGTTTGGTGTAGCAGCTTACTGCCACCAGAGTGTGACCGATCGGGCAGTCAGAGAATAAAGCACTGGACTTGTGATTCACTTTGTTTCGCTTTGTCTAAATCCCAACCCACTATAAGGGGGGCCCAGTAAAGAACAATCAATAGAGGCTGGTGGGCTATAGTCCTTTAAAAACCTACATAAAGAAACCTATTTTGCCATTTTCTTAAAACGTTATTTCTTAAAACAGCAGTGCCAATGTCATTTTGACACTTAAATGACACTGACACTGCTGCTTAAATGACACAATTTGAGCTTTATTACGCCACACATTGTGTTTTACCTATTTGTATTATATACAAGTTTACTCTACTTTGGCTTTATCAGATGTTTTACGTTCACTGTGGGCCTATAGGGAGATTGAAATCCTGTGTGTGCAACCTGTACATATGTTTTTTGACAATAAAGCTGACTTTGAACTTTGATATTATGCTACGTTCTGGGCATTTAGTTGATTTTGTTTGCTAAGTTTTATCTAATTACCTTTTGAAAACTGACCCTGGCGAACTGTGTCCCATTTGGAAAACGCACAACTCAGCTGCGTATTTTCAGCCCATCAGCCCACCAGTGATGTGTGATGGTTTAGCCTAATTATGGTGTAAAGCTCTTGAAAACTCCCATAGTTATTGATGAAGTTATAAAATCGCAAAACTGATGGTGGGGTCAATATTGCCATTTAAGGCATTACGTATAGCTCTGGAAAAAAATAAGAGACCACTGGAAAATTGTCAGTTTTTCTGATTTTACTACTTATAGGTATGTGTTTGGGGAAAAGGAACATTTTTGTTTGAGTCTATAAACTACTGACAACATTTCCCCCAAATTCCAAATAAAAATATTATCGTTTAGAGCATTTATTTGCAGAAAATGACAAATGGTCAAAATAACAAAAAAGATACATGTTTTCAGACCTCAAACAATGCAAATAAACAAGATCATATTCATTTTAAAACAACATAATACTAATGTTTACACTTAAGAGTTCAGAAATCAATATTTGGTGCAATAATTCTTATTTTTAATCACAGCTTTCATGCGTCTTGGCATGCTCTCCACAAGTCTTTCACATTGTTCTTGGGTGACTTTATTCCACTCCTGGTGCAAGAACTGAAGTAGCTCAGCTTTGTGTTTGTGTTGGAATTCAACAGACGCTGGAATGGAATGGCTGTAATACATGTAGAGATGCTGATTTCAGAAAAAAAATGCAGTGTTCTCTTATTTTTTTCCAGAGCTGTATGTGTGGAGCGAGGTCATTTTTGCGCATCTTATTTGAAATGAGTAAATGTGGACTGGAGTGGGACGTGTCCGTGTCGGTAAATCAGCACGGGAGCGGGACGTGTCCGTGTCAGGACCTCCCCTGTCGCCCCGTCGCCATGACAACAGCCGTGGATGGGGCCGGTGGAGGAGGCGCGAGAGAGGAGCGCGAGACAGGTGTTGCTGGGGTTTGCGCATCATCGCCAGTGATCGCGTTTGGCAGGATGGGAGCCGCGGAAACACCTACGCAAGCTCACCACAGATCCTCATGTTTTCAGATATTTGCCTTGACGGACTACGGAATTTAATTAGCGACCAGGAGGCAGCAAGTCAACGTCGCAATGGTGCACCACTCGGGCTCCATCCAGTCCTTCAAGCAGCAGAAAGGTCGGTACAGGAGAGGACACGGAGTAAAGCAGTAGTTATGTGAAGTGGTGGAAGCGTGCCCTAGAGACTAGTTTTATTGACTTGCTCGGGATGAATGCACTCTGAGGTGTCGGTGTGCCGTGACCAAAGCGTGACGCACGAGTTGGGAGTTCCGAGCCTGTTGTACATTCTTTATGAATGTTACAGTTTTAGAGTAAGAGCGTGGACTGCAATCAAAGCTATTTATGCAGATAATAAAAAAAATAACAAATAAATAATAATAGAACAGCTTACACTTGCACAAGTTTAAAGAAGGCGTGCACCAACATGCTTCCTTCATGATACATCTGTGGGACAGAAGTGGCATTTTGCGTAAACATTCTGCCAGTTGCTCATCACAAAGGGTACTACCAAAAGCATCCCAGCATGCTATAAGCCTATTTATTGGGAGAGCCTGTATATTTTAATACTGGAGATAATCATTACTCGTAAAGGTTTGTTAAGAAAGAAAAAACACAAAGAAAAAGACACATTTCTGTAGATACAGTATAGCCCATGTCCCTAATCTTTAAGAGCCTAGACAACATGCTATTTACAGTGCCTTTTAAGATCGTGGATTGTTGCCTATACCTTTGTGCAAATCTAATCTGTGTTGTTCATTGCAGTAACATGAATCTCTGAAGCCAGTAGAAAATACACTACAATACACATTAAGTCCACTTCACTTAATGTCTGTGTTATGTAATGTATAGGCTGTAGTAACATGGCTTTCTCGTCAGCCTGTGTCTTATTCCAAGCCTAAATTACACCGGACAGATGCCCACTATTGATCGAAGTCCCGCTCAACATTAGTGCTTCTTTAACACTTTACATTATTTATGTGGCGACTCTCTATATTTAGCTGGAGAAAAAAAGTGGTGGTTGGACAGGATGATAGGGCTGTCCTCAGAGGAGAGACAAAGCTCCTCAATGGTTAAACTAACATTTTTACAGTACTGAAAAGACATATTTTACTCCTCTGATCAGGGCATAATGTGCAGTATCCCTTAAACATTACTTTATCAGATGATAGTATGATAAATGGGCCTGCCCTTCATATTCATATACTTATCTTGCTATGACTCATTACTGACCTTTTCTGAAATTTTACAAACAACACAGCAAAATAAATACATAAAAATAAAAAAAACTGAAATTGGCAATAAGTTGTAAGTTGTCATATTGTGGTGAATTGCAATTATAAGGCAAGAAAGATCATTTTCAGCATACGTATTTCATATGGAGTTCTCAATGTTAGGCATTATGATGGAATTCTGGTAATTTACTATTGCCATATTCTTCTTTTGAACAATTCTGTCTGGTTTCTGTTGCCACAGCAAATAAACTGACTTGTACCTTCTGAAATTGTTGGTTATTGCTTAGGCTTGGTCAGGACCTCAGCTGGAGGATTTTACCTTTTTTGGGGGGTTGATGGGGGAAACCCAGAGGAAACCCACCCAGACACGGGAAGAACATGCAAACTCCACACAGAAAGGAACCTTCTTGCTGTGAGCTAGCCACTCAGCCACCGTGCTGCCTTTTTTTCTAAAGTTAGAGCCCCGAGTCATGTCTGTGTTGGACTTTAGTCAGTACACAAGTAGAATACACTTTATGACCCAACCCAGTTTGCCTAGATTACTTGGTTGTGAGCTCTGTCACTAAAGATTTCTATTAATTAAATAAATCACAGTATGAATGGCAACTGTGAATGTCCTTTTTCTAATTAACAAACTTGTGATTGCCCAGTGTATGTTATGTCATTCCCAAAGCAGCTAGACCCTGTATGACCTAGAAAGCATTCAAAATAATTAGATCCCTACACAGTCTCTTTGCCCGTAATCGGAAATGGCCACTTTCCCAATGTAATGGATATTATGCAGGGATTATGAAATGAAAACGCTACAATGGTACGACTGTCTGAATGTATTTCTGTGGACTGTATGTGCTGAGAAAAGTCCAAAGGGTGGAATAAGGTCCTGACTCATGTGAAGAAAAAAAAAAACTGTACAAAACCTTGCTGTATTCAAGATGATACGTATGGAAGCCCATTCCCGCCAGTAAAAAAAAAAAAGTTGGTTACACTAAGTCAAAATTATGAGATAAGAAAGTCAAAATTATGAGATAAAAAGTCGAAATTATGAGATAAAAAGTCGAAATTTTGAGATAAGAAAGTCAAAATTATGAGATAAAAAGTCAAAATTTTGAGATAAAAAGTCAAAATTATGAGATAAGAAAGTCAAAATTTTGAGATAAAAAGTCAAAATTATGAGATAAGAAAGTCAAAATTATGAGATAAAAAGTCAAAATTTTGAGATAAAAAGTCGAAATTTTGAGATAAAAAGTCAAAATTATGAGATAAGAAAGTCAAAATTTTGAGATAAAAAGTCAAAATTATGACATAAGAAAGTCAAAATTTTGAGAAATGAAAGTCAAAATTATGAGATAAAAAGTCGAAATTATGAGATAAAAAGTCGAAATTATGAGATACGCAGTGCGCATGTCTCAAGCGAGACACGCGCATGCGCATGAACAAGAAGACCCAGCAACACAGCTACCGAAGAAGCATCCTCCAGCCATGTGAAGTCCTATCTAGTAAGTAAACGGATTGTATTTGTATCCTAATATCTAGTTAAACAGACAGGTTAACTTGGCTTTAGAAGGAAGAAGGAATGTTTCTAATCTTTATGCACAAAATTTTGTGTTACTGTAGCGTAGCTGAGAGCAGAGCTCTGGAGTGCTTCTGTGCTGAGCAGCGAGGCTCTGTTATGCATGTTCGTTTAGGATAGAAAATGCCAATATTGAACATGTGATTGCTGCCGTACGAAAAACTGCCGCGGACAATGCTGTAGATGCGCGGACACGCTATCCATTTGCACGCATGTTTTTTTCAGGAATTTTCAGTTTAGCCGCGGTGCCCGCGGCTTTGACCGCCATCCGCGCATCTCTAGCGGACACCGCGCGCCACCACGCCCCCCACCAGCGTCCTGGTTCAGTCTAGGTTTAGACCAGGTTCAGTCCCGGTTTAGACCCGGTTTAGACCCGGTTTAGACCCGGTTTAGTCCCGGTTCAGTCCTGGTTCAGTCCTGGTTTCGACCCGTTGTATCACAGTTGAACACAGGTTGAACTTTTTTATGTCTTTTCATGCTCTCCCTCGTCCCTGCTCATAGCGCTCTCCTCAATGCGCGCTGATTAGAAGAGCACGTATCAGTGTAACGTAATGACACAAAATGTACAGAATGTAGGCCTACATGAAGTTATGCAAGGTACATCAACATGTGATCACCCCTGCTTTAAAACGTTGCCAGTTGGTGGTCACGGACTTTGGCACTGTGGATAACGCTGCCATACCGGTCACTCTGCGTTAAAGCATAATAATCGTAAAGCTTTTGAATCACTCCTCTCACTGGAGTTGTGAATTTCACTCGGTGGCTCGACTCGACAAAGAGTTGGTGTTTACAGTCATCCTAATATGTGCTGTGCGTGAAGTATCGACCTATCCCAGCTCTGTAGCCTAGCCCAGTCTCATAAGGGTTGGGTTGAAGCAAAGGGGAAAACATGGACTTATTGTTATTTATGAGTAATTTGTGAGTAGTTTGGCCCACTTGGCAGGTAGACCAAGC
This sequence comes from Paratrypauchen microcephalus, assembly GCA_036785185.1. Lineage (NCBI taxonomy): Eukaryota > Metazoa > Chordata > Actinopteri > Gobiiformes > Gobiidae > Paratrypauchen > Paratrypauchen microcephalus. Next base: position 96,088 of record JAVJIX010000020.1, on the reverse strand, counting down.
CAAAAGGTGAATGAGATATAAGCCGTGTCTCAATTCTCAGAGTGCACAGTTCGGAGCGTGGGTTTAAGGGGGCTCAGGGGACCGTGCGGTCCACGGACTGCAGTCAGGGCTGAGCAAGTGACTGCAGTCCGTGGACCGCACGGCCGTCTGCGAAATGCGACAGGTCTCGCAACTATCAGGTGCAGCCGCCGACTCGCGCGGTGCATGCTGGGATAGATGAGTGCGCGAAGTGTGCTTTTTCACGCAGTTCCATGGAAATGATTGCGGTCTTCAGACCGCGTATTAACTGCGCATGGGACAAAAACGAAATTGCGCCACCAGTCGTCGCCCCGGATGTGACGTACATGCCTTTAAACCCACACCGCTCCGAACTGTGAACTCTGAGAATTGAGACACGGCCATAGTAGTGTCATGATCTGTGACATTCTATTTTAGGTCACAAGGTGTCAGTAGCGTTCCTTGGTATTGAATATGTTTAAGATGTAGGCCTACAAGGTAGATTTACTTGCTGGAGATGTCAAGAAGCATGTAAGTCTGCTCTGCTCCATTTTGAATGAAATATGAAAAGACAAACAACTGTTCTACAACAACTAAACATATAGTAGCCTGGCATTGCCATCTGTAGCTTCCACTCAATTCTAATTTCCTACAAATTAGTACAAGGGAGTGAGTGGTAAGACCTAGCAAGTCATGTGCTAATCCTTTTGTACTATTCCCATGTTAGAGCTGCCAGAAAGATGGACGAGTTGGCTGACTTTTTGCGGTCAAGGCATGTGCCTGAGGAGGACGTGAAGAGGATGGAAGGGGAGAAGGTAGTTTCAAAGAGCCTTTAGAGTTTGTATTCTGTAGGAAATGCTAAGTTTAAACAAATCACACATTAACACTAAATTCACAACTTCATCTCCTTTTCATTATTTTATTTGTAGAGCATGTTTAAAATCAAATGCCATTTCACTTAGGATTGTGTACAACCTTGTGTTGGTCTTTTACATAAAATTTCAATTGAATACATGTGTGTGGTCATAGCATGGCAAAATGGGTATGAATACTTATGTAAGGCACTGTAACCATTGATCAACTGACTTTGACTAATCATTTCTGAAATATTTGCTCTTTTCAGATTGATTCCACGGTCATAAATCTGATGACTGATGAGCAGCTGAAAGAATATCTACCGTCCTATGGTGACAGACTTGCCGTTTTCGGATTCTGTCGGCGTAAAGGAGAAGAACCCAGAAGCCGCAAGTCAAAGATTTTTGAGAGACTGAGAGGGAAGATTGCACGAAACAGAGGTGATGTTTCTGGCAGTGAGCGTCACACCCAAACATCCAATGCTGAGAAAAATAAGAGAAAAGTTGAATTGGGGTGGTTGCATTTTAGAGAGGGAGGACTTGTGCAGGTACGAACCAGAAAGGGCGGTGGAACTAGAAAAATAACTGTTCCAAAGGATGCAAACAAACAGGTCTTGATTGATAAGGCTGTGGGGTTGTTTTTTCCAAATGGAAGAAATGCAGAGGGGAGCCTTACTGATTTTGATATGGATTTAACTGACTTTCAGCAGCATTCATTAGACGAGGGTACTACAGTTGGGGAAATGTATGAGAAGACCAAGTTGCCAATACTGCGATTTTATTTGACAACCAAGAAGAGAGCTGTACTGGAGAATAGCGTTTCAACTGTACAGGGGAGTGAGGAGATACCTGGTGAGGTACCAGATGTGTACTATGAGTCTTTAGCTCAAGATATTGTGGAGGCAAATAGTACAGATCTCAATAGTGAGAGTAGCACTAGCACAGTGATTCCAAATGTGAGCAATGAAGGTGTTGTCCATCTGTACACTATTGACCTAACACGGGAACCAGAGAGAGCACAAAATGTAGATGCATTGGATGATAGTGGCATTATAACATTTCGCACAGAAAACTTCTCAGGGATGGAACACTCAGATGATTTTAATGATACTCTGCCCTTAGATCCAGTACTGTCGTTTGATTTCACCTTGCCTCCTTCCACTGGTATGTCACAGGAACAAGTCAGTCATAGAGAGAGTGTCACCAAAATCATTGTTCTTCATCGTGGACAGATTATGAGGGAACTTATTCAGGTTTTATGAGGCCAGTGTTATGGAGGAGAACTTTCGATTTCAAATTATCCTTCCTGATGGAAAACTTGAAAGGGCTGTGGATGATGGAGGGGTTTTTAGGGATGCATTGTCAGAGTTTTGGAATGACTTTTATGAGCAGTGCACTGTGGGAAATGACTTCAAAGTCCCATACTTGCGACATGATTTTGGTAAACCAGAGTGGGAAAGTGTTGGTCGGATAATCAGTTTTGGCTGGCAAAAGGAGAAATATCTTCCTGTAAAAATTGCTCCAGTTATTCTGGAGCAGGCAGTTTTAGGCTTTGTGGAGAGCAACCTCATTGACACATTTTTAAGTATGTGTCAGAGTCAGAGAGAATGATTTTTGAATCTTCTTCTTCTGATTTTGAAAGTGCTGATAAGGATGAGTTGCTGGATGCATTGGATATCCACCACTGCCGCAGGGTCCCAACAGTAGATAACATAAAGCAAATCTTGAGGGAGCTTGCGCACCAAAAGTTGATACAGGAGCCTGCATTTGTCATTGAACAATGGAACAACATTCTCACACCCCTAAAATCAGAGCTAAAAGGGGTTTCTGCCCTATATGAAGACTTAAATCCAACATCACGAAAGATCATTAGATCAATTGCTTACCCCAATTCCCAGAATGCTCAGGAGAAACAAATGGTTAAGTATGTAAATACTTACCTTAGAGACTCAGACAAGCAGCACCTCTCCTCTTTTCTTAGATTTTGCACAGGATCAGACTTGTGTCTCGGCAAAACAATCACTGTGAGTTTTACACAAGTTCAGGGATTTCAGAGAAGGCCTGTTGCTCATACTTGTGGTTGTTACCTGGAATTGTCAGTCTTTTATGACAGCTACCCAGATTTTAGGCATGAAATGAACAAAATCTTAGAAAGCAACATATGGATTATGGACATTGCCTAAGATTGAAGCCAATGGGAATATACAGTGTATGTTTTTAGGGTGGTGAAGGAATTACCACAGCTTTTTTGTTTACCTTTTGTCCCACAGTTTAAACATGTTGAGCTCATTTTCTGTTTGCTGAATATTATTTTCAGTTCTTATCCAGGTGGTTTGCACTTGATTTATTTTATTTTACAGGTATTAAAAGATTACCATTGCCAGACTGTTCAGTTGTCTTTCTGTTATTAACTGGTCATTTCAGGGCACATGTTTTTATTTACAACTTTTAAACAACTTGTAGAACTTTTTTGAAGTTTTTTACAAATTGCAAGCGCTGGTTCACGCTGTTCATATGCTGTAATTGTTCTTTACCAAAGACACATTTTTACTTGATTCTTGGTATTGTCATTTATGTCTGTTGAGGGATTGCCTTTGTGAAAGAATTGCATACAATTTCATGTTAACATTGTTTCATGTTTCAGTTAACATCAGTTTAATGATGTTATTTTTTATTGTGATCTTAATAAATACACAATTTGATTCATGTGATGTGGTGTTCAGTTTTATTTGATTAAAAAAAATCATAACTATCACCAGCATAGGCACAAGACATTACATAAATCAGGCATAGATAACTGAAGAAAACAACACCGTACACAATACATTGGTTACGCAAACACATGCAACTACTGGGCAATAAAGTTTGAATTTGCTACTACTTGCATGGTCCAAGTAGAAGCAAATTCAAACTTTATTGCCCAGTAGTTGCATGTGTCAAAGGGGAAAAAACCTCAAATACTAATAGTGCAATAAAGTTAATGATGTAGGCCTATGTCTAGCTCTCTGTTGATCAGCTGTCTGAGTGTGATATAGAGGTTCACTGTTTCAAACACATCACTTGTTAATGACAAATTGTGCTCTGACATCAGGTCTACACAAATATGGAACACATCTTCATCACAAGTGAAGTCCTTGAAAACACACTCCTCCAAACAGGCCTCGATTTTATCCAGGCCAGGGCGATGCTTGTAGTCCCTGGCACCGTAGAGCTCTGGCACTGTGTGTATAATTGTTGGACGACCATGAGGACTTCTTGAGTCATGAACTCTGCGAATCCTATGTTCATTCCATGTTGCTGCAACCACATCCAGCTCCTCCTGAAAAAAAAACCCCTAAGATTTGGGCATATACAAAATTGAATGCACACATGGCATAGGCCTACATTACATGTTGTTACTGTATTTTACATTACATTACACTAGCAGACACTTTTATCCAAAGTGACTCTACAACAGAGGACACAAGCTACAGGTAGCCTATGCAGATCGAGGGACTGCATTTTTAAAGGCCTAATGCTTAATGCAAAATTACTGTGAATGTACTGTCTCAGTGGCATATGTTGGGGAAAGTAAGATTTTCATAAAATCGGGTCCCATGCTCTGAAAAAATTTCATGAAATTGGAGTTGTCTGCTTGTAGTGTGTGTGTGTGCGTGTGTGTGTTGGGGGGGTGGGGTGGGAGGTGTTAAAGTGCAATATAGGGATACAGTTATTTGCCTTCCAGGCGTAACATTTAGTGGGCATAGGCTAGTCTTAGTCGTATTAGAATTTTCAACTTCCGGTATTGTAAGGGCAATAAAAAGAGACAAAAATGTTCATAGGTAGACAAATTTCCTACACATTCCTACACATCTTGGGACCATATAATAAATAACGTGTTGATGTGAATGGGAAAAGAACTGTCTACGGCCAACTCTCCAGCCATATACTCTATAGCCTAAAATAATCTACATTATCCCATGCATGGAAGAGTTAAAATATATAAAAAGGGAACATAGTGAGGCATAGCCCCTCCTACCTGAATTGTGGAAAGAAAACAAAACTGAACCAGTGATTTGTCCAGAAAGGTGTCTGCAAAGTAACCATCACAGCGCAGTTTGTCGAAGATGTCCATCCAAAACTGTATGCACTGGCTACGGAGAGTTAACCACCAACGTTCAATGCGCTGGTTACCAGTGCTTGGACCAAACGTAACATGGTCGCTAACTTGACCCTCTGAGAAGTGGAGAAACTCCTGCATTTCAGCAAGTCGAACATTTTCCGTGCCCATATCCAACCGTACTCTGTCAGGGCAGCCTTCAGTCCTAAGGACAGCATCCATAAAATAGCCGGCAATTACGTCTGGGTCGTTATTGGTTTTGTAGGCCTCTAGCCAGATAACCCTTCTTGAAAAACCATCGATGCATCCACTGATGGCAATGCCGAAAGGCTTCAGCTTATCATAGCCATCTATGTGCCAGACGTAGTTTGGTCCCCTGCTGTGATAGACTCTACGGCGCAATCGGTGTCCAGTCCGCAATTGAACTCCCTCGCTGTCCAGCAATCGCATGAGGATGCGCACAGTTTCTCTATCTGTCACAATTCCATTCATCCAACACTTCTGGTGCATCCAGCGATACCCATGACACTGTCCAGAAGTCTGTAGTTGCGCTTCAATGAAAGCTGCTACATCTGCCACGTCCGCTTTGTCTTTCCTGCGCCACAGTCCTTTCATTCTCATTGCCCGTTCCAAAGTTCGTCGGCTCAACACTACGCTGTGCTCTTCAGCTAATACTGCCAGAATTTCATCATTTGAGTACATCCTTCTGAAATAGTCCTCAATGTAGTGAATCCACTCCATGTTAACAGTTTGGATGTCGTGCCTTCGTTCACGCGCTTGAGACATGCACACTGCCTATCTCATAATTTCGACTTTTTATCTCATAATTTTGACTTTTTATCTCATAATTTTGACTTTCCTATCTCATAATTTTGACTTTTTATCTCAAAATTTTGACTTTCTTATCTCATAATTTTGACTTTTTATCTCAAAATTTCGACTTTTTATCTCATAATTTTGACTTTTTATCTCAAAATTTTGACTTTTTATCTCATAATTTTGACTTTTTATCTCATAATTTTGACTTTCTTTCTCATAATTTTGACTTTCTTATCTCATAATTTTGACTTTTTATCTCATAATTTTGACTTTCTTATCTCATAATTTTGACTTTTTATCTCAAAATTTTGACTTTCTTATCTCATAATTTTGACTTTTTATCTCAAAATTTTGACTTTTTATCTCATAATTTTGACTTTCTTATCTCATAATTTTGACTTTTTATCTCAAAATTTTGACTTTTTATCTCATAATTTTGACTTTTTATCTCATAATTATGACTTAGTGTAACCAACTTTTTTTTTTTTTACTGGCGGGAATGGGCTTCCATAGATACGAGATTAGGACAATGAGAATGAGACAAAACGAGATTCTGACATAATGTGTAATAAATAAATTGTGTGATCTAGTTCACAGTTTTAGTTTAACAATTTTTCCTTTTTTATCTATATTTTTGTTGTCATTGTTGCACTGCTTTTGAGAGAGGTGTAACTTGCCAGCCCCTTTTTATCCTCACAAAATGTCACAAGATTATTTGTTTCTTTCTCGTCCAGTTCGTGCTCTCCAACAAAATACTAATCTTTTTGGGAGCGAGATTTGGCACACAGCATGACTCCTTTCTGGTGTGAATCTTCTGATATTCTATTGTGTCACCCATATTTATCAGTGGACAATTTACAGATTCTGAATAATGCAATTAACATTAACTTTGTGGAGGGACTTACTGCTAGCTTTGAACTGACACATTTCAAAGTGCAAATATACGGTATGTGTTTTGCCCAGGCTGATTTGTGTGTGTAAACCTTTTATGACAAGCCGTGTTAAAGGGATATTCCAGGATTTTTGACTTGGGGGCTCATTTCCGAGTTAGCCAGAGTGTTGCAGAGATGTGGAGACACTTTTTAGCGAATTTCATGCAGTCCTTCCAGCTGCAGAGTTTTCAGATGCTAGGCTAGCGCAAGTCAACGGTAAATGGTAGCCGGATTTAAATCAGGCTTACCCACTCCATAGTGCACCCAAAACAAGTCAATTATAACGGCAGACTGTCGATGTAAATATATGTTGATTGAGTAATTTTTTAAATCAAACTGAGCGCGAATAGCATGAATCATTCCATATCTGAGGGACTAGCTTCGCAGCAGCAGCGGAGTTTTACTTTACTCTAGTTGGTTGTGAAGTGACCAATCACGTAAACAGAGAAGCGAGAAAAGTTGTAGTAGGGAAGACCACAGAGTGAAGAGGTGAATTTTAAAAGAACTACCGGGCAAAATGGTTTTTCAGTGTGCATTTAGAAAATGTACAAATAAAGCCCGCAGGTGGGCACCACAAAGTTTTCACAGCTTTCCCGTGCACGATCGAGAAAGGACTCGACTGTGGCTTGTAGCTGCTGGCTTAGACATCAACACACCGGTGGAGACGCTACATAAACAGAAGATTTGCAGTGATCATTTTGGACCAGACGACTACACCAAATCCCTTGGAAAGCCTAGTCTGACAACCTCTGCAGTACCATCTGTCTTTCCAAGCGCAAGATCCCGTGATGAAGAACAGGTTTATACCTTTTTTACCCAAGCTTGCTCCGGTCGTTATGTTAGCCTGCTGGTCAAAAGGCATGCACGCTCATAAAGTTGTTGCTAGCCCGTGAACATTCATGTTGAGCACGGAACTGAAAAGACAGCCCCGCATTGATCGTTCATTCCAACAAACAATGCAACAACCCGGTTTTCTGTAGCTGTAGCGGGGGCTAACTTACCGACACTCTCTCACGTTCTGCCCTTTCAACATCCATCTCTCTCAACTCTTCATCTGTATATTCCAAGCATCAGGGAGACCTCCAAACGGGGCCATGTCTGGATTGTAGAACAGGGCAGGCTACTGTACTGTACGGCTAACGACGACAGCTGAAGGTAAACAAATATCAGCTGGAAACCTAACTGCAAGGTGATATCACTCCGCCCATGCCTAGCTAGATCGGGGGAAAAACGCCCTGTTGCATAAGGACATAAATCCTTTGAAGTACAAGGTTGATTATATTTCTAAAATTGTTCCATCAACACAGACATTTGCATCGGCAGTCTGGCGTTATAGTTGACTTGTTTTGGGTGCACTATGGAGTGGGTAAGCCTGATTAAAATCCGGCTACCATTTACCGTTGACTTGCGCTAGCCTAGCATCTGAAAACTCTGCAGCTGGAAGGACTGCATGAAATTCGCTAAAAAGTGTCTCCACATCTCTGCAGCACTCTGGCTAACTCGGAAATGAGCCCCCATGTCAAAAATCCTGGAATATCCCTTTAACATTTAAACGCTAAGTTTGACTTTGAATTAACGCTGTTGATATCAACAACTAGGCGTAATTTAATTTTGGATAGTGGGAATTGCCATTTCAGTTTTGACTAGGTAAAACGGAATTACAGATATCTGCAATTATGTAGTTGAAAATGACATTCAACTCATCACACATCATAAATGACAATTGCAGATATCTGTTATTCAGTTTTGACTAGGCAGATTGAAAGTTAAAGATATCTCAAACATCATTATGACATCGTGACACTGAAAGCACCACGTTGTCTCGAGCTACTAGCAGCACACCAATCCATCCAAAAAGCCATTTGTCCCTAAAGCTAAACAACCCTCAGTGTTAAAATTAGTTTTTGTCGTTAATATGGTTTTCAACGAACGTTTCACGAGTGCATAAACAAAACGACAGGTGCCATGTGGAAATGCTCTGCTCCCGCCTAAAGTGGGATCATTTGCATACAAAACTCAAAACTCCAATTTAAGATATCTGTAATTATATTTTGACTACGCAGAGAAATCTCCAATTTCAGACATCTCTAATCAAAATTCATTTCAAGATATCTATAACTTGATAATAGATATCTACAATTGCATTACGACTATAACTCCAGTTTGAGATATCTACAATGTCATTTTGACTAGTCATAATTCCAGTTAGAGATATCTTGAATTGAGGTGAAATAAAGATATCTTTAACTGGAGATAAGATCAGTCAAAATCAAATTGTAGATATCTCAAACTGGAATTACAGATTTCTATAATTCAGTTGCGGATATCCGTAATTCACGTAGTGGATATCTGGAACTGAATTGTAGATATCCATAATGATGAACCCCATACAAATGAATGGCCAAAGTGACGTTATTTTCCCTAGGAAAAACTTCTTTGTGGATATCTGAAATGACAATTATGGATAGGAAGAATGTATTTGCGGATATCTGACATGTTCTTTTTGACTAGGCAAAACTGAATTACAGATATCTGCAACACATATCCAGTTTAGCTTTTAAAAGTTAAGATGGCTTGCCATAACCTCTTGTTGCACAGTCCTGAGCGGCCACCTGTCCCTGTTATACAAACATGGTTGGTTTTAGAGATACTCATATAATTTACAGACAGCTTTTTGTGAGCGTCACTGCATCATCTGTGAATGTTTGATTGCATTTATTACACAGTGTATTACCTTTATCTGAAATGACATGTAAATGGTCCATTTTGTGTGTTTTTATTCATGCAATATAACATTTCTGCTGGAGGGTCCGTCACCTTAGACTTAGACAAACTTTATTGATCCACAAGGGAAATTGTTTTGGGTACAGTAGCTCACTCATCAAATATCAAATATAATATATAACAGAGGGTAAAAAAAATAAAAAATTGATGGAAATATCAACCAAGGGAATAGATGGAAATAGACCAGATGGAAATAAACCAAATACCTGTTGGTCTTCATGGAGAAGATGTTATTGCTTTATCTAGAAAACTTAAACTTATCTATCTCAAGGAGCACAACTGTAGGCTACATCACAGGTCAGATCTGTGGAGAGTCACCCCTATTCACGGAGAGAATTATTTTATTTTTGAACAATAAAAACACCTGTAATGAGTAAATTCTAGATTTTAATGTTTAATGTCATACCATGGAACATTACAGGGAAAGCAGTAACATCTCTATGGAGGCAAGCAGGTGACAGACCCTCCACAAGAAAAGTTGAGCACCTTTAAATATAATATAAAAGGAAGTTTAGACCTCTACAAACATTTATTAGTTTAACAGTTCATTCTTTCACTATGCTCAAATGTGGCTGACTTTTTGTACTTTCAACTCAATCTTTATGTAAAAACTGGTCACAATATTACATTTTCAAAATTGTTCAGCCCTAGCTTGGAAATTAAAAAGTCGTCAAGGATTTGAATGCCTTGTGTGATCTTGCAGCTTTAACACTTTTGCAGTCTTTAAATAGTAGGAGTCTGTTTGGTTGCTAGGTTATAAGAAATATGCAGAGAGAAGTTCTGGACAAGGTTAATCCATGGTTTGATTAAGCCTTTACAAAGATTATAGAGATTCTGGGGTATTATAGAAACCTTTAACCTATATGTGTAGAAAGTAATGGGATATGTGTACCCAGATGCAGATGCTTTGTAAAGAAAATCCTGTGATGAAAAACAATCCGGGACAGAAGGAGTGATGTATCGAGATGTTTAAAATTATTGGATGATGCAATGGTCAGACTGTGCCAGGATTGTATTATAGTTTTCTGAAATGAGGGAAATGGTGGCATCTGTTCAGAGGTGTGGTCATGGTCAGTCTGTGGGGCAAAGTTGCATGTGACAAAAACAATATCCCGCCAGCCCATCCAGTTCTGTCTTTTTGGCTCAGAAATGTAAAGATCCAGTATTAAGCCCAAATGACTCTTGTAAGCTTTAAAACATGTTATAATGTTGGTACCTCATCAAAAACATACCCGGAGTTGTATTTTGCTTCATTCACACATGTTTGAATAATCTTTTATTAGTACTATGTCTACATCTCCAAAGGTCATAATATTCTGTTAACACCCTGTAATGTCATGAAGCTGTATAGTTTTCAAGTTAGCAGCTAGCTTTTACCTTTTGTTCAGTACAGATTGACAATTCCCGAGTTGAAATTATTCTAATAATTATAGTTAAGTTGTATGGAGTTTAAAAAGACTCCCTGTATTCCCATATGACAGTGGTCGGCAACCCGCAGCTCCGGAGCCACATGCGGCTCTTTGATCCCTCTGATGTGGCTCAGTACAGCGGTCCCTCATTTATCATGGGAGTTATGTTCTAAAAATAACCCACGATAAGCGAAATCTGCGAAGTCGTCAGCTTTATATTTTACAATTATTCTCCATGTTTTAAGGCTGTAAACGCCTCACCACACACATTCTACACTTTTCTCACACTGGAATTAACGTTTTCTCACATTTCTCTCTTGTTTAAATACTCAAACATTCATAGATTTTCAACAAAAAAGCACAGTATTAGAGAACGAAACCAAAATGTATTTCGTGGGTATTTCACAGTTCTTATGACCGAGCCTCTTGTCCTGGCACCGCTTTGCTGTGGTGGGTTTTGTCGTGGAGAAAACTTGCAAACCTACAGACAGAGTCACACTGCGATCAAACATTTATATAAATCTGGCAAACTGAACGCATTCTGTGCAGGAGACACGGAGGAGAATGACTGATGAATCGGCAAAGGTCTACAGTCCCTTAGCCAATCAGGACGCAGAAATGCACATTGATACACTATATAAAAAAAAATTGGAATAAAAAAATCTGCGAAACAGCGAGGCCGCGAAAAGTGAACCACGATATAGCGAGGGACCACTGTATTTAATTAAAATGTATTTTATTTTAGTTCATTCATTTTCAAAATGTAATTCTATGGCACAAAGGCAAAAAAGACGTTATATGCAGTGTTGTTTCATTTTAAATTTCAAAAGGGTTTTGTGGCTCCCACTGTTTTCTTTACTGTGTGAAACGGGTCCAAATGGCTCTTTGAGTGGTAAAGTTTGCCAACCCCTGCCATATGACATCACAAGGTGGAACAGGGTGTTTTCTGTTTGTGAGAAGAACTCATTCTAGATACTGTATGCAGGGTTTGTGTGTTAAACGTGTGAATAAAACAAAACTCAACACCAGGTATGTTTGTGATGAGGAAGCAACATTATAACAGATCAGAAAAGTCCAGAGTCCAGCCATGTTATTATCATGGACGAGTATATTCTCACAGGCTAAATCAGAGCTAACATCACCTGACACTGATGATGCATTAAGTGTAATTAGCAGCTTCACGTTTTAATTAGAAACATTTACTCCCAGGTCAAATCAATTGGAGGTTTCTGGAAAACAGTGAACCCTCATTAATTACAGTGGGCTTAATGTCATTACAGACACATGATGTTTTACTACAGTGAGGAGGCTAGTTATTCCCACAGCAAAAATAAAGATAAGCTTGGAGATAATACGAAAAGTAAGCTTCAACATAGGGCTGCAAGACTATGCTTAATGAAAGTGGAATTGCTTTTTAAACAGTTAGCAAATTAGAAAGTCCTCAGCTGTTTTGTTATAATAATTTTCAGTCCTACCCCCTTGGGTGTGCCTGATCTCATTTGATGTCAGTTCAGCAGAGTAAGGCTTGGTAAGTACTGTGATTGTAAACCGCTGAGAGTAGGTGGTAGCGACGGGGTAGAAGTGTTGCATTGAACGCTCTCCGCAAAAGTTAGAGGATCAGTTTCCACTCAGACTGTTATTGTGTCCTTAGGCAAGACATTTCTCTCACCTTGCTTAGTAATGTGGTGTGTGTATGAGTGACAGAATCTTGGTTTTCAAATATAAATCATAAATCCAATCATTGTCACAAACTTGTATTACTTTTTTCTATTACTAAATATTTTTTTCCCAATCTATATGACCATACTTTTTTGTCTCTGTGGAATGAAAATATGTGTTCTGCATTTTAATCCTTTTGTCAATCTTGATCTGGCAACCTGTCAATAGCAATGGGTGACCGCAGTGCAGCTCCTGGGATACCTTCCTCAGATCTTGAGCCAAGATTGAAAGAGTAGAGGGATATGCAAGAGACAATGCTAATGGCTTGGTTGTGGTTTCTCCTATGTAATAACTATAGCTCACTGGTTATGTTTACCACTTGTGGACGTCTTCAGTGAGGAGATTGTGGGTTCAACACTGTATTGTTTGCAACAAATACATTATGTTGAATCTTCAGTGAGTGGGTGAATGTGATTGAGAGTGCATGATTGTGTCTGTGGGTGTGCAAATTTCATTGTCGCAATTACCTGGACTTTGTCAAAAGTCTGGCCCATAGTCACTCAGATAGATTGGACTCTCAACCCCAGAATAATTTCCACAATTTCCCATTTCATCTATATAATGTGTACAGTATTTTAAATCTGAACTTGTATATGTGATGTCTAATAAAATCCTTCATTTATTCATATTGAGTTTATTGCTTATGCTGACTGCTGAGGATTTAGCGTAGGTGCACCCTGGGAAATAGCCAGTTAATCAGTGAGAGACAAACACAGCCATCCATTTAGAATCACTCATTTGCCTAGTCACAGTTACAGCCCATAGGGTAGAAGCTTTTAGTGCTTTGTCAACAAAACAATTACAATGTTGCTTAACAGAACAACACACATTTAAACATGTATTCCATGATGGTATTTGTTAAAGTTGTTAAAGGAAAATGCCACTTTTCATGCTTTCTTTTCATGCTTCAACTTTAACTAATAGCACACCTCTTGTTTTTACCATTACCACTTTCCTCAACACCTACTATACACAAAAGTACCAATGCTTTATATTACAAGTAAAACATCAGAAATATCAGAAACATTGATTGAAACCCATGTGAAGCATAGTTTGTAACATCAATACCAAAATTTAAGGCTGACACTGGCGCATGTGAGACGCTCTTTGTCACTTAACAGCAGAGTGGAATATTCAGTATCTTTTAACAAAGTCCCTCTCAACAGCAGTGACTAAGTGGAGTGTGTTTATTCTTTGATTATGCGCCAGGCAGAGGATGAAATCCACTAGAAATTGCTTGAAGAAAGAAAGTGAAGCCGTTGGCCCTCCTCCAGTCGTGCTTCAGTGAGATATATGTTCTAGCATAGACGTGCTATTGCAGTGATTTAGATTGGTTGACTTGTTTGCCCAGTTACTCGCAAAATAAAATAAAAATGATGTACGCTATGACCCGAAAAGCCACAGGTCGTTCCCAGTAAAAGCTGCAGTGCTAAAAGAGCCATAAACCAAGTAGAGGATAAATAATTAAAGTTTTGAATGAGGCATGAAGGGAAACAGCACACTGACCTCAATTTGCTTCGCTTCACTTTCTTAACTATTATATGTGTCATGATTATGTTGTAATGTTTTAGGTTATTTTCTTTCGTTGTCTGAGAGCCGGTTGCTAATTGTTAAAAAAAAAAAACGATAGTATTTTAAATCATGTTCCTCTTGTTGCTGCCATCTGTCACAAAAAAATGTAATGGAGCCACAACATCTCCTTGTGGTGCTTCTGTTGCATTTTGAACAAAATGCATATATTGGTAAAATGAATGTTTGAAATTTAAGTTTCTCAAGTTTTAGTGCTGTGCTGTACTATAGTGATAGTACTATAGTACTCTGAACTACAAACTATTAATTAGGAATAGCTGTAATAATGGCTAAACAATAATTGACTAGACCATAAGTGTGCATTGCGCAGGATGGTGCAGTGAAATCACAATAGATCCACAGACATATTCAACACCAGATCTGGAGTTAGGTCCTCGGGCACCGAACTATGGTGGCACTGCTCCTGAATGGTTAGTTCAGCGACACTGGAGGATGGGTCAAATGCAGAATAGCAAATTTACATATGGGGAAAATAAAATGTACCTTAAAGGAAAAATGCTAGCTAATTTATTATGATAAGAATACCAATTCTGTCTGTATGCAAAATGTAATCTACTTTGCAAGAGTGCTTTATTAAAATTGTATGTTTATGTAAAACTAGTTCATATTTAATAGAAAAATATTACCTGTGTCCCACAAGAGAAAACAAACCAAACAGTCATTTAAATGTAAGTCCACATTGACAAAGCAGAGAATCTCTTAATCTGTCATCTCATTGACCGAGCTGGGGTTTAAACACTGATCCTGACCTTGCAGCAGTGAATCCTGCTTCTATTGTCTCGCAGAGAGTCTGGCTGTACACACAAGTTATGTTTCCTTTGTCTCAACATCCTAGATTTATCTGCTGACATTGTTTTTTATTTGTTTTATATCAGTGCCGCTCATATCCTCATTTCTTTGTACTTCATAACTTCACACAGTCTGCACATGCTTACCAGCATGCACACAGGGTCCATGTAAACAGATGGGATTAACTTTCTCCTCATAAACCAATGTCAGCCAGTGGAAGATTAACAGTGGATTTTACATTTCAACAACCCTTCCTACGTCTAAGCACACACAATGCAGTGAATAATGTGAATGCATTATCCACATCCATATTCCATATCCATATTAGAATCTTTAGTTTGGAGTAATTTAACAGTGCACAGCGAGCCCAATTTGTCCTTCTATTTTAGACCATAGTCATTTGGGAATGGAGTGCCTTGCCACAACAGGCCTATTAGCTCTCCTGGCTCAGACGCACATATCATCCCAAACAAGCTGGTGCACACTGGGTGCCATCGGGACTGTTTAACCTACCCCCTACCATTTTGCTCAGATAAACCATATTCATAACCAAAACAACTGGATGTCTCAACTACTTTATGAACAAAACATAATCCCCAACACTGACAGCTGATCTATGGTGTGGATGGTTCAAAGTTAAAGTGTGTAGTTTGAAGAGTACTGAACACATGGCAACAAAATGAAATACTGTACATAAGAAGCAGGCATAGTGGTGCTCTGATCTAACACATGGGTGATAATGATACAGTATGTCTAATTAGCAGAGGTGTGTACAATAGCCATAGTGTGTACTCAAGAGTACTTTTACCTGAAAATATTATTACTCAAATAAAAGTAAAAAGTCTTTGGAGAAACTACTACTTGAGTACTGTGTAAATTTGGGCCTAAAAGGCATTTAAATCTGATTTATGAGTTAATGTATTTGCATTTCCAAAGAACAGATGCAAAATTACAAAAACAAACCATATCTGAAGGTGAGGCCCAAATGTTCAAATAATTTTATATTGTCAACATAAAGATGTCTCTTGTAGACACTGGGGAGTGTAACTATTGTTGTTATTATTAGCCGTACTGTTACTTCATACTAACTACATTTGAAACCTTTTCTACCTTCAAAGTTGCCTGGAAGAATCCATGACTCATCGCTGTACCAGCGGCGAGTCTGGTAACGCTTGGTCCAGAATGCGCTGCTGTTGCACTTAGACAGACAGCTAAGTGAACCAATCAGAGAACAGTTAACGGACAGCGACGTGAATCGAGCCGGTAGGAAGCAATGCAAAAACATCTTTTTTGAAAAGAAAGGCCTCTAGAGCTGTCAGCTGCTGTGGTTTTAAGGAATCGATGTGTTTTAGGTCATTTAAGACCAATTTTACAGCTGAATGGAAGGGACGTTGCGGGCAAAGGCGGGTGCACTGACGTCACCATCTTTGAACGAATCAGAATCGCGGAGTCCGTTGTTAACCGGAGGAGCGAGGGTGGAGCGAGGGTGTCCAAATGGTATCGTGCTGTATAGGAAATACAGAGAGATATCATTTGGCTGGCCAGGTAACCTTCAAAGTAAAAATACTGACCATTTCTTTCAAAAAGTTAATCAAGTAACTCTCATGATTTATGTGTATAACTTAACAGAAAACAGATAATTTACGCTTAGAGCTTGTTTTGCCATTTATGTGTCAAGATAAAGAAAGAAAGGTCTGTCAATTCAAGCGTGAACATCGTGAGTTTTCTAAAATGTCAGTGCAGACGTCATATCTGCAGTAAGCTTCACAATAAGCAGTTTAGTATTGACTGGATTTGTTGAAAACACACTCCCAAACAAGTGTGTGTGTGTGTGTGTGCGTGTGCGTGTGCGTATGTGTATGTGTGTGTGTGTGTGTTTGTGTGTTTGTGTGTGTGCGCCCTGTTGACATAATGAACCAACTTTTACTACTGAGAAATCATGCTTGATATTAACAACGAAGCAAATGGGCAATTCAATTAGCAGATGTATTCACTATTCACTGCTTTTTGTGGGAGTTATGTCTCAAAATTCTTTATTACATATTTTAATAAAGTCCCTTGTGTAGCTAATTGCAGCTGAAAAAGCTGCTGAAACCCACTAACCCTTTTAGTGGCTCACTGTTTCCTAATATTAATCTATCAAAACCAACAGTGGAAGAATGTGTACAGTTTAAGACACAAGTTCAGAATTAGATAAAGTGAGTGAGTTCAGTCTTCTCTTTGGCAGTGACAAGACAGAATAGAAATGAGTGCATTAGAGGGACAGCTGATATCAGATGTTTTGGAGATAAAGATATGGAAAGGTTTGTAGTTAATTATAGGGCTAATCAGAAGTTCTATGGATGTTAAGTATGGGGACATTATGGAGGTAGCTGGTGATAAAAAAAAAAAAAGAGGATGAAGAGGTGAGAGAATCTAAAAAGATTCAAACCATACAACCAAAAAAGAATTGATAAACACTACAATTTATATTTTGTATTTTATTCACAGCACATATTAATGAACATTTAAAATGTAAATATTTAAAAATTATAATGAACTTGGCTAATTTCCTGCAGTGGCCCCCAACCCCCGGGCTGCGGACCGGTACTGCACTTCAAATTTCTCTGGTCTGGCCAAGATTTTAAAACTTCTATCAGGTTATTCATCTTGTTTTAAGATTTATTATCTACTTACTAGTTCAGAAACTGCTTAATTCTAGTGTAGAGGTAGTTTATTTACAATAACTTGTCAAGTAAAATGATCTTGCTGCATGGACAGATAATTTCACTACTTTTAAGTCATTTTCTGATAGATTTAAGTGTTTATATCTTACATTTTGGACAAGCTTTTTTGCAGTTTGGTCCGTGTACACTGCAAAAAAACTTGGCCAAAATTTGAGATATAAACAGTTAAATCTATCAGAAAATGACTTAAATGTAAGATCATTTTACTTGACAAGTTCTCTTAAAAATATAGCTGCAAGCAGCAATGTGGGGCCAAGCAGTGACCCAGCCTAATTTGATGACATGCGTTGGATCAGTCTTCACCCAAAACACATTTTTGCATGTTGTAGCGCCCGCTAGTGGCCAATGTGCACCAAATTTGGTATGGCTAATTCTGTATGGATGGTACATTGCGCACCAAGTTTCATTGAGAGAGCTGAAACGCACGTCAATGCACGTCAACGCACATCAATTAGATGAAATGCGTTGGATCAGTCTTCGTCCGAGGATCCCAGGGATACCAAGTTTTTGAAAATCGGACTTACGGTTCAAAAGTTACAAGCAGAAATGAGGGAGGAGAAGCATTTTGAGTGTTTTTCATAAAATCCAAGATGGCGGACATTCTCTTCCGGCGGACATGACATCATAGGATGCGTTGGATTCGTCTTGGCCCAAGGATTCTAGGGAAGTTTTTGCGAATCGGGCGTACGGAAGGAATTTTCAGGTACATTTCTGCGTGTAACTTTTGAACCGTATGTCCAATTTTCAAAAACTTGGCATCCCTGGACTCAGGGCTCTCAAGTCTCACGCTTTGAGACTGTGACACACGCAATTCAACGTGTTCACACGCTCACACATGGTATTTCTCACGCTGAAATTATTTTAAGCAATTCAAAACTGTAGCCACTGTTTACAGCGCTTCTGTGCCCAGAAAATCGGTAAGTTAATGCAGGCACCGCGCGTTTTCAGAGAAAAAAAGTCACTCGCACACCAGTACTCGAGTTGAGCGATCAGCTGTGAGGCCGATCGCTCACAGCTGTGAGGCCGATTGCTCACAGCTGTGAGGCCGATGTGAGGCTGTTCGCCGATCAGCTGTGAGCGAGCCGCGTGATATTTATGCGGCATTTCCAAGAGAATAAGAATCCTTAACTTGCTACGTTAATGCTACGTAAGAAGGAACTCTCGCCTCGGGACACGGGATAAGTTTGGGATATGTCCTTTTCTCTGGAGCTCCGGATTATTAAAGACCGTGACACGTGCATACATGGATACGAGTGACCGCGTTCTTATGGGTGAGTCATATTATCAGATTATTTCTGCATCTATTTCGGCACTAAACCAGGACTAAACCAAGACTAAACCAGGTCTAAACCAGGACTAAGCCAAGACTAAACCAGGACTAAACCGGGTCTAAACCAGGATCAAATTGGGACTAAACCAGGACTAAACCAAGACTAAGCCAAGACTAAACCAGGTCTAAACCAGGTCTAAACCAGGACTAAACCAGGACTAAATCAGGACTAAACCGGGACTAACCCGGCACTAAACCAGGACTAAACCAGGTCTAAACCAGGACTAAACCAGGTCTAAACCAGGACTAAGCCAAGACTAAACCAGATCTAAACCGGGTCTAAACCAGGACTAAACCGGGACTAAACCAGGACAAAACTAAACTAAACCAGGTCTAAACCAAGACTAAGCCAGGACTAAACCAGGACTAAACCAGGACTAAACCAGGTCTAAACCAGGACTAAGCCAAGACTAAACCAGGACTAAACCAGGTCTAAACCAGGACTAAACCAGGTCTAAACCAGGACTAAGCCAAGACTAAACCAGATCTAAACCAGTCTAAACCAGGACTAAACCGGGACTAAACTAGGACAAAACTAAACTAAACCAGGTCTAAACCAAGACTAAGCCAGGACTAGACCAGGACTAAACCAGGACTAAACCAGGTCTAAACCAGGACTAAGCCAAGACTAAACCAGGACTAAACCAGGTCTAAACCAGGACTAAGCCAAGACTAAACCAGATCTAAACCGGTCTAAACCAGGACTAAACCGGGACTAAACTAGGACAAAACAAAACTAAACCAGGTCTAAACCAAGACTAAGCCAGGACTAAACCAGGACTAAACCAGGACTAAACCAGGTCTAAACCAGGACTAAGCCAAGACTAAACCAGGACTAAACCAGGTCTAAACCAGGATTAAACTGGGACTAAACCAGGACTAAACCAAGACTAAACCAGGTCTAAACCAGGTCTAAACCGGGACTAAACCGGGACTAACCGGGCACTAAACCAGGACTGAACCAGGTCTAAACCAGGACTAAGCCAAGACTAAACCAGATCTAAACCGGGTCTAAACCAGGACTAAACCGGGACTAAACCAGGACTAAACCAAAACTAAACGAGGTCTAAACCAAGACTAAACCAGGTCTAAACCAGGACTAAGCCAGGACTAAACCGGCACTAAACCAGGACTAAACCAGGTCTAAACCAGGACTAAACCAGGTCTAAACCAGGACTAAGCCAAGACTAAACCAGATCTAAACCGGGTCTAAACCAGGACTAAACCGGGACTAAACCAGGATTAAACCAAAACTAAACCAGGTCTAAACCAAGACTAAGCCAGGCCTAACCAGGACTAAACCAGGACTAAACCAGGTCTAAACCAGGACTAAGCCAAGACTAAACCAGGACTAAACCGGGTCTAAACCAGGATTAAACTGGGACTAAACCAGGACTAAACCAGGTCTAAACCAAGACAAAGTCAAGACTAAACCAGGTCTAAACCAGGACTAAACCAGGACTAAACCGGGACTAACCCGGCACTAAACCAGGACTGAACCAGGTCTAAACCACGTCTAAACCAGGACTAAGCCAAGACTAAACCAGATCTAAACTGGGTCTAAACCAAGACTAAGCCAGGACTAAACCAGGTCTAAACCAGGACTAAGCCAGGACTAAACCGGGACTAAACCAGGACTAAACCAACTCGACTACTGCTCTCACCCCCCCCACCCCACCCTATGACGTCATTTTCCGCCACTTTGAATTTTATGAAAAACACCCAAAATGCTTCTCCTCACTAAATTTTGGACCAATTTTGCTCAAATTTGGCACATAGCATCTTTGGACTGAGCCTCATCAGAAATATGCCTGGACTTTTTGATATCTCTTATCATTTTGTCATGACAGCCAATCAAACCTGCAACTTTGACCTGCTGGTGGCCCTAGAGGGCAACTTTGACCTGCTCGTGGCGCTAGAAGGTTGGGGGTGGGGGCCTATAAATTGCTGTGGGTAATGAGGAGACTGGCTGGAATACGCATGCAAAATTTCACAACTTTTTACCAGACGGTTCTAGGGGTTGCCATAGACTCTCAGAGGCGGAAGAATATTTTATAATAATAATAAGAAGAAGAATCGGTAGAAACACTATGGGTGCCTCGTAGCTTCGCTGCTTGGCCCCAATAAACTACCTATAGACTAGAATGAAGCAGTCTTAGAACTAGTAAGTAGATAATAAATCTGAAAACAAGATGAATAACTTGATATAAGTTTTAAAATCTTGCCCAGATCAGAGAAATGTGCAGTGTGTTGTTTGGTACTATAGAAACAACAAACAACACACCCAACCCCCGGTCCTCAATATTCCACATCCCAAACAGAGCACCGCTCACCACGGTCCACATAAAAAAAGGTTGTGGACCACTGATCAGGATCAGGACAGGGAAAAGTACAGCAACAATCACACAAAAGTACATGTAACACTAGCCCACACGCTATACATTCAATTCAGTTCAGACATTTCATTTAAAGGTACTATTTCACCACACACAAAATTGCCACTAAATCAGAACTAAACCTAAAACTAAACTTGGACTAGATCAAGACTTAACAAGGATATGAAAAGAATCAAACCAGGTCCACATCAGGATTAAAAAGGGCTGAATATAGGACGAAATAGCAATGAGTGTGAACAGTGTCTTTTTATATTTGTAAACAAGAACATAGTAAAACTTGCTCTAAGAGAATAATGCAGGTATGCTGAGAAACATTAAATGAAGGAAGATGATTTGCTACCCCAGAAAAAAAAAAAAAGAAGGCAAATCTAAAGTGTTATCATAGCTCAAATACCTGTCTGTCTATAGGGCTGCCCAGGAAGCACACAGTACGATTAGTGGCTCCCCCTGGCCTGCACACACAGCTTTAACTAGCTCCATTCACAGCCTAAAGCACGGGGAAATCCCATTGAGATCAATATTGAAGAAAGAATGAGTTATTGCGTACAACCTCCGGGTGTGTGAATTATCAATGCAGTTATACGAAGGTCGACACTGGGGGTGAATAAGTAAGGCCCATTTCAATTTTGAAGAGAAGGCCTTTGATTTCATGTATAGCTGTATCATAGAGAGAATGCTGATGTGAAGGTCAACTGTAACGCCTTTCTGCTCAACACTGGACTTCCATTATAGTTATTAACCTCTAGGTTTCTCTCCTCAATTCACCGCTGATGTTAGCCTGCCCCAGCAATCACCGTCTAATCTTCAAGTTCTATCATTTATCGCTGTTTTAATACTGGCTAACCTTGAAAATGACCTCCATGGGTAAAAAAAACATCAGAGGAAATGGCTAATGAGTGCCTATAGCTGTAACATGCTAGTTGGAGTTAGCAGCAATAGAGGAGTGCATTGCTGTATTTCAATCTAAAAAAAAAAAAGTGCTTTGAAGATACAGTTCTGGAAAAAAAATAAGAGACCACTGCATTTTTTTCTGAAATCAGCATCTTTACATGTATTACATCCTTTCCATTCCAGCGTCTGTTGAATTCCAACACAAACACAAAGCTGAGCTACTTCAGTTCTTGCACCAGGAGTGGAAAAAGTTACCCAAGAACAATGTGAAAGACTTGTGGAGAGCATGCCAAGATGCATGAAAGCTGTGATTAAAATTAAGGGTTATTGCACCAAATATTGATTTCTGAACTTAAGTGTAAACTTTAGTATTATGTTGTTTTAAAATGAAATTGATCTTGTTTATTTGCATTGTTTGAGGTCTGAAAACATGTATCTTTTTTTGTTATTTTGACCATTTGTCATTTTCTGCAAATAAATGCTCTAAACGATAATATTTTTACAGTATTTGGAATTTGGGGGAAATGTTGTCAGTAGTTTATAGACTCAAAAAAAAAGTTCCTTTTGCCCAAAAACATACCTAGTAAAATCAGAAAAACTGATAATTTTGCAGTGGTCTCTTATTTTTTCCAGAGTTGTATGCAACATTATCTATAATAAAAATCACAATGGAAACTGCAAAAATTGAACTCATTTAAAGGTACACATACTGTATGCAGCTTGTTTAGAGAAGGGTAAGCCGCCTGTCTCCACTAACATGTTAATAAGTTGCCTACATATGAATGTTGCACAGTATGGCATTAAACTTATCTATCTTTATGGAGGCAAGCAGGTGCTGCTACCAGGCCAAGTTACAGGTTAGATCTATGGTGAGACTGCTAACAATAAGAATATATTTTAAACTATAAAATCACTTGATATGAAATAAATGTCTAATGGCATATTCCAGGCATAGCAGTAACATCTCCATGGAGACTAGCAAACAGCAGAGCCCTATGAGACAAGTTACATATAGTGCTTCATTAATGAGAAATGTTTCTTCACTTTTAATGTTCATTTTTTACACCAAAACATTTAAAGGGCCCATATTATTTTCTGTTCTATGTTTTAATGTTGTTTCCTCATCACAAACATAACTGGAGTTGTGCTTTGTTTCATTCACATGTTTAACACACAAATCCTGCATATTTATGCTGATCCACCTTGTGATGCCCTGTGGTAATAATACTCCACTGTTTTTAAACTCCATACAATATCACGAGAATCATTTGGATGATTTCAGCCCTGGAATTGCTGATCTTTACTGACTTACTGACTTAGACAAATTTTATTGATCCACAAGGGATATTGATGAATTGCAGAAAAAATGTATCTGGTTATTGTTTTTGAGATAATCCCATTTTGTCATATCGCAAGATATCACACAGCCCTATTTGGGAGTAGCCCTGTTAAGGACTTCTTGGTGTAGTGAGGTGTGTGATTTAATAGGAATGAAGTGGTGGTAATGCACTCAGTATGAAGGACAAACATTATCATTGTTGGTCCATTGAAGAACACACTGTTGATGGCCTGAAGTGCCCCTTTTTGTTGACACACCATAAAAAACCTTTTCAAGAAAACTGCGCCAGAGAAAAGATGTATTGATAAATAAACAAACAGTTTCAAATGGGCACTTACTGGCCAATTAGCTATGTTTACATGCACATCAATATCATTATCTGATTTCTGGAGTTATCAGATTATTCAAATGTCATGTAAACTGTAATTGTTCACAGCTGTGCAGATTTTAACAATAAAAATTATCCCCCCAAAAAAGTAAATTGATGACAAATAAAACTAAATTGTTAAAGATTGAAAAAAATAAAAATACCAAATACCGTAATTCTAAAAAAACAATAATTAACTGACAATTACTGGGTGTTTTTGATTATCGCATTTCTTTTGGGCATGTAAACACATAGTAATTAATCAGGTCTAATTATTGGGCTATATGGTTATTCTAGTTATCTGATATTTACTAGTAATGTAAATGTGTCCACTGTCAACATGAAAAAGCTCTATGGAAATAAATGGAAATCAAGTTCTTTTTGTTGTTTCAATCAATTACAGCAGTGATGGTGTGTAGCCAAACATTGATGAGCCTTTTACAGCATAGTCGCTGTCATTAAGCTAACCTTTCGGTGTTATTGATGGACATCGATGGGAAAAGAAATATACTGTTTTTTTTTGCTAAGCTGGGCAACTACTCATTACAATAGACTGGGCCTGATGTTTGTCACCTCCGAAAGTACAGAAGATTATCTAATTTACATTTTATTAACTATTTACTTTATGTATTAAATTTGTTTAGATCTAATTTGTTAATTGTATTAATTGTTTTTTGTATTAGACCATTTGTATAAAAACATATAGTAATATATATTTGGGTCCATTGACTGTTCAAAACTGTAGAACTGATTCGACACACCTCTTCATAATGGCATTTCACTGTAGCAAGCAGCAGATTGTCATGTGTTTTATTCTTGAAAAATGACTATGTGACTTTTTTAACCCTACATGTATGACCCAGAGTCAGATTTTTAAAATAATTGCATAACCACAAACCAGTGAGTGGAGATAGGGGGTAGGTGAAAACAGAATGTTTGTCAGCACTCAAGCCTTGAATGCAGGACAAAATGTGATTATGATTGAACTGAAATACACCTTTGAGTAAGCTAATGGTAATAATACATCCATAATACATAATACATCCCCTAATGTTAATTCTCAGCATTTACAGTTTTTTCTAGATCATCCTTCAAAATTTCCCCTATGAATTCCTTCACTTCCTCTGGTCATTGTTATAAAGCAAATCCAATATTCCCCTCCCTGTTAGTTCTCATCAGTAAACAGTGATTCTCCCTTGGCTCCTGTATTGACTGTTTATTTCCTTCTTGTTTCCACTACAGGGATGCACACCAGCATCAGCGAGATCCTGAAGGAGAAGAGCCTGAAGCCGTCTCGCCGCAGCCTGCCCTGTCTGGTGCAGAGCCAGACTCATCCCATCAACCTCAACCACTTCCTGTCCGTGCCCCTCAGTCCTGAGCCCAAACCCGAAGGGGACACCTTAAGCCAGGGCTTCAGCACGTCCTGCAGCCTACTCCCCCCACAGACAGGTACCACTGAGCCCACGAGGGAGGCTGGGGGGAGCGGCATTTAAAAACCATATAGTAGCACTGTTTCCTGCAGCCATTAACTCACAAGATTTATGAAGGTGCAGCTCAAAGGGAAGATTGCATTTATTATAAAGTAGAAATGCTTTATAGGGTCAACTTGTCTCCAGCATTCCAGATAATTGCTCTGATACTGTGACTGCAAATTTGTCATGTTGTATTTGTTGCTGTACATTTTGATTATTCTTAGATAGGCTTATAGCCATTGACACCGTTGAGCATTGTAATGCGTCCCATTACTCTGTCTTACCCCTTCCCCTTTATCAACGTTTTTGTCTTGCCCCTCGATAACGAGCTGAGAGGGCTCAGGGTACGAATGTTCCCCTAAGAAATAGAACACCACTCGATTACCGTTTGCGTCATCAGAGGCGGTTCTTGGGGGGGGCGAGTGGGGCAATTGCCCAGGGCGCAACTTCTTGAGGGGCGCCATGCCGAGTGCTTGAAAAAAAAAAAAAATCTATCATATCACTGTGTAGGAAATTGGCAAATTGGCGCCCCCTCTGGCTGCAAGCGCCCGTGCAATACATTCCCTTCCACGCGGGCCAATGCGCAGCGCAGAGACCTGCTGGCGCCCACACTGGCGTGAGAGGAAAAGGAAGAGAGAAAGAAAGAGAAGAGAGAGAGAGGATTCACCCCCTCTCTCTCTGCGGCTGGCTGCGAGTCGAGCTCACACTACCTCGATTTGACCAATGTCACGGCACTAGTTGCTACCAGGAATTGACCAATAATAGCTCCTACTAGCTCCTACCAAGAATCGCTAGCGCTCGCATCGGGTACACGGAAACTACAGAAGACAATAGTAAACGAAGTTAGTATAACGCAACATTTAATCACTTTTAAATTGATCGTTCACCCTCCGTGGTATTTACTATGAATACAACGTACAAAGACACACTTTACATGGGACTTTGTAGAGATACGCGATCGGCATTTTCAATAGTCTACGTGAATTACTTATCTCGGACAACACTTCATCTGGGAGCTCTTTCGGATTTGCTGGACAGTATCTCATCTTTACTTTTGGTAAGTCATGTCATGAAATGTGTGTTTGTCATATCACTATTCTATTTTAGCGCTATTATATTATATTGTATTAATTATATTAATTATATATGTTATATTATGTTATATTATATTATATTATATTATACTGAGGAGAAATCTGTGTGAGGAAAGTGAGGAATAGCTGTGTGCGATAACTTTTTGTGTGTGTGCCTGTGCAATCTGTAGAATAAGACAGAAGAATAAATGTTTAAGGGGAGAGTAGCCCACTGTGTGTGTGTGTGTGTGTGTGTGTGTGTGTGTGTGTGTGTGTGTGTGTGTGTGTGTGTGCGTGCGTGCGTGCGTGCGTGTGTCTGTGTCTGTGTCTGTGTCTGTGTCTGTGTCTGTGTGTAGGTAGGGGATTTTGAAAAAATCGTTTGAATAATTGTGATTTCAATATTGACTGAGATAATCGTGATTATGATTTTTTCCATAATCAAGCAGCCGATGGTTCTATTTATATATCTGATTGTATATATTTTTGCCACTTTTATGTGTAGAGCTTATTATTTTTTATTTATGTTATTTAAGGTATGATAACTAACTTAAATAACATAAATAAAAAAATAAATAAAAAACTGGGGGCGGCAGTAGCTCAGTTGGTAGAGCATATGCCTCGTGATCCAGGCGGTTCGAATCCCGCTCTTGACGGTTGACCGCATGTGATCCCAGCTCCCACAGATGAGCACTGCCGTTGTGTCCTTGGGCAAGACACTTGCCACCCACCTGGCCCTCAGTGTCTGTGGACATTGGTAGCCCCATGTCAGAAGATACATCAAGGCCCGTTGTGACGTGAGCCGTCCTCCTGTGGACCCACCACCCGCGGAAGGATTCATGAGGGCTGGTGCATTGTGTTCTGGGCAGCAGAACACTGCTTGGACTGCTGCCCCCGCGACCCAGAAAATGGAAAAGCGGAAGAAAATTAATGAATGAATGAAGTTATGATAACTTATATTTTTTAGGGCTGCAACGATTAGTCGACAACGTCGACGTCGACAATAAAATTTTGTCAACATGAAATTTCATTGTCAACTAGTCGTATTATTTAAATATCATTTTAATTTGGAACTTAATACTCGTCTGTGTCAAGAATCCGCAGGGCCGACAGCAAACAGTTCAATGTCTTTGTTACACATCTGCTCCTTCACTGTACAGTGTCCAGGTTTACACCATTTCTCGTTCAGAAACAGCGCTTGTCCACCTCCCTTCTTCTTCCCGCTCTCCGTGATTTGCGGTGTTAGCCATGTCTCCGTAAAAACAATAATGACGCTAGCGTCCCTGTACTCCCTCTGAAATCTAACGAGTGCCGCGAGCTCGTCCGTCTTGTTGGCGAGGGCACGCACATTCCCCGTTATGACGGAGGGGAGGGCCGGCCTGCAGCGTCTCTTCTTTTCCTGAAGTTTACATCTCGCGCGGCACCACGACGTGTCGTCCACAGGATCTTGTCAGGGATAACGTGCCTGTCTCGGGGGAACACAACAGCTCTGCGCAGCACCATCAGCTGATCCTTTGTGTAGACGAGACAGGTAAATAATCCACCAAAAGTGCGGAAAAAATGCAGCGTCGAGTGCAGCCCAAGCTTAACGAACAGTGTTGACAAAAATATTTACAAAAGTGAGGCGGTTTAAAGGCAAAAAGTGTGGGAGTGTTGTGATGAGCAGCTAGCTCGCGCCAGTCACTGTATCTGCATGTTGGGAGGGGGTCTCGCCCAGGGAGTAATTCAATGTAGAACCGCCTTGTGCGTCATCATCCCTTGCCTCTACCTGGCTGCTACGCCTACAGAGGAGACAAGAGTTGATGCAAACGTAAACAAATGTCAAGGATTAGCGGGTACCTCAGCTCGACAAAAAACTAGCTTGTTTATACTTGAAAGTTCGATGAAAACGATAACGTCGGCTAAACAGACATCACTACAATTAAAACCGCAACAACAGTTCACTAAAAGTAACGTAGAACATAAGCGTCATAATTGTAAACCATGCTAAACTATTAATCGATAATTACAAATCCATTTATGAGACTCCTTGGCTGGTCGATGTGACGCTGCCATCCTGATCCCAAAACCTGCCTGAGCTTGTAGGCCTACCCCTTCGTTTCAAGTCTGGTTGAGAGCTTACTTCGTTTCAAGGGGTATGTAGCCCTCGGACGTGGCCCTAGCCCTTGATCAAAATTAGAATCTGGACACCCCTTGCCCTCACGTGAACACGGAAAACCAAGGGGTAGGGTTAAGACAAAGGGGTAAGACAGAGAAATGGGACACAGCCTAAAATGCACGATTTCAAATGTTCACAATAAAAAGTCCTTAGAAATGGGCAATTTGTTTCCATTTAGTCCCAGTCCAAAAACATCCAATTATGGCCTTTTCTAAAATGTACTGATAATCCATAAATATTACAGCCTTTTTTGTTTTGTTCCCGTAGAAGTAAATTATTAATTCTCAGGCAATATGAAATAATTTAATAAAATTTTAATAGTGATCAGTCAAAAACAGATCTGTGTAGATTTACTTCTCTGTACATTGTAATGAAATAGAAACACTTATAAACTTAACATGTAATTAGGATGGCAATTAAAAATGTTAATGTTAATGTTAATGAGAATCCATTACCTATGGATTTATACTAACAAAACCAAACCCCACAGGCCAACGCAGAATAAATCCAGAATAAATACATTTTACATCTGGGAAAGGTATCATTAGTATTACCTAATTAAACTGTCAGAATGCACATAAACAGGCCGGTAAAGGGACCATGAATTTTACATGAGAGTAGACCTTTCCCCATACAAATAAAACATCCTTATTTCCAATATACAGTAGCATGAATGTATTGTCAACCTCATAGTATGCTTCTTCTTTTTTTTTTTTTTTTAACACCTAAATAGCAACTACAACTGAGTTTTAAAGGTCCTATATTGCACAAAATTGATTCCTGTGAGCTTTAGGGCATGTTAGAATGTTGTTGCCTCATCAAAAACATACTTAGAGTTGTGTTTTGTTTCATTCACACGTTTGAGCAACCTTTATTAGTATTATTACTCTGTCTATATTGGCAAAGCTCAAAATGCTCCACCTTGTGATGTCAAGAAGTGGAAGTTTACAGTTAACAGCTACCTTTTACCATTCGTTCAGTCGGGATTTAGAATTCCAGATCTGAAATTATCCAAATGATTATAGTGAGGATGTGTGGAACTTAAAAACACAGTGGAGCACTTCCTGTATTACCACATGACGTCACGTTGCCTAAATATGCAGGGTTTCTGTGTTTAACAAGTGTGAATGAAACAAAACACAACTCTAGGTGTTTTTGATGAGGAAACAACACTTAACTTATATTTATGAAACAGCGTAATATTGGCCCTTTCAGTGTATTTTCTGCATCCTACAGCTCATACTTGAAGCTACACAGAGAAGAATTGGATAATAGAAGTCAATGATGGATCAGATTGATTGAGCACATAACTCAGCTGTGAATTTGATATAGTGTGTGGCAAACGCTCTCATGGAGGAACAATACATCAGCGCGGTAAAGAGAGATTCGTTGGTGGTACGGGTCTTATAATTATGTTGTAGAATATTTAGCAGCGCGTGACAGTGAAGCATCTATTTCAGTAACCTTGAAACGCCCTCCTCCCCTGAGCTGCCTCTGTTTTGGTTGGAACCACTTGGTGTTAAAGTGGGCTGAGTTTTATGCAGATGAAGTGACGTGCTGCAAACCAGCTGTATTTTTGTTAAAGGATAATAATAATAATAATAATAATAATACATTTTATTCCCACTCAAGGTCGCCTTACAACAAATATAAGTTAAAATACAAACAGTTAAAAACAAACAGTTAAACATTTAAGCAATAAAAAAATTTAAAACAGTAAAACATTTAAAAGATTTAAAAGGACAGTGCAGTTATGGTTGGAGTGAGAAGGCCAGTCTGAACAGATGAGTTTTGAGTTTGGTTTTGAAGTTTGGGAGTGTGTCAGTGTTGCGGAGGTCAGGAGGGAGAGAGTTCCAGAGCTGGGGAGCAGAGCGGCTGAACGCCCTACTCCCCATAGTGACCAGATGGGCAGAGGGGACAGAGAGCTGGAGAGAGGAGGAGGAGCGAGCAGGTGTGGCGATATGGAGGAGGTCAGAGAGATATGGAGGTGAAAGATTGTGGAAGACTTTGAATGTGTGGAGTAGGATTTTGTATTGAATGCGGTGTGTGATGGGGAGCCAGTAGAGCTGTTGTAGGATGGGTGTGATGTAGTTGATGGAGGGTTGTATGTGTGATAATGCGAGCGGCTGAATTCTGAACCAGTTGAAATTTATGGAGAGTTTTTTGCGGGAGACCAAACAGAAGAGTGTTGCAGTAATCCAGGCGGGAAGTGACGAGGCTGTGTATGAGTACGGCAGTGGACTGAGGAGTAAGGGAGGGCCGGAGACGATGTATGTTGCGGAGGTGGAAGTAGGCAGAGCGGGTGATGTTGTTTATGTGAGAGGTGAAGGAGAGGGTGCTATCAAGGATGACACCCAGACTCTTAACCTGAGGGGAAGGAGAGATGGAGGAGCCGTCGATGTGAATGGGGAAATGATTCATCTTGCTTAGGGTGGATTTGGTGCCTACAAGTTCAGTTTTATTGCTATTGAGTTGGAGAAAGTTGGAGGTGAACCAGGATTTGACTTCACTGATACAGATGACAAGGGCTGATGGTGGGAGTGTTGAGTTTGGCTTGGTGGAGAGGTAGAGCTGAGTGTCATCTGCGTAGCAGTGGAAGTGGATGTGGTGTTTCCGGAAAATATGGCCGAGGGGGAGGAGATACATGATGAAAAGGAGGGGACCGAGGACAGAACCCTGGGGAACACCTGTGGAGATGGAGGCAGAATGAGATGTGAAGGATTTTAGTTGAATGAACTGAGTGCGGTCGGAAAGA
Organism: Paratrypauchen microcephalus; assembly: GCA_036785185.1. Classification (NCBI taxonomy): domain Eukaryota; kingdom Metazoa; phylum Chordata; class Actinopteri; order Gobiiformes; family Gobiidae; genus Paratrypauchen; species Paratrypauchen microcephalus. The sequence goes on along the minus strand of JAVJIX010000020.1, from coordinate 64,592 downwards.
TAGGAGTGAAACCAGGTGAGGACTGTGCCAGAAATGCCGATAGAAGAAAGTCTCTTGAGGAGGATGGAATGAGAAATGGTGTCGAAGGTTGAACTAAGATCAAGCAGAAGGAGATAATAAACCAGAGTCAGCAGAAAGGAGAAGATCATTTGTGATTCTGAGAAGGGCCGTTTCAGTGCTATGGAGGGGACGGAAGCCAGATTGAAAATGTTCATACAGGTTATTAGAAGACAGATGAGCGTGGAGTTGGGAAGAAACTATTTTTTCAAGAATTTTTTAGATGAATGGAAGATTGGAGATAGGACGGAAATTATTGAGGTTAGTGGGATCTGAGCCAGGTTTTTTGAGGATGGGAGTAACAGCAGCAGTTTTCAGAGGAGAGGGGACAGTACCAGAGGTGAGAGAGGCGTGAATTATATTGGTGATTAGAGGAGCTAGAGAAGGAAGTGTGGCTTTGACAAGGGCGGTGGGGAGTGGGTCAAGTTGACATGAGGAGGTTTTGGATTTATTGATAAGTTTGGAAATTTGATTATTATGATTGAATAGGATCTCTCTAGATCAGGGGTCTTCAATGTTTTTCAGGCCAGGGACTCCCAAACAGATGGCGAACTGGGCCAGGGACCCCCTACTATATATACGGCATAGAATTGTGTTTTATATTAAATTGAGCTTAGTGTCATGTATAAACATTGCTACTCTGTTATGGTACATCCAATACAAGGAAATAGTACACAGGTTAATAATAATAATAGTATTTTACACTATAAAATATAAAATTATATTATTTTAAAGTGAAATCAAAAGATTTTGCGACCCTCCTGCACTACCTCCGCGACCCCTAGGGGGGTCGCGATCCCCCTGTTGAAGACCTCTGCTCTAGATGATAAAAATAGTCTCTGAACTGAATTAAAAGGTATATGTGCTGACAGTTTTTAATGGGTTAAATTAAAAGAAGAGGCTCAATGACAAAATAAGGGAATTGTCAGTAATAACAAAATACCTAAGAAATTTACCAAAGAAAATATAGAGAATATTTGTTATACATTATTACTTTTAAGTACTGTGTGTAATCTATATCTATATATTATAAACAGATATATATATAGATATATAGATATATACAGTAGATATATCAACTTATTCAATGTGCTGAAAACAATATATTTTGGGACTATATTTGGGACAGTAATACATTTTACTGGTATTATCCTGCTTTATTATTATTGTGTCAGTGGCATATTATCTTTATCTCAGTATGTCTCTGTGGCAATATATCGGGCTTCAACATCTGCTATTGTGACAGGCCTTATTGGTATTCAATTGTGTCCTTTTATTTCTTCTTGAGTTATAGATTAAGTAACAGTTACAGCACTGTTTCCTTGAGATTTTGAAAATATTTTCACTTCAGCTTTTCGACTTGTCAATTAGGTCTGTGTTTGTTTAGATCTGCAGAAAACAACAGCAGCCCATGCTCAAACTATTTAATTATACATTCAGAGTTTCTGGATCCTCTTCAGTCTCTCATGTCTCTCAGATATCTGAGACACACAGTCACATTCAGTCATACCCAAATAAAAAAATAATTAAACTAACTGTGCTGAAAGTGCACAGTGCACTTTTTTTTTTTTTACCATGTACTATTATTGCATGTTATTAGTACTTCTTGATTATCTTAGCGAGTCTTCTGATCCTAAGCATTTCATTGCATTCTTGACCTTGTGTTGATCCTGCATATGACAAATAAACAATTTTGATCTTGAACTACTGTGTTTTATTATCACTTCAGCTGTGTCAACATAGACTCTATAAGAGTTACAACCACCAGTGACAGTTAAGAGTACTAGAAGCACTAGCAGTAAATTTTGACAACATTTAGATCGAAGAAATACTAAATGTGCTATTTTGTTTGTGCACATCACTTCCGTGACTGGAAAGAAACTCAATCAGATCAATGTGCAGAACTCCTAAAATGCATGGAGGTGTTGCTCTTTACTTGCCCAAAGTTTAAGTGACTCAAATCTAATATAGTGCTCTCTTTGTTACAGAGGATGGCAAGGACCAGTACATAGAGGAGTCTGAGGCCACACCATGTGAGACCAGGGCAGACGAGACACTACTGCTGCACAAACCATCAATCACACGAGCCAAACTAGAGGCACGAGCAGATTCTCTAAAGGTTTGTAAGATAATATGACCAAGGACAATTATATGGTATACATTTCTTTAAAATCATTTTTTTACAACATAATATTTACATATTCAAGAGGGAATTTAAGATTTGCTATATCAGAGAGAAGCGGCTCTCCACTGCTGCACTCAGAAGGTGGTGATGATCTTCTGAAACCAGCGTGATCACACAGATCTGTGCCTTAAAAAAGCTCTCTGCACCCACTAGCACAGCTGGTGTGTCGTAAAATAACTATCCACATGGCCTGCCATTTGGGGACAATACCCGTACTTATGAGCAGAAGTAGCTGGGTGTGGAGAAATTACCAAGAACAGTTGCTTAGGATTGAATTTCAGGAACACATCTCAAAAATAGATCTTCTAACACAACAACTTATAAATATATAGTATTTTTAAAATGTGGATGTTAAGCCCTTATGAACTTTATGACTCTTCTATGACTCTTTTCATCCTAGCTAGTGGAAAAAAATATATCATTTTTATTGCCTCCACCTGAATTTTAAAAGATGATTCACACAAATAGGCTATAACTTTTAATGCAATGGTTGACCTCTGCCATTTTGTTTATTGTCTTTTGGGACTAAAATATGTTTTTTGTGCATATCGTTAGATTGTTTATCCATGTTTATTTGAGTAAATGTACAATATTTAATGTTTTTCTATTATAGCTAAAATTAAAACATGCCTATTTTGCAGCAGGGAAGAGTGCCACCCGATTCATCTGGGTTGTTTTTCCGAGATGGTAAAAAGAGAATAGATTATATCCTAGTTTACAAGAAATCCAGTCCTCAGGTGGAAAAACGGTGCACATTTGAGAAAAATCTTCGTGCAGAGGGTCTAATGTTGGAGAAAGAGGTAAGCTGATGATACTTGTAAATATGATCAGATCAGATAAAGGGAAATATGAACACAGGCGGAGTAAAAATAGTTAACAAATTCAAAATGTTAAAATGTGGACAATTTTTGTTGTGGAAAAATGTTTAAAAATAACACTTTTTTTTCCAGCCGTCGTTGACAAATAATGACATCATGTTTGTGAAGATACACGTTCCTTGGGATGCACTTTGCAAATATGCAGAACAAATGAACATAAGGATGCCTTTTAGGTAAAAATGACAATAAATACGTATTTTATTGTTTGCTTGCAGCTTTAACCTGTACTTTTTGTTATTGTATGTTTTAGGAGAAAGTGCTACTTCACAGACCGGAAGAGTAAAAAGTGGGGCAGGTAAGGCGGATGTGGATATACTTTGGCTTGGGTATGCTACAGTAGCTCTAGCAGTTATCAGTGGACACAGTGAAGTATACTCCCTGGGAAAGTGTTGGCTCGTACCCCCCGCCCCAGTTTATTAATTAGCTGTGAGTTAATCTCACTTGGAGCTGCTTTATGTAAATCTGCTGTCAACATAGGTCTGGCATTAGCTGGAAGCAGTGTGTTTGCTCACCTCATGCTCGTTGTAACTCTACAACACTATTTTATTCAAAAATACTTTTAATCTTTCAGGAATGCAGCATGATTTGCATACTATTTTTAGAAAGACATATGCTTTGATGTGATGCGGCAGTGTTGTCCAAGTTCCAATTTTCTCCTGTTTACTGAGATGAAACTGGAGAAAAAAAGTGAGAACAAAACGAATAAACCTCACATAACAATGAAAGCATTCCAGTGCCAAGTACACTTTGTCTTCTAGTTTAAGATTTCAGTGTCTTGGTAATACATTCTGTAAATGGGAATGTACACATAATAATGATCTATATTATCTCTTAGCACATACGGCCTGATTATATAAGCATTTTACCACCAAGTGCAGACTCTTAACTCATGTATACTGTTTTCCTGAGCAATAATCTCCTTTAAATAAATCACACTATACAGCTTCCACAAATTGTCCAAAACCTCTAATGGTGTCTTTATTATTATTTGTATATTAATATATTAATTATAATGCTGAGTTGTTAAAAGTCGCCAGAACACTGTGTAATACAATAGAAAAGTATCTTATTTAAGAAAGGTGTCCAGAGTGCACAGCAATGCTGGAGATTTAATGAAGATTTATATTGTACGGGTATACTAAAGCTCCCAATGGACACAATAAAATATGTTTATGGGTTAATGATACAAGACAAAAACCATCAAATATTTAAATAAAGAAAGAAAAGTCTGATTAATGTTGTGGAGCTATAATACGAACTGAACTGAAATGAAATGTGGTAGCAACACAGTTTCTAATATATGGGCGCTTTTGTCTTTTATTTCAACCATTGTATTTATTAACAGCACTATGTCAATATAATAATAATAATAATAATAATAATAATAATAATAATAATAATAATAATTATTATTATTATTATTATTATTATTATTATTATTATTATTATTATTATTATTAGTCTTATATATAGCACTCTTCCAGGTGCTCAAAGTTGGTTTACAAACTCAACATTATTCATTAACTCGGGGTTGGGGTTTACTGATGGAAACAAGGCTGCCAATCTCCACAATATGCCTCTACCATCACCACAATTCACTTACTATGCACATATATAGGCAAAGTGAGTGAAATGTCTCCAGTGGTGAAAGTAGTTTTCATTTCCAGTGCATCACTTTACCATTTTTTTTTTTATTTTTTATTTTTTTAAACACTCGTTTTTTTTTACGTTTTACACCTTTTTCATAGATAAATAACTTTTTTAATATACTTAATTATTTCATATTTTTTTTGTCAGCATAAACCCTCTCTTACAGGTGCAGGCAGCGTGCCGGCCTTAAATCTTCTACCAGTGCGCAGCACCGCCTCGCAATGGTTTAGGCTACTTTCACGGCTACAGTCAGATAAGTTTTGACAATCCTTGCTTAACAGACTGCAGATATCTCTGCACGAGAGTTTCGGGTAGCTTTCAGTTATTCTCGAATGGCATAGTGTGGTTGTTTCTGTTTTCTACTTAAATAGCGCACCTTACTTTTTTTTCAAATGTGGGTTTTGGCCACCATTAATCATATTCTCTTAGCGGTGCTGCGTACCGGCTGTGAATTTTATACTGATGCTGCGTTCCGGTGCGCACCGCTTTACTTTCACCACTGAATGTCTCTCAAAAAACAATAATATTTTCTAATAAGTACTAACCAGGCACAAACTGCTTAGCTTCTGAGATTAGACAAGTCAAGATCAGCCATCAACAATCGGGGATGGTAACATTACAATTCTACTTTTTAAACAAACAGTACCACCCTAGATTAAGTGTCTCATGCAGACTATTGAAATTCAGGTTGCACAGTGAACAGCCTCACCTGGCCCTAATTTAGGACCAGTGCCCTAGTTTCAGTGTGACTTCACATGTAAAGGGTACATGTGTCAGTGCCTATCTAGGTCACATGTTAGAGCATCATTGTATGCAAGGAAATTACACACTTCAAAGATGAACATGAGATTTGAAATATAATCATAGATCAATGGGCCTGTCACAATAATCACTATATTAAGTTATTGTTCAATATACTGTATATGTTAGATAGAACACTCATTTTTGAGAGTCAGTATTTATCATGGTACTTTTTCTTGGGGGTCTTTTTTGTTATTTTTCTTTGTACTATATGATAAGATTTGAGTTGCTGATGGGTGATTTTACTTCTATGACTCATTATAGATGCAAACTAAGTGTCTCATTCTGCTATTTACTGATTGCAGTTTCTGTTTTGTAGTCATACATTTAGAATAGTTTTAGTTTCAATATTATCATTAAATGTCAATATATCGTACTTCAAATGTATGCTTATCACACTATGTCAAGCTCTAGTCATCTTTTCAACAATGAGCATAGCATAGCATTAAAACACATCTTTAATTTTAATTTGTTGGCGAATGCTGTTTCATTTCTCATTTTCTCAGATTGTCTTAATCTCAGTGAACGCCTACACATAGATAAGACGAGAATCACTTATCCACCTTGAGAACCAACACTGCTAATACTGTGTAGTGCGAAGAATGACATCATTTTTTACTCTGTGAGCTTCCTCTGTCCTCATCTGAAACCCAAAGCTATTGAAGTGGCAAATAGCCTTTATATGTTTACTAATGGCATGTCACAAGCTAACGTCGGCCTAAAGCTGAATAAATGGTCCCTGTCCCACTAATAGTTACGCATCACCCTGTACAGCACCTGTTCCCTGTGCTACAATACTCATAAAACTAGCTGTAGCATTGAGAATTTCCCCATTTATTTTCATTCAATCCATATCTGAGCAGCCACCTCACAAATTAATCAGGAAGCTGTAGAAGAGCACACTGTAATGTCTAATATATCATTCAGCGAGGAGCCAATGGGGGCATTCACACACACTTTAGTGGGAAATCAATGCTCGCCTTTAGACTTCAGCTGACTTATGAGTACAAAATAGACAAATAATCAGCTTTTTGAATGGATTCAGCAAGTTCTTTTTGGCTGTCATTTTTGATCAGTGATTCCCAGACTCAGGAATTACTCTGGCGATGATACAAAATGACTGTGTTAATGATGCATGTTATGTCTGCACAGCTGGTTCCATCTGAGGTGTGGACAGATTAAAAGCTGGTTGCCCCGAAATCCCATGAAATTGGACAAAGAGGCACTGCCCGATCTGGAGGAGACAGATTGTTACACAGCACCATTCAGCAGAGCACGCATGCACCAGTAAGGACACAGTACTGAATAATAGATCATATACTGCTTAATATGGTCTTTGTGGCTCAGCTGGTAGGTCTGAGGCCAGGTACTGCAGTAAGTTTGGGTTAAATATTTATTCTTGTCATTCTGTTTGCTGGTTGTTTCAGGCTATATCTATACAAAGAGTTAATTTGCAAAAAACTTTTTTTTGCTTTTTGATACCATCTTCTACTTATATTATTAATAACACTATAGTTGAGAGACAGCCATTGGCCATTTTTGCAAATACATGTTTTTGCTCTTCAAATATATATTTATCTAGGGAAATCAAATTTTCCTACCCCATTAAAAAAGCCATTCAGGAACATGCGTAGGTATTTGCTATTCTGCCCATAGAAACTAGAGACCAGTGCTTTTTTTTTTTTTCTGAAATCAGCATCTCTACATGTATTACAGCCATTCCATTCCAGCGTCTGTTGTATTCCAACACAAACACAAAGCTGAGCTACTTCAGGTCTTGCACCAGGAGTGGAATAAAGTCACCCAAGAACAATGTGAAAGACTTGTGGAGAGCATGCCAAGACGCATGAAAGCTGTGATTAAAAATAAGGGATATTGCACCAAATATTGATTTCTGAACTCTTCTTAAGTGTAAACATTAATATTATGTTGTTTTAAAATGAATTTGATCTTGTTTCTTTGCATTGTTTGAGGTCTGAAAACATGTATCTTTTTTGTTATGTTGACCATTTGTCATTTTCTGCAAATAAATGCTCTAAACGATAATATTTTTATTTGGAATTTGGGGGAAAGTAGTTTATAGACTCAAACAAAAATGTTCTTTTTGCCCAAACACATACCTATAAGTAGTAAAATCAGAAAAACTGATAATTTTACAGTGGTCTCTTATTTTTTTCCAGGGCTATATAACTTGTATCTAACACGATACAAAATATTAGATAATTTGGTAAAAGTAATTTGCTTTGCGGATCAGTAAAGTCCATCTAAGTCCAAACATAGTAGAATAATTTAAATTTACCACCAAGCCCCTGAACAGACAAAGCAGCAAAAAGCCTTAACTTATGGAGCTCACAAATTTATCTTAAAGGTGCACTGTGACCTGAAGTTTTTCACAGTATGATATTAAACTAACAACCACCAAGCCAGGTTACAGGTCTGATCTGTGGAGAGCTGGGACCGCTTACAGTAGATTGAATATTTTTCAAAGTATTGTTTTATTGTAGAAAAAAGAACGCCTGCAATTAAATAATAAACAAGTTTAATGCCATACTGTGGTACATTTCAGCAAAAGCAATCTCCATAGCATAGTCTCCATGGACACAACGAGGTCCTAGGCTGTTAGCAGACAAGTTACATAGTGCCCCTTTAAGTTAATCAAAAGTTATTTGTTCTTTTTTTATTGTACTAGTCACAACTTAAATCATATATATTATTTTGAACTATATTTAATGTAATAGACAAACGTTTTTCAGCTGATGATTTGTGTGATGCTGGAACAGGACCTAATGAGCCAGTCAGCAGAGAATTATGGTAGAGAAAATCTAGCTCCAAGTTAAATCACATATGGCTGCAGCTATAGGAGCATTTAAATAATTTTTTTTAGAAGGGGCTCAGCTCTGTTTTTCATTTTTAATTCATATGAGGGTATTTTTCTTTCACACTTTGTAAAACACATTTGGAAGCTATAGGGATGAAAGAGGAAACTGTGACTTCAGATGTAGTTTATGCTTCCAAATTCAGCTCTGCCTCTGTCTTGCAGGTTGCGGTATGTAAAGAGAAATATGGCAATCTAAAAATCTAAAAATGTACGTTTTTTGAGACAGAAAAAGATTTGAACAAGAGTACGTGTAGCTGATGATGTAAAGGTTCTATGTTGTATGTCATGACAATGGATAGGAATAGGCATGTGCGTTAACAAGACTTAGACAAACTTTATTGATTCACAATTGAAATTAATTTAAATAGCAATTACGTTTATTTGAATATGTATAGAGAGGGGATACGGAATATACTGGCTTTGAGAGAAGTTAAAATATGCCAGGGAGGAGAACATTGCAGAATGAGAAGGAAAGAAATGGAAGATTTATGGATGTGCTGAAAAACAATACAGCAGTAACTTTGTATGAAAGTAGAGCTATGATTTTGTGATTAAATAAACAGAGGATGGGAAACAAGAGATACATTTTGAATAGAACTCCCCCACCAAGTCATATTTTATCATCTATTTACCTTGCCTGTGAGCATTATTGAAATTCTGGCATAATCAAGAAGGAATTTTAACATTTTACCATTGTATATTTTTCATAGCTTTGGGCTAAGTGACAATTATGAATGTGGTTTTGTCTTGCACCGCAGATGTATGCATTATTATATTTCTCTTGAGAGACGTCATGTAATCTCATTTATCAAGAGATCATTTCAGAGCTGTTCATCCTTTAGAAGTAATGGCACTAGGGATAGAAAAAAAAATCAGCAACGTGAATTGAGTTCTAAGAAGCATCCTATAGTCTGTATGGGGCTTATGCAGGGCCTTGACACTGATGTATTGGTGACTGGAGAACATGGAGAATGACTTGTGTTTTGTGCCTTCCAGCTTCACCATCAACAACAGAGAGACTTTTTTTTCCAACTCCACCCGAAGCAGAATAGTTCATCATGTCCTCCAGCGCACAAAATATGAGGACAGCAAATCAAAAATAGGTATGACATTGCTTATCTTTGCAGCAGCACATTTTCCCTGGTATTTTTGTTGCAATATATGTTACTATATACTGGTCATGCATGCCATTATGATCTGATAAACCACAACCCTGTATGAAACAAAACACACCATTGTGAATATTTATATCACAAGAAGCACTGACTTCATTGATCATTGGTTTATCTCTGTTACTTCCTTCGACCACTACTGACACTGGAAACTTGCAGTCCATAACCCTCACCTGTATAACCCATAACCCTGTTCGTCTTTGGTCTTTCGAAACCTTTTATAATTGAACTTCTACTTTTTTCCATTCACTAACAAAAACAAAAAAAATATTGTTTTGTTTTACTGTCCATTCACTTCTTGTGAAATACTTGAAACTCAAGTATGACATTCAAAAGCACATTTCAGAGTGCATTTTAGGGTAATTTTAAGATATATTTATCATTATCCACCATAGATTTAGTTATTTTTTTAGCAAGATGTTTTTCTCTTTGGGCTTTACCATCTAAAAATTCTTTTGCTGTCCCCTCTCGTCTCTGACCGGCAAGACTGTGACTGCATTATAAAGTTCAGCCTTGAAGCCCTGAAAGGATGGGGCATTAATATTTGAATGCTGCTGACCATTTCACTTCCAAAGATCCGCTCAGAGGCACAAGTGGAAAATCTTTTAGCGGACCACATCAACAGAGGCAGTTGAGGAAAATCTAACAATGCTCTATTGTGCTTTGAAAAACTGTCTTTCATTACACTCTTATACTATCTTGGCCTGAAGAAAAGACTGGTGGAATAAATTCAGTGCTCTTTTTGCCTTGTTTATTCTCTGACTTCATTCTGTTTGTTTTTTCCTTTTTTTTTTTTCCTTGGAGTTAAAATTGCATATTTATGCATTTATATAGCTTTATAGTTCACTCCCTTTTAAATTATGACTCCTACTCACTTTCTAATATTGCTTTTATTGCAGTTAAGGCCATAATGCCAGAAAATGCGTTTTATTCCATTTCAGGTATCAACCGGCTACTGGAAAACAACACGTACGAGGCTGCATTTCCTCCCCATGAGGTAAGTGCTTCTATATTGTCGGACATTATTCATAGTAAACCCTTTTTAATGTCTTGCTTTTTTGTGATAAAAGGGTGGATACAAGAGCAGACATCCCATTAAAACGCATGGAGCACAGAATCACAGGCACTTGCTGTATGAACGCTGGGCCCGATGGGGACTGTGGTACAAATACCAGCCTCTGGACCTCATCAGGTACAGCATATTGGAATATGTATAAACATTTATTAGAAATATGGGTGCTTCAGTGAGTTGATGAAGTGTCAGGGCTCTTTAGTTAACAACATAAGCAACAGAGAAAAGACAGTAAAGGAAAGACTTGGCGGGTGTACATCCTTATTAAACAGTGAGTCCTTTATAATATATGAGTGTTATTGTTTCTTAATTGTATCATGTAACTTCATCATGTGACTGCCACTGGTCTATTTAAAAGCAGCTGGTGTCATGTATGAAGAAGCAGAAGAAGGGCCCGCATGGCCAAAACACAAGTCCTGTTTTTATAATAATGGAGTGCCTTGGATTTTGTTGTTTTAAACTTATATATAAACATTTTCTAATGGTCAAGGTTAAAAGCCTCTCTTTAACTAAGAGGATTCATATAACTCCCTAGTGTATGTACTTTGGGGCTGGTGACTTGGTGACTTGAGGTTTGGGTGAATTAATTCATAAATTTAAATAATTGCTTTGGTTAGGAAATCATGAAAAATGAACTGAATACCTTAAGCTTGCTATAATTGTTCTAATGGTATCTACAGTTCACAGGGCTTCAAGGATCCACATACTGGTGAAATTTGGAACCAATTTTAGTCTTATCTTCCACTATATGGTCTATTTTTTTTCTTTTTTTATCATTGAAAATGAGCTTTAACTGGAGGTTCTCTAACATTCATCCCTTGCGGAAAAGTGTTTCTGCTCTTGTCAGCTGATGAATGAGATTGACACTACCCTTGTGTCTGTGTTTTATGTAAAGAGTCCGAGTCAGGAAGCAATTAGCTTAGCTCAGCAGTGAGCCTGGAAACAGACTGGAAAATACTTAAGTGCCCCTCAAACCACACACTGTTTTTACTGTATGATTCATAAAAGAGGCAACACTGGGGTGGATCTGGCATGGACATTATTATTTTTAGCTTTGGTTGGGCTCACAGCATGCTGTCCGTAGCCACATTTCTGACACACACAGATGATATTTATCTCATAATGGAGACAGGCTATTGCTGGGAATGTGCTGAAGTGGTATGTGAATAAAGCTTATGTTATTTTATGAAAAGGTAAAGTAAATTATATTTTAATTAAAGCTTCACTGTTACATTCCTGCCTTTACAGAGAGGGAGGTGTGATGCACTGTTGTCAACACAGTGCATCAGAGCCTTGTCCTAGCTCTTTGTTAATCTACCATAACACGTTGTATACACAGGGGAGTTGAGCCTGATGTGTTATTCCACTGTGTTTCCCTCACATTCTTACATAAGTATCTTGCCAAGGGCACCTTCACGGCCCTTTAGGGATCACAGCATCAATCTATTTCTCACCACTGCACCTCTCACACTGACCTTTCCTACCTACCACAGCCCCATTCATTAACCCTCCAAGGCTAGTACACTGTATGCCACCATAGCGCAGAGGAGCAGGTGCAACTGAACAGGTTTACTTGAACTCGGACCTCTTTTGTTTGCCCTCCCAGGAGGTATTTTGGAGAGAAGATTGGTCTGTACTTTGCCTGGCTCGGCTGGTACACGGGCATGTTGATCCCGGCTGCTCTAGTTGGGCTTTTTGTCTTCCTTTATGGCCTCTTTACTATGGACTCCAGTCAAGTCAGGTCAGAATAATATATAAAGTCACACTGAAATCCATTTTGTTTTATATACGGTTGATACTCATTCTTTGTCTCGGCAGCAAAGAGATTTGTGAAGCCAACACAACCATCATGTGTCCCATGTGCGATGATAACTGCGAGCCATGGACTTTGAGTGACAGCTGTGTGTATGCAAAGGTTAGTGCACTTTTCATTATTTCACCATTCTCCATTCTCACCTATTCACATTGTTTAACACTTTAATTATCAAACACTTAATTCATAATTAACTACTTAATTAAGAATCAGATTTAGTAACTACTATAATGTAGCCTGCTAACCTCCAAAGATAAGTGTGAATCATTAAGTCAATAAACAAGTGGTTCATTATGAATTCAGCCTTTGTTTGTAGTTTATACAGGCTAATTTAAGTGATGTTTAGGTCCAGGAGTACCATATTATTAAATTATTATTTTTGATTTATATTTGCCTATCATTGCCAGGTTACCCATTTATTTGACAATGGAGGGACTGTGTTTTTTGCTATCTTCATGGCTATTTGGGGTAAGTAGCCATCATCCAATACACCTTGAATGTTGAATCTTTGCAGTTACTTCCTACTATAGATTCTACTATATTTGAAAGTAATCTCATCTGTACTTGAAACTGTACTTGCTCTTCAAACCGCTTCCCACACTTAAAAAACATTCATCCTTCACTAGAGAATTTACTTGTATCTCAAATCCTCTTAGAGTCCCAAATTGATTCTGAGAGTTTCTCAGTGGATTTCATCTTCTTTCACCCTGTGTGCCAATTCAATAAGTACGATCATTTCCTTGTTGGGGGACCTTATCACTCAAACAGTCAATGCTTTGTTGCATGCAGGGTGATTATGTGCAAGTTCTAGCAGCTGGTTTCATTATAAAATAGACTTAAAATGTAAGTGTTCATTTGTTGACCCAGTGCTAAATTACAGCCTGTTTTCAGCAAGAACACTGTGACCATCTAAAGTGGGAAAAATGCAGGTCAGGCTTTGTCAAGTTGAAAGGGGTCCATGCCGCCTCTCTGACAGTGCCCAGGATTTCAATGGGAGGGACTTTTTGGCCATTTTAGACCAGAGGAGATACAGCACAGTGGAGTACACTCAAGGTCTGCTGCATTTTAGTGCTTGTAAGGGAGGTCAACAAAATAGGCCAGCCCAAGGGACTCATTGTACAGGATATGCAAATGTTGCAACTCTTGAGCATTACTGTTTCTGCCACTGAAGTGTCTGCCACTTGCTTGTCTAATGTGAATAGTAGTGCTCTGTTTGTAATGTTTCACTTTACAGCATTAAATTGATATAACTTGCATCAATTATAGTTGTTTTCATTGATCTAAAACTAAATATGCATTCTTACAGTGAACAGGGTTGCTTCTCCATAGAGAGGACCTATAGACCTATAACTTGGCCTACTAATGTTAGCTGCTTATTTCTATGGAGAAAGCTCAATTTGATACAGTTTGCAACCTCCGGCACCAGCGTCTGCATCAACTTTATGATCATCATGTCTCTCAATGTGGTGCATGTCTGTGCCAATTCTGCTATCTGGACACAAAATGCTTAATACAACTCTGATTTATAACTGTGTTTTCAGCTGAATTAAAGAGAAATTTACTTCTTGTGTCAAATTAAGTTAAAAGGAAAATTTAACGCGTTCTGAATAACTATTAGAAACCATTCAAGAGCAAGGCAGAAAGGGTTTCAAAGGCAGTCGTCTGGAGAATGTTTTGAAATACAAACAGTGGAAAATGTTAATCATGGCAATAACATCTCAATGGAGGCATAAGGCCAGACCAGACCAGACCTTCCACAGATAATTTTACACCTTTAATTGTTTCCTGTTCGATGTATTTTATGATCAAGCTCTAAACATTTTAATAAACCACAGATCCACAAAGGACCAGACTTAATTAAATACCAGTGTTATAATATACTCAGCGCTTGGCTTTTACTATTTACATAATAGCACCTGACATTTGATATCTATCTATATCTATCGTCAACAATGTACCCTTGTTTCCAATTGACGTAGCATGCTGCAATGCGCTTGTATGCATGTATAGGACAATATTTTCCCTGTATAATATATGCATGATAGTGAAAACCACATATAGCCATATACGTGACGTGAAATAGATATGCAACCATCCCACACTACTGTTGTTCTAGTAGTATCATGTATCCTCTCTGAACCTTCATGCATGGGAAGAAAATACAATCCTCATTACAGTGGAGGAGCCTGGAACAAAGAGAAGCTGTGCCTCTACCTGAAGTCTGCCAACAATAAGCTGTACTTTTGAAGTCACAGAACATAAAATGGATCTTGGAGGACAGAGACTTTGTGGGGAACATTGTGCTAGTATTTGCTCTGCCACTTTCCCCACACAGTCCATCACAAAGACTCCCATAAACCAGTGGTTATAATCGAATTCTTTAAAGGGCTCATATTACGCTGTTTTCTGGTCTCTGTTATAATGTTGTTTCCTAGTCGAAAACATATCCTGAGATTTGTTGTTTCATTCACACATTTAACACACAAACCCTGCAAATTTAGGTTCTTAGAGTTCTTCTATCAAACAGAAAACACTCTGTTCCACATTGTGATGACATGTGGTAACACAGGAAATGTTTTTAAACGCCATACAACTTCACTAGAATCATTTGAATACTTTAAACCCTGGAATTGCCAGTCTCAACTGAAAAAACAAAACAAAAACGTAAAACATGAAAACTACCGCTTCATGACATCACAAAGTGGAACAGAGCATTTTCAGCTTTAGAGATGTAGACATACTAATAATAAAGGCTTAAACAGGTGTGAATGAATCAAAACACAAATTCCAGGTATGTTTGTGATTAGGAAACAGCATTCTAACATGGCTTGAAGCTCACAACAGTGAATTTAGCAACATATTTGACACTTCACAAAGCACCATGTCAATCCTGTACTTCAAAGACACTCCTGCAATCTGCGTCCGATTGGCTATTATGCGTTACATATTAACATTGGTAGTGGTCAATAAAGAGATTGATTAATGCTGTTATGTCCTGTTATGTCCTTTGTAGCTACGGTATTCCTGGAGTTCTGGAAGAGGAGGAGAGCGGAGCTGACTTATGACTGGGATCTCATTGATTGGGAGGAAGAAGAGGTACATCAGCAATATCTACTAATAGATCAGTTGCTGTATGATTAGCTCTGCAGGTGACTGCGGTGAATACAGTCCTGGTTCAACAAAAGTTCACTCAGACGTGTGCTGTGAATGTGTGCGTTGTGCAATCAGGAGGAGCTGCGGCCACAGTTTGAAGCCAAATATTCCCGAGTGGAGAGAGTGAATCCCATATCTGGAAAACCCGAGCCTTTCCAGCCTCTCCCAGATAAAGTCAGCCGTCTAATGCTATCGGTGTCTGGAATATTCTTCATGGTAAATGCGCTGATCTTTTTAATCTTCCCTTTTGTGATTTATGTGTTGAGAGAGGGGGATCACACATTGTATATTGCCTTCTGAGCAAGAGCAAGATGCAGCAGGGGTAGCATAACAACTCCCCCTACTGGATATGTTGTGCTATTTTATGTCAGCTTACCTTTAATTGACTTTTTAATTGTGTTATACAAATTAAGAATTAGGCTTACATTTTAGTCAATATTAATTACTTAAGAACTCAATTACGATTGAGATGTACAGTAAAAAAAAAATATGTTGTCAGACATACGAGCCAGAGTATTCATTTACATAGCCTTTTTGCCAGTCAGTCCCTAGTATTTTAGCTGTGAAATATTATTATTAGAAGACTTTACACTATTGAATAAAGATAATTTCACCCTAGAATGTGTTTTGACAATATCTGTGCAAATGTTTTTTTTTTTTATCATTTTAACTGTCTAGCTCTAGCTCCAAAAGTTTATTGACTTTGTAGATCTAGAGCAATATTAATATATCTTTTAAACATCTGGTATATTTTATAGTCTGGCCTTGTCTCTATTTTTCTGTAAGTCTAAAAACAGACCCATGGACAAATAAAGCATACATGATTTTGTTTTTCATTTGTCTGCAGATCTCATTGGTTTTAGCTGCTGTGTTTGCCGTGGTGGTTTTTCGGCTCATTGCTATGAAGACATTTGCTTCCTTCAACTGGCATTTCGTGAAGAAGAACTGGCAGTTTGCAACCTCCGGCACCGGCGTCTGCATCAACTTTATGATCATCATGTCTCTCAATGTGGTGCGTGTCTGTGCCAGTGCTGCTATCTGGACACAAAATGTTTAATATAACTCTGATAATAACTCTGTTTTCAGCTGAATTAAAGAGAAAATTGCGTCTTGTGTCAAATTAAGTTAAAAGGAAAATTTAACACATTCTGAATAACTATTAGAAACCATTCAAAAAAGTTTTCAAAGGCAGTCGTCTGGACACTGTTTTGAAATCATGACGTTCGATTTTCAGTGTTTGAAAAGGGCTTCTGGATGACAGTCGAAATATCTTGACTTCATAAAAACAGTTTCCAGATGTCTGCCTTTGAAACTTTTCTACCTTGTTTATCTCTTCTGTCCTTTTTGGTTAGAAAACTTTCAGTGAGATGTATTTACTTTGACATGTTTCAACTGCTAGCTGGAAGCCATCTTCAGAAGTGTCTACTTTGGATTAGGTCTGAGCGAATGAGGGATAACAATGACCCATAGAACTTCACCAATTTGTTTTGTTGTGGGCCAAATATATTATACACTTGAGCTGATCAAGGACAGGACAGTTAAATCAAACCAAAAACTACAGTATAAGACATAGACTTAGACAAACTTTATTGATCCACAAGGGAAATTACTTTAAAAACATTTGTACGAAGGGATTGTCTCATTTGTTTTGTCTCTTATAATCTAAATCAAATTACCGTTGCCATGTTTGCCTCCAGGTCTATGAGAAGGTGTCATATCTGCTGACTAATTTAGGTGAGTGTAATCAACATAATGAATGCTTTAACATCTTCATCATGTAATGCTTCCAGGTGGTCATGCTCATGTGCTATTCTCTTCAGAGCACCCACGGACTGAATCTGAATGGGAAAACAGCTTTTCTCTCAAGATGTTTTTGTTTCAGTTTGTGAATTTGAACAGTTCAACTTTTTACATCGCCTTCTTTCTGGGAAGGTAGGCTGCCATCTGCCATAAACTATGAATTATATTCCGTTTATATTGGGTCTAACAAGGCAATTGTGATGTATTATATATATATATATATATATATATATATATATATATATATATATATATATATATATATATATATATATATATATATATATATATTGTTATATATATATATATAACAAGCTCTCCTGCTTTGACCTCTGCCAAAAAAACTTGTGCTTCCTGCTATGGCTGAGGCAGAGAATTACACTGAAGTGTACTGAAACCTCAAAAACAACATCATTCATTATGTTGTAATGTTTTATTGCTCTTTATAACAATGTACAAATGATGCAGTGACATACAGTATAGAAATATGTATTATTTAATATAATAAACAAGGTTAGATAAGGTTAGTTTATCTGCCATTTAGAGTTTAAAAAAAAAAAAAAAAAACTCTGATAAAACGTGCAAAAAGCTCAAAGAGAACCATGTGATATTAACAACAACCACATGAACATAGGGCACTGTAAAATTTGTTAACCTTATTTTCTTGTTTTTCAATTGTTAGTTACATTATATATTGTGTATGTATTATTTATTTTTTAATCAGGAAAAAATACCAAAATGCCCCCCTCTGGTTTTATGACTATTTTTTAGGACATTTTGTTTTGGCATGTGCGCGATAAATGTGACAGTTAATGCAATGTTTTTCCACTCAGAGTTCATTAGTTTTCTCTGATTGAATCAGTTCTCTCAATTGTTTCAGGTTTGCTGGCAGGCCTGGAAAATACAATAAACTCTTTAATCGATGGAGGCTGGAGGAGGTGAGTGCAATTAGCCATCACAGTGCGATCTGATTGGCTAGCACTGACTCTGACGTCTTATTCTCCTGATAGAGGCACAGGCTACAAAAACTAAAATGTTGCAAAGTTAAAATGACTTGAATAAAGAAAATATGATATATATGTTAAATTTCACATTACAAGTCAAATTATCTTGACTTGTATTATTATTAATAGTCTTTTTTACATGAAATAGGAAAATACACCTAGTTACAGATAAGAGGAGATAAGAAAAACAACTCTTTGTACTTAAAATAAACAAAATTGTATGTTAAAAAAAACTTAATCCATTAGTTAGATCTTCTTAATTTGAGTAATTTGAACTTACTTACTGTAGATATTGCTTTTTACAGTGTAGCGCTATATCAGGTCCAAACATATTACTGACACCAGTAGGGCCCATTAATCTTCCATATAATTACCAGGATTCACCATTTTAATGATCAAAGCCCGACTGAGATGTCACACGTGACGGATTCGGATTAGCATGATCAAACATGAAATATGGATTTTACAGTAAATTATTTCCATTTGTTTATTCCAGTGTCACCCCAGTGGCTGTTTGATTGATTTATGCCTGCAAATGGGAGTCATAATGTTTTTCAAGCAAATCTGGAACAACTTTATGGAGCTTGGTTATCCGTAAGTAATTTCAATGCGACATGCTTCTGTTCAGCACATTTGGGAGGCTATTGTTAACAGTAAGTGTTGTAAAATTCATATGGTGTTTTGTTCAGACTAATGTAATTTTTCTCATACCCTTTGCTATTATCATATGAAAGACACATCAAATCTCTTTGTGAGGGCTTCGCGGCGCGTTTTTGCTGAGTTTGCTGGATTGTCAGAAATAATTGCTCTGTGCTGTCAGTTACTAGCTACTTTCACTGTACTTCCAGGTTGCTACAGAACTGGTGGTCTCGGAGGAAGATGAAGAAAGGAGGCGGTGGAGGGCAAAGCGTAGATAACAAGGCCCAACTTCCACAGTGGGATAAGGACTGGAACCTTCAGCCTATGAACGCACACGGACTAGTGGACGAATACCTGGAAATGGGTATTTTATAGGCCCGTCACGATAACCAATTTTGAAGCACGATATATTGCTCCAGAGATATACTGAGATAAACAGTATTATTGAAACTCTTTTATGATACTGACATAAAGCAAGATAATGCCAGTAAACCATTTTTAAATAGACAGTATCATTAAAAGACATGAGCTGCAACAAATAAATGGCAGAATGATCCATAATTAGGCATAGAAGTTATTTATTCTACTCTCTACAGCTCAAGTCTTACGTTATTACATAAAAATGTCAAAAACCTGTGTATTATTGCAAAGAAAAAGTATCATGATAAATACTGAATCCCAAAATATATTGTTCCATCTAACATATTGAACGATCAGTCAATATAGTAATAGTATCATGACAGGCCTACTTTTTTAATGCCATTCTAGATCTGATCTGTATTTAAAAGAAAAATCTATTGAACATTCACAAATAATTAACCTGGCAGACTCCGGGTCCACAGTTTTACTACATCTGATATTTATTGTACAGCTTTATGTCCTGTCTGCCTCTCACAGAAGGATATTTTGTTAACTTCAGCCCGTAAAAACAAAGCACTGCACTAAATTATTATTGTTATAGGTTTGCCTTGAGGGCTATAGATTATTAAGTATCATTAGTGAAATATTGGTATGTTTTTATTATGTAGAGAAGTGCCCTGTAGTAATATACCATTTCATTTCACTAAAACATTTCTAAAATAAATACTACAGAAAAAGTGGTACAGCAATGCTCAAAAGAACTGGACAGATGCAAAAGCTTATTTGAGCCCTTCCCCTTTTGCATGTAACATTGACAGAAAACAGCTGTTTGATTGTTTCATGCAAAAGGAAGTGAGTCACATTCAATAGCCGAGTTTGGTTACAATAAGTGGAAAAAATAAGAAATTCAAAGTCAAAAATGCTGTATACTCTTTTGTAATGTATTTGTTGTTTCAGTGTGTCACCCATACATATCATATAAGTTGGGTAAATCAAAATTGGCTCTATATATTGGCCTCTCAAATTGAAAACGCTCTGTTCTACCTTGTGATGTCATGTGGTAATACAGGAAGTGCTCTACTGTGTTTTTAAACTCCATACACCTTCACTAGAATCATTTGGGTATTTTCAGCCTGGGATTGCCTATTTCTACAGAACTAAGGGTAAAACATATTTGCTAACTTGAAAACTGACACTTCATGACATCATAAGGAGGAACGGAGCATTTTGAGCTTTGAAGTTGTAGACAGACTAAAACTGAATTTACTCAAGCATGTGTGAATGAAACAAAACACAACTACATGTATGTTTTTAAGGAAGTAACATGGCTAAAAGCTCACAATACTTGATTTAGCATATTATAGGTTCTTTAACTAATGTGATTTTGTCTTCAGTTCTCCAGTTTGGCTTCACCACCATCTTTGTAGCTGCTTTCCCCTTGGCTCCTCTTCTCGCTCTCCTTAACAATATCATCGAGATCCGACTTGATGCCTACAAGTTTGTCACCCAGTGGAGGCGTCCCATGCCAGCCCGGGCAACAGACATAGGTTGGTTCCATCTGCCAAGTCTTCATGTCTGACACAATACGAAACAATGTCTATTTTTACATCACAGTACATTTTTCCAAGAGTAACAGGCACACAAGCATTTTTTGTCCTACGGAGATTCATATGGTCCTGTATCCCGTGGCCATATGCCGCTCCTCCCTCTGACATGACAAACACATTGTCATACAACGTGTTTCGAAAGAATCTTGTGGCATGGTTCCATGTAATTCAGGGATTGTAATTAAGAAAACCAACAGTAATGAGGACAATTTAGTGTAATTTATCTAGAATTAAAAAGAAAAGCTTTCACTTAAAAATAGAATAATTTTTCACAAAAAGGACTTTGTTACTGTGACTTTGAGTTAATATTTTCAGCATTATTTCACAAATGGAATTAAAATCCCATGATTGATTAAAGGGCTCATATAATGCATATAATGTGAATGAAACAAAACACAAGTCCAGGTTTGTTTTTGAGAAGTTAACAACGTTTTAACATGGCTAAAGGCTCGCAAGAGACAATTATGCATAATATAGAACCTTTAATCATTACATTTTGAATAAAAATGTAATAAAATGTAATCTATGGAGATCACTGAACAATTATAATGTTTAAATATTGTCAAAACATTGCTGTTAGTGCTTCAGATTCCTAGACATTGTTTTTGTGTGGATTTTAATAGGGCAGCTTTCCTCTAGGTTCTTTCCCAATGGGGCCATAACTCTCCTGAGATGACAGAGGGACTATCTTGCTTAAATAAAGGAAAAATACAGTTAATAAAATATTGAACACTTTCATAGAGGTGATAAGATTAGTTCAGAAAGATTTCTAGGTGAAAAAGCCATTTATTTGAACTACCTTGATTTATTACAATGTCGATTTATACTTTAGGTATTTGGCATGGCATACTGGAGGGAATTGGAGTCTTGGCTGTCATCACCAATGCCTTTGTCATTGCCATCACCTCTGACTACATACCACGCTTTGTCTACGCCTTCAAATACGGCCCGTGTGCCGATAAGGGGAGTCACCATGAGAATGAGTAAGCACTGTGAAACCTTGATACACATTTGGCACAGTTCAGGCCCTGTTTTAACACGGGTTGTCCCATAGGTGTTTGCGAGGGTACATGAACAGCAGTTTGTCTGTATTCGACATGGGGCAGACCAACAGCAGTCAGTTCAGATACTGTCGGTACAGGGACTACAGAGCCTCCCCCTGGAGCCCAGTCCCATATGAGTTCACTCTACAGTTTTGGCACGTCCTGGCTGCCAGACTGGCCTTCATTATAGTCTTTGAGGTGAGATCTTTGCAACCATTTTTATGTATGGAAACCAGTGATGGTGGAAGCACTCCAACTTTGTATTCAAGCTCTGTAAATGCAGTAATTAAGTAAAAGGGAAATTAAATACAAATGACAATTATATGAAACCTCTACTTACATGCTACTGCTAATAATACTTTTATTACAACAGTTACTGCCAACTATTGTTTATCAGTTTAACAGTCAACAGTATACAATTTTTCCTCAGCATAAATATGTAATTCTTTTTCATTGTATTGCGTTTAGTGGCTCTGGGGTTTTGAATAAGCTTGGTGAGTGGTCTTACAAATTCCACAAAAGTTTTCAACTAGTGAAAGGATATTGGATGATTGCACTCAGCCAAACCACAGGATTAACCCTGTGAATGTACTAGATCTTATTGGATGTCTTATTGCAGTCAGCCCACGTTAGCATCGCTTGTCCAATATGTTGCTTCTGATATGTATGAGCACCCTTGAAGCTAACCTATACATAATTTATTTATTGCTCCATCAGCACCTGGTGTTTGGGATCAAGTCTTTCATCGCATACCTCATCCCTGACATGCCCAAGGACCTGTGCGACCGCATGAGGCGGGAGAAGTACCTGATGCAGGAGATGATGTACGAAGCCGAGTTGGAGCACCTGCAGAAGGAGAGGAAGAAAAACGGGCGGCGTTTTCACCACGAGTGGCCTTAGCTTTACCTTGCACCCTCTTGTGTCCACTAACACGCTGCACAGCTTAGCCCTTCTGTCTTCACTGTTCCTAGCTTTGAGCATACACCAAAGACACAGCCACTGCTAACCAGCTCAAACCTCGCTCCACCTCCTCCCTGCCATCTGCTCCATGTTTAGTATTGGCTCTCATCCTCAGTTTCCTCCTTTGACCCTAGATTTGCTTAGTCATTGTTTCACTGGGAACAAACTCGATGCGCAATTGTAATGTTTACTATGCAGATAAAGGGGGCCCCTCTAGCACCGTGTGGCAGCTCCCTTTGCTTTGACTTAAGTTTTGTGCAGTTTTCATGAGATTTTGTCACTGCTCAACAGGTCCTATGACAGAGCTATTGTGGCACTTAATGTTTCTTGTTGCAAGAAGTGGTTTTAGTGATGTTGCTACCAAATACAAGAGACAATATCAGTGACTGTGTTTTGCCCTAGAAGCATGCTGATTCATATTTGCAGCAGTTTTGTCAACTTAAAAAAAGACTAAAACAAAAGCAATGATCATTCAGAGTTCTCAGTGACATCTTAAAGTGCATGGCAATATTTGTACTTTCTAACAGTTTACTGTATGTCCTGATGCCTGGTGCTTGTATCTGATGTGTGTAAAATGTTTCTGTACCATTGAGCTTGACTGTGTTGAGGAAATGTAAAACTAGTGCAATTTGATCGTGCCTACAACAGTTGTGCACATCACCAATGTGTCACCGACATCACGTGTGCCTGTGTGTGCTGCACAAGCTTTTCAAGTGCAAGAAGTCTCCTCTTTCTCTCCTTTTCGTACGATAGACTCACTGAACTCACCTGTAAGGATTTGGTTTGGACCTGCGTCACCTTCTGCCGTCTCAGCTAACGACTTAGCTGTAATGCGACTCTCATCATGAACAATGTATATGTTTGCATGCAGGAGCCACTCTTCTGTTGGACCTGTTTCTCATTTACCTCTGGGTTAGACTTGGAGCCCTGAGACATACCTGTGGCTTGAATGTTCGGGTTGCATAGAACATCCTCCAGCCAACACTTTTTATTCACATCAGCATTTGACAGTTTTCAACACTACTGCTATTAGCTTTGCTTTTCCGTATTCAGTTATGAAATCATGGCAGAGTGAACCGGGTGAAGTGTTATGGCCAATGAGGACTCAGGAAAACAAGCAACACGAAGCAATTGTTATTATTTGAGAATTAGTTGTTTGTTTTTAATTAGAATGGGAGTTGGTATTGCATAACCGGTAATGCTGAGGTTTGCGGTTTAAAGAAAAGCAGATGTTTTTTTGGATACTATTGCTACTTTTATGCACACATCTCACACTGTCACATTTTCTATCATCACATAACACTAAATCTGTTCTTTTTGTTATGTATTTTATTTATTTGCTGTCATTTATTTATTGGTAATATTTTTATACTATTTATTTCACACTTGACTCCGTTTTCACAACGTAACGTCCATATTTCTCAGGTGTCCTCTGAATGTTTGCAAATGTTTAGCTTTTTATCCTCACATTTTCTAAGATGCAATCAGAAGTAACTGCTGTTTGGATATATATATTTTTGCACTGCAGTGTTATTGCATGAATACAACGCACACATACATCTAAAAGCATGATTTGTTTTGCATAGATGATATCAAACTAAAACGTATTGCAACCAATTGGAGAAAGAAAAAGCAAATACATTATTCAAAGCCATTTGTTTCATTTGAACATCAGTGTGATTAGAGAGAGAGACTAGATTCAAATGATTTACTTCTCTAGTACACTCATTTTTAAATCTTTTCCCTGCTATGTAAACATTGAGAATCTATGCATGTTGTTATCCTTGAGTGTTACTTTTTTTGTACTGATGCTAATATTAATGTACTGGTACAATTGTACTCTATAGAGTATGCATGATGTAAAACCTGCTTTGAGCTGAGCTAACGTTGTCCACAGCGTCTTAACATATCACCTCCCTTTTTTGAGAATTTCAGTTATATGTTTCTCAATGACTTTTATACTGTAAGATGATTTTCTAAGTAGCTAGAGACTTTAGTCAGTAATGGTAAACAAACTGGACTAAAATTAGTTAAAGTTTCCCCTCACAGACAAAGTGGTAGACCAGTTTGGATGGAGTATATTGTTTGAAATGACCTTGGATGTGTGAAGAACCAGCCTCTAATGGTTTGCAGAAGGATTTCTTTGTGATATCACTTCTCAATGAGGACAGCCGCTCAGCTTCTCCCCATAAACGCTGCAGTGGAGAGGTGTTGTGCCACTGTTGGCTATAGCACAATAAGGAGCTTGTATAAATAATAATAGCGTGACCTTGCACATAGAAAACATTGCGCTCTGGAGGGGATTGGATTCTGTTGTGTGCTCTGGCCATGTGGAAGCACACAGTTTTAACAGGACAATAGAGAGGGACTAATGACATGAGTTTTATCAATAACATGTTTACTTTGTTCATGTTTACATAGAAAAACATGCTGAAATGTATTTAAGTAATGTAATATAAAATAGTTTGGATATCACTTTTCTGTAATAAATCATGGATTGTATCTTTTAAACCACTCCTTTTGTTTCTTTTTTATTATACGGGAAAACTGCTCATGACTGAAGCTTTGATACTAATACTACTGATACATGCAGTGACATCACACCGGGGGTGTTCTGTAATGCATTTCTATTGGCGGAATGTTCAGCAGTTTCCATGGTGACACAACGCACACATTAGCAAACAGAGAAAAAAACAAAACAAAATGGACAGCACATTTTCTGGAGCCTCTGAGCAATATGAGCGTTCATGGTCCTGTTTAGGTGATAAAAGGAGAAATTCAATTTGTCAACTGGACAAAGTTTGTTTGGTTGAAAACGTTTTGCCGCTCATCCGAGAGGCTTCGTCAGCTCTGGTTCTAGTGCTGGTTAGACCCTGTTTATATCTAGCTGCAGGGAGGAGCTCCCTACACTGAAAAACTCTGAAACTATCTCTGAAACTATCTCCACTAATCTGTCTCTTTTGTATTACGCATTCCTCTGGCGTCTAGTATTAGCATATCCATTCAGCCCTAGGAGGCGCTCACTACACTGAAATAGCTCTGAAACTATCTAAACTAATCTGTCTCTTTGTTTTTCAGATTTCTCTGGCGTCTAGTTTAGCCTCCCTATTCAAGCCTAACGACCCTCTCCACCCCCCTGCCCTGACTTGTCTGCCCTAATGTTTCTTTGTCTGTTTTTGACTTGGTTTGAGAATCAAATTATAAATGGGAGACAAGTTATGTCTAACTCCCCCATTTCTGTTTAACGACGGATTCTCTTTTTTGACAAAAATAGCCTCTTTAACTCCCCTCTCAAACCAGTTCTTTTCCCTGGCTAAGATCTGACCCTCACTGTCCTCAAATGAATGGCCCGTGCCTTCTAGATGAAGATGTACGGCAGATGAGGGTCCACTCTGGCACGCCCACCTGTGTTGGTACATCCTCTTGTGATGTGGCTGTTTTGTTTCTCCAATGTAGCGCTCACTGCAGTCTTCACTACACTGAATGGAGTAGACCACATTGCTTTGTTTGTGGCTCGGTGTTTTGTCCTTTGGGTGGACGAGTTTTTGTCTTAAAGTGTTTGTGGGTTTGAAATAAACTGGGATTTCATATTGTTTGAAAATCCTCTGTAGTTTTTCCGAAACGCCGGCCAGGTACGGAATCTCTACACCTTTCCTCCTGGGTTCGGATTCTCTGTTGTCTTGTTTTTTGCCCTTGTCTCTCTTGGTTTTGTTAACAGCCCATTTAGGATATCCACAAACAGAGAGGGTAATGTTAGCAGACTTGTGACTGTAATTTTTAACAGATGCACACCATCTCACCTGTTGTAGTTGAAACTATATCAGCTCTTTCTGGTCAGATTGT
Organism: Paratrypauchen microcephalus; assembly: GCA_036785185.1. Lineage (NCBI taxonomy): Eukaryota > Metazoa > Chordata > Actinopteri > Gobiiformes > Gobiidae > Paratrypauchen > Paratrypauchen microcephalus. The sequence goes on along the minus strand of JAVJIX010000020.1, from coordinate 37,677 downwards.
GAAAACTTAGACTTAGACTTAGACAAACTTTATTGATCCACAAGGGAAATTATTTGGGTACAGTAGCTCACTCATTAAATATAATATATATAAGAGGGTATCAAAAAATAGATGAAATAGCGAAAAGCAAGAGACTGGTGTCAAATGAGACATAATTATTTAAAAAAAGATAATAAATGTATATGTACAAATCAGAATTAAATAGAAAAGTAAGTAATAGAGTAGCCTATAAAATACAATATCAAATAAGATGTCCAATCCCAGCTATATACAGTTGTAGGGAGTATTATCTGTTACATAAGGGTGAGTTGTACAGTTGTATGGAGTATGGTATGAATGTAGTCCTGTATCTCTCAGCTTGAGCGGAGCTGAAGGAACCTGTTGGAGAAAGAGCTCCTCTGTCCCTCTATGGTCTGGTGCAGTGGGTGAGCAGGAGTGTTCATGATGGAGAGCAGTTTGTCCAGTGTCCTCCTGTCCCTCACTGTGACAAATGTCTCCAGCTCACAGCCGATCACATGACCAGCTTTGCTTTGCAGATCAGTTTGTCAATCTGACTCAGAATATTCAAATATTCAAAAGTGCAAAGATTTTTAAAAAGATCAATGGTCTGTTAATCCCAGAAGTGTCTTGCCCAAAGACGCATTAATAGCTATTTTATTTATTCCACCCTGTGCATCATCTGTGCATCCCAGACATTAACCACTTTCTCCTCTGGCTCTAACATGGATTTTCTAGGTAACTGAGACACTTGCTGCGCACATGCAGATTTTGAATGATGACAGATTCTTAAATTGTTTCCTGTGTTTTACTGCTGGATTCTTTACTGAGATATTTCCTTTCACTCTTTTGACCAAAGGAATTACAAGACTTAACAGAGCAGCATTTTTTCACCAGCATCAGGACACTAAGAGAAGGAAAATGTCATAGTATTAAGCTGTGGAGTTCAGATTCATAGGCAATGGGTAAAGATTCATAGGCAATGGCTACTGTTTTCATTTTCACCAGTGACCATCCTATATCATTGACTGACCAGTTAGCCGCCCTTGCTGATGGCAGGCATAAGTTATGGGTCACTACAGCAGGGTTGGGGTCGTAGGTGCGTCAGATTTACAGCAAAGGTTAGAGAGGTAATCAGCACAGCCACAAAGACCATGAACCATAAATCGCACTGGACCGAGGGGCAGAGCAGGGGAGGACAGACCACAGCAGGGGAAAGCTACATAAAGACATTCAATTATGGGTTGTATCAGTGGCTGCAGCACAGACTGTTTAAAGAATATACACACTCACTCCGAAGTCACTCCAAAACCACTCCGGAGATACTTCACTCTGACTTGATGTTTGTGTGATGTAGTGAGAAAAATAGAGCTCTGGCAGTGCGTGCATGTGTGATTTTTCATCAGAAATTAATGCATGGAAATAAAAATAAAGTTGTTTGTAATCATTTGTCTTTATGCTATAACATAATGCAACTTGATGTAAAAGTATCCTAGTACTCAGAATACAGTACTCTGATTTCAGTTATCAGTAACTAAATACATTTTCAAAGTATTCTTCCATCACTGTTTATTAAGGCTAATTAGTTACCACACTTTGTTGCTGGATATACAGTAGCCTAGGGTACTCAAAACATTAATCCATATCTGTATTTATGTAAAGTTTGTATTGTCTTGTGCCAGATTTCCCAAACGTTTATTCTGTAACTGTCAATTTAGAGACTATTTCACAAACAATATACTCATGTGGTTTAATATCCCCACCACATGCAAAAACTGCTGCAAAGATCTTTGAACAAATACTAAAATCATGGGCCAGTTAAGAGTGGAAAAGCTCTTAAGTGAAACATAAACAGACACATAATGCTACGTCAACACATCTGCTAGGGCCATAAAGGGCCACTGTGAAGAGAGAACAGAGCACAGGAGCTAACAAAACCATCCAGCAAATGCCACAGAAACTTACAACTTCAGTGTTAAAACAATTGAAAAATTCTCTTTTTCTATTTCTGCATGGACCACTGCAGATATGTGGGTAGGTAGAGCCAGCGACTAATACCTTTTGGTAAGACACATCACCCACCTTTCCTGTGTAAATGAGTGTGTATTTGCTGTTGGAGCAAAATAGTCATATCCTGTAACTGCAGGTTACCCAGGCCAAGTAAGAAAATGTAATAATGGCCAACTTTAGTTCTTCCAGAACTTGTCTATCTTGTAAAACACAATTAAATTTCTACTTGCCTCATATACTGGTGGTGCTTTTTGTACTGTTGAGGTTAAACCCACACTGTTGTGGTTATTATTATTTCACAATATTAATAAGAGGTTTTGTGACTTTGTGTCCTCTACAGTACATTATAAGCCTTTACAACAGTATTTCCCATGGGGTGTGGGGATATATAAGAACTTTATAAACAGTTTTCTCTGGAGTACATTTTACATCCTTAAAGGAAAAGTAACGTTATTTTACAATCTTCAAAACATTTTAAAGGCAAATTAACGTTTTTTTTTACAATCTGAGCCTTCTTTCGGTAATAAAACAAGTCGTTTGACTCACCCATATCACGTTCGTGTCATTTGGAGCTGTTTGAAGAAAGTTATATTGTAGCGTATCCGTTAGCATTTGTATTCGGGGCATTACTTTGCGGTCTCCAAATAACACAAACTTTAGCACTTTTCAAATCATAGAAGCCCGATGTCTTAATGAAAGATTTCGTTTGAAGCAAAAGTGGCCTGTAATCCGAGATTTATCCATAGTTTTCAGCTTTGCGTTTCATGTTTGGGTCCCGGGAGCAGTCCGCGCATGCGCACTGGCGACCTCATCTACTCGAAACTATGGCTAAATACAGGCCACTTTTGCTTCAAACGAAATCTTTCATTAAGACATCGGGCTTCTATGATTTGAAAAGTGCTAAAGTTTGTGTTATTTGGACACCGCAAAGTAATGCCCCGAGCAAATGATACAGCACCATGTTAACGGATACGGGATCATTACTAGAACAGAACGGCTCAACATAAGTTCTTCGATACTGCTCCAATTGACAGAAAAATGCTATGGGTGAGTAAAACTACTTGTTTTATTGCCGAAAGAAGGCTCAGATTGTAAAAAAAAAACGTTAATTTGCCTTTAAAATGTTTTGAAGGAATGTTTTGGACCCAGTTTTTAGAAGAAAGAAATATTCTAACTATTGGCAATACATTGTAACAAGTAGCCTAACAAGTGCCTAATTTGGAATCACAGAAGTTAGGGAGTAATGGAACAATCCAGTATCTCTTCTCTACTGTTTAAAGGGTGAAAATCCAGTAGATTAGCGGCCTGCTGCAGGTAGCTCTCATCACTCGAGTGAAACTTAAGGAGATGTATCTGACCCACCAATTGTAACGCCACGATGGGAGCACAGCTTATACCCTTCCCCTGTGGCCTTTGCTCTAGCTCTTAATGTGTTCTTGTTGATTAATACCAAACCTATTTATACACCTATAATGAATGCAGCAGTGATGCCCAAAAATCGCATGAGAAAGTATTTGAGAGTATGTGAAAATGACACAGAGATATAGAGCAGCAAAACACTGAAGGTCTAACTGTGAACTCTATAAGCCTCAGGAGCAAAGTGCAAAGTGATTACAACATGGGAAATTGCTGCAGTAGCATCTGTAGCGTAGACTGTACATTTAAATCCAATATAACTGCAAGCTGAATAGACATACTGCATTTTTAAATGTACATATCATTTGTGGTAGAGAGTCCTTAACCTGCTTCTCTTCATGGACATGTTCTTGCTTTGCTTAGAATGTTCCACAGTATGGCATTTAACTTCAAGTACCCCTAATGAGGTTACACAGTGCACTTTTAAAGGGCCACGTATTAAGTTATATTCTGATCTACACTCACCGGCCACTTTATTAGGTACACCTGTCCAACTGCTTGTTAACACTTAATTTCTAATCAGCCAATCACATGGCGGCAACTCAGTGCATTTAGGCATGTAGACATGGTCAAGACAATCTCCTGCAGTTCAAACCGAGCATCAGTATGGGGAAGAAAGGTGATTTGAGTGACTTTGAACGTGGCATGGTTGTTGGTGCCAGAAGGGCTGGTCTGAGTATTTCAGAAACTGCTGATCTACTGGGATTTTCACGTACAACCATCTCTAGGGTTTACAGAGAATGGTCCGAAAAAGAAAAAATATCCAGTGAGCGGCAGTTCTGTGGGCGGAAATGCCTTGTTGATGCCAGAGGTCAGAGGAGAATGGCCAGACTGGTTCGAGCTCATAGAAAGGCAACAGTGACTCAAATATCCACCCGTTACAAGCAAGGTAGGCAGAAGAGCATCTCTGAACGCACAGTACGTCGAACTTTGAGGCAGATGGGCTACAGCAGCAGAAGACCACGCCGGGTGCCACTCCTTTCAGCTAAGAACAGGAAACTGAGGCTACAATTTGCACAAGCTCATCGAAATTGGACAATAGAAGATTGGAAAAACGTTGCCTGGTCTGATGAGTCTCGATTTCTGCTGCGACATTCGGATGGTAGGGCCAGAATTTGGCATCAACAACATGAAAGCATGGATCCATCCTGCCTTGTATCAACGGTTCAGGCTGGTGGTGGTGGTGTAATGGTGTGGGGAATATTTTCTTGGCACTCTTTGGGCCCCTTGGTACCAATTGAGCATCGTTGCAACGCCACAGCCTACCTGAGTATTGTTGCTGACCATGTCCATCCCTTTATGACCACAATGTACCCAACTTCTGATGGCTACTTTCAGCAGGATAATGCGCCATGTCATAAAGCTGGAATCATCTCAGACTGGTTTCTTGAACATGACAATGAGTTCACTGTACTCAAATGGCCTCCACAGTCACCAGATCTCAATCCAATAGAGCATCTTTGGGATGTGGTGGAACGGGAGATTCGCATCATGGATGTGCAGCTGACAAATCTGCGCCAACTGTGTGATGCCATCATGTCAATATGGACTAAAATCTTTGAGGAATGCTTCTAGCACCTTGTTGAATCTATGCCACGAAGAATTGAGGCAGTTCTGAAGGCAAAAGGGGGTCCAACCTGTTACTAGCATGGTGTACCTAATAAAGTGGCCGGTGAGTGTATGTTATAATGTTTTCTCATCACAAACATGCCCAGAGGAGTTGTGTTGTGTTTTTAACACAAACCCTGCAAATTTTCAGCTTTTCGTTCTTCTCCCAGAAAACACTCCACCTTGTGATGTCATGTGGTAATACAGGAAGTGCTCCACTTTTTTGTTAACTCCATTCACCTTCGCTACTATCATTTACAGAATTTCAGCTCTGGAAACTGAAATAAAGTTTAAAAAGTAGCTGTTAACTTAAAAACTACTGCTATGACATCACAAGGTGGAATGGAGCATTTTGAGCTTAGGAGATGTAGACAGACTAATAATGTAGGATTACTCAAACATAGAATAGAATAGAATAGAATAGAATAGAATAGAATAGAATAGAATAGAATAGAATAGAATAGAATGCCTTTTCTTGTCACTATTCATATGTACAATTTACAATTTATACATACTCACAGTGAGATTGAAAGCATCTCACTTCAGTGCAGACATTTAAGTACGATATGTAGAACACAGCAGGATATTTACAACACAGTATAGAAAAAAAATTGTGCAAAAAAATTAGTGCAAAAAAAGGTCCAGAACTATGCACTATTTACCAGGTTATTGTAAGTCTTGCTCAGATATTGCAGTAGGGGTGACATATACAACCATATATACACACACTAGAGAGTCTCTACATTGAAGGGGGAGATGTTTCACAGAACTCAGTTTAGCATATTGTACTGTATTAAATGTTGCCAACAAGCAATAGCACTGTGTTAAGTATTGCACCACAGGATATTACTCTGTAATTAGGTATTGCACAACAACAGGTGGATATCAATCAATCAATCAAACAATATTTATAAGGCGCTTTTCATACAAAATTGTAACATAAAGTGCCTTACAGTGGTCAAGGATTAAAAGATTGACCTTTATTGATCTCGCACAGGAGAAGTTGTTTCTATATTTGACCCGGGGACCATCCCCATGATTTTGTTTTGTTATTTAGGCTTGGTCAGGCCCAAAGCTGGAGGATATGATACAAAATCCAGTTCAAGATATTACACAGTATTAAATATTGTCCAGGTGGATATGCTACAAAAACTATATTATTACACTGTAATAAATATTGTCCAACAAGATATATTGCACTGTGGTATGTAATTGCACAATGGGTGGATGGAGGAGAGTGGGGGATAGGAATATGGGGTAAGTCATGTGAGTGTTCAAGGTGGTTATGGCCCTTGGAAAGAAACATATGTGAATGACACAAAACACAACTGTAAGAATGTTTTTTGATGAGGAAACAACATTCTAACATGCCTAAATGCAGGTCAATTTAGCGCAACACAGGTCCTTGAACTATTGACACTATTACTGCACAATCATAAATAATTTTTGTTTTATGCCACTTTTGAGCACAGGTGTAACTTTCCTCTAACACTAACTCCCTCTCTCTTTAATACCCAATAGACTACATGAGGGTTTCACATTACTTAATTGCTTGTTAGGTAATTCAGGTTCGTTGTGAGTCATCCTCCTCTGCTGCCTCTAGGCCCCGACCTCCATGAAAATCCAAGGCCAATACCATAAGAACAAGACATACATAAGTACATGCAAAAGTCCTGTTACAGCCCTGTGCACTGCTTTGGCAAGAAGCTCCAGTAATGTTTATTTGAAGGGAACCAGTATTTATTCAGGTGTGGGTAGAGATGGAGACAGAGCCTGCATGCCTAGAAGCCTTGAGATTTCTTTGCTTGTGTACTTCTGTCAACACAGTGTTCAATTCAGCAGCACTTTTCAAACAGACTGTCCCAAAGTGAAAAAACTACATAAGAAATGATTGGACCTAAAGCCAGTGTGAGCTCCCATTGTGGATACAGATTTATTTTAAGCCAAAGACCTCCAATTGACCTGTTGAGGATTTCTCACAGCCTACTGGCCTTTTCTAGGGATTTGAAGAATAATACGCTCAAAGCTTCAACTACAAGATCTACTACTGTATGTGGTGTGAATTTAATTGTCTTTGTATACCAGTCTTTCTATTGGAGTTGGGATATAAACTTAGGACACAATAAACTATACAAAATGTATAAAGGTCTCATATAACTCTATTTCCTGATCTATGTTATAATGTTGTTTCCTCAACACAAACATACCTGGAGTTGTGTTTTGTTTCATTCACACATGTTTGACACACAAACCCTGCGTATTTAGCTTGAAATCTTCTCTCAAACAGAAAGCACTCCGTTCCACCTTTTGATGTCATGTTTTAATACAGGACATGCTCCACTGTGTTTTTAAACCTCATACACCTTCACTGGAATTATTTGGATGATTTCAGCCCTGGCATTGCCAATTTCTATTGAACAAAAGGTAAAATGTAGCGGCTCAATTGAAAACTATCACTACCCGATATCATCACAAGGTGGAACAGAGCATTTTGAGCTTTTAGCTTTGGAGATGTAGACAGACTAATAATAAATGTGTGAAGATATGTTTTTGATGAGGTAACACCGTTAAAACATACACACATATAGGATCTTTATACTATATGAACATCTAACATAAATCTAGACTGGGTATTGTTAGATTGGCAGTTTTAAAATGTACAGCACATGTCATGTCAGTCTGAGCTAGGGCGGGGTATTGTACTGCCAAGAACTTCATGATACAATATCCCAATACATATCCAGAATCATGTAAAGAAAATGTATGTTTTTATGTAAAAAAAAATATGCATTGAAATATTAGGTTTATAATGCCCTAAATGTCAGAACACAATTAATTTACAAATTACAAGCAACTCACTTTTCCATCTTAACAGCTGCAGTTGTTACAAACTTTATATATAATTAAATGTAATCTAATCTCACAGCATACATTTATAGAGATGAAAATATGCAGATTTTTATGAAGCCCGTATATTTGTACTGTTGTTTTGTGTGTCCCACCTGCTCCTCATTACCCCGTCAGTCTGCAGGATATTAGACCTCAGCCCAAGCCCATAATGAGCTCTTATAGAGACCCGAGGAATGTCCCACAGCACAGACACTGAACCTTTTATTTACATATAGGTCCAGGAGGAAAATCATAAGAAGATCTGGTTATTTATTGCTAAGTTAAGAGATGTTAATGACAGAGATAAATTCCTACTATATTTATGTAAGCACATTAAGTTATGGAATTTGAATGTAAAGTTTATTATGTATTTATATTTATAACAACAGTTACACATATTTCAACAATTGCAATGATGATAAAAGGAGAAATTCAATTTGTCAACTGGACAAAGTTTGTTTGGTCAAAAACGTTTCGCCGCTCATCCGAGAGGCTTCGTCAGTTCTGGTTCTAGTACTGGTTAGACCCTGTTTATATCTAGCTGCAGGGAGGAGCTCACTGCACTGAAATAGGTCTGAAACTACCTCAACTAAACTGTTTCTTTGTTTTTCGACTTTCTCTGGCGTCTAGTTTAGCCTCCCTATTCAAACCTAATGACCCAAATTGAATTTCTCCTTTTATCATGGATTCTACCTGGACGACTGAGGGACTCTTCACGCAATTGCAATGATGCATAAGACAGACAAAGCGCATAAAGTCCTATATTATGCAAAACGGTCTCTTGTGAGCTTATCAAAAACATCAAAAACATGCTCAGAGTTGTGTTCTGTTTCACTCATACATGTTTGAATAATCCTACAGTATCAGAATGCTCCGTTCAACCTTGTGATGTCATGAAGCAATAGTTTTCAAGTTAACAGCTACCTCTTACCCTTTGTTAAGTAGAGATTGGCAATTTCAGGTCTGAATGATTCTAGTGAAGATGTATGAAGTTTTGAGAAAGGAACTCAACATAAATATGCAGGGTTGGTGTGTTAAAAATGTGTGCATGAAACAAAACAAGACTCCAGGTAAGTTTGTGATGAGGAAACAACATGATAACAGATCAGAAAATAGCATAATATGGGTCCTTTACATTGCACAATCTCAATTTAGTAATCTTTGCAAAAACTGACCACAGGTTTTCTGGTATACTGGTGACAAACGGGTGTATGTGGGACGGACCACCCAGTAAAGATAAATTATAGTTCTGGAGCTGCCTATGGGGACCCTCCTCCAACGGGTAATGTAATACACTGACAGGAGCTATAGTGTCAGGAGTAAATGCACAAATGTTTGTTTTTTTCCCCTTCATCAACTACAATTTAAAACTAACTCAATTTGGTATGAGGCAAAAGAATAGTATATAGGCTACGTTATTGTGTCAGCGGAGCATGTAGTTATTTTTACTGTTATTGAGATGATGAGGTTTATTTAGTCAGAGTTATAGTTTTAGAGTGGATTCATGAAAGATTCAGAGACACTATGTTTTTTTGTTTTTGTTTTTTGACGAAGAGATTAACATTGTAAAATTAAATATAATTAAATATAAAAAATACACACTTACTATAGCCTACCTAAAGCTTCTTATTGCTGACCTATGGCGATATCTTTCTGTATCTAAGAGGAATATTTACTGAATTAGAATAACTGAGTTTTGATACTGTTTGCACGCTTACGTTTCCCCTGGGGCTCTCTGTGTTTTCGGAGGGGCCACAAGGGGCCCCTGTTGGCTCTATGGGCAGTGAGAGTCTGTTAGGACGGGGACCGTGTAACAAGAGTCCAGACCTAACCATTCCAGCTCAGGAGCAGAGCGCAAGAGGCAGACACAGAGGAGCGCGCGATGGAGCCGGTGCCTCTGCTGCTTGCCCTGCTCGCGTGTGGCCCTTTGAGCTGGGCGCTTTACACGGGGCCCCTGCAGCCCGAGATTTCCAACGGGACCTTCCACCACTTCTTTGTCCCTGACGGAGACTACGACGAAACCGAGGACCCGGAGATATGCCAGATGCTTTTTAAGTTTTCAGACGTGTCCCCGTGCGCCGCCGCACAGCACGAGGACTCCCTGGTGCGCGACGACTTCATCATCACCAAACTCCAGGCTGAGGACTCCGCGCGCCTCTTGGAGAGCATCGGCCGCACGGTTACGCACGACCTCGACGGCGAGGACAGTTACGGCAATTTCCTCCGGAAGGAGATCTCCCAGATCAGCGAAGCCTTCTCCGGTGTGGACAAGTCTCTGCTGGAGCTGGAAGTGAAGTTCAAACAGAGTCAAGACACAGAGCTGCGCGAGGAGCAGCAGCTCAACGCACACGTGCTCAAACAAGTGGGGGAGATCAAGGATACTCTGCGAGAGACCACGGACATCTCTCAGGGACTCAAGGACAAGCACGAGCTGCTGTCCCTCATCGTGCGCAGCCATGGCACGAGACTGAGCCGCCTCAAAACCGAGTATCTGGCTCCTAAGAACTGACAGACGATTCAGATTAACATATCTCTTTAATTTGCCAAAGTGATACTTGGATGCACAGGACTGGATCAATATGAATTAAATTAAGTTAAGTTAATGAAGGAAAAGCTTGCGCAGCTGATACAAACCATTCAATATGTCCTTATTCTTTAAGGCCAACCACAGCACCTTAAACATTTCAAGGACTAGGTTGGTTTCATGTTCCCACCCTCCTTTTGTTTTGTTGTTTTATGGAGTCACTGGGGTGTGCAGCTGCTGGCGTGACCCTTTGTATGGCTGTGTGTAATTGATGTCAGGAGTCAGAGTCTTGTCACTCTTTGCTTATTTGATTTTGGTTCATGTGGATTATTAAAATATGTTGTTGTTTTTAATCTCCATAAAGAGAACCATGCTAATCTAGATGCAAAGTCCCCATGCATAAATCTTTTATTTTCTCATGTCATTCTGTCATGTTAACATGATCTGAAATGTCTGGATTGACATTGCTTTGGATGCTCATCCCTCTGGTGGTTTTTCATCCATTTGTGTCAGCAAAATCCTCTCTGAGACACCGGAGGTTTATGGCGCCGGCTTGTTTTGAATTCCTGAAAAGCAGCGCTGTGGGGCCTCCACATCACCATCTACTGCCAGGCTGTTTTCACTTACACACTGTATTTAATATTTTAAAGCCAGTTAGTGGTATTTCTTTCCACATAACTGCTGTTTAAAATGCTCTTGTCTGCAACTTGAGGTCAAAGCTGTGCTCACTTCTGACAGAGATAATGTGCTCACATGTGAAGGAGCCAGATGGGTGAAACTGGGTGTGATTTCCTCTGTCTGGTTTTCCTCACAGTCCCCTCACCCCAGAGGGACCCGAAATTTGAAAACAGCCCTCTGCAACACCACAGTCAAATGAATATGGCAAAAAGGAAAACAAATATGCTATTAAATGCAAAAGGAAACCAGTGGATTTGAATAACATCTCCTAAGTAAATAGTTATTTTGATTGGATATGTTTAGCTTCAGGTATCCTTTTTGCTGTTCCTAAGTATTTCATAAGCATACACTGTTTAATTACAGCAAAATATTTGTGGCTCCTACATAAAGTGGTTTAAACAACTGGCCCTCAAATAATACTTTTAAGCATCTTTACACTCACCACTTTACTTTTTATAATCACTTTTTGTTTGCATCTTCCTTCAGTGGTAAAACAAAACCGCTTGGGCACCATTGGTTCAGTTTTTACCAAAGTCATTTTCTACATTTTGTGTTCACATCTTTCGCTTTTGTATCCTCCCCACACTGACTAAAAGACTCGACTTTTACCATAAACACTTTTTACAACATGTCCACCCATGTCCACCTTCCACCTTGTCTGTTGTAGCTCAATTTATTCTGTGATATTAAAAAAGTTCATCATTTGGGTAGTGTCCCTTATATTTTGGCCTGGGGCTTACTGTCAGAAGAATGTCTGCTGCTCGCTTGCTCTTATTTAAAGGACAAACAAAAAGAGGTCAGGAATGTGGAGCAGTGTTGATCTGGGAGCACACTGATCCATCTCTGTGCCAAAAACCAAACCCCAAAATCTAGTGCCTCCTTGGAGCAGCTGCCGTGCTTACATTGCTGAGTCCTCTGGAAATATTAAAGAAGCTGCTACATTAAACAATCTTTTCAGTGTTATTAAAAGTGCACTATTTCACTTGTCTGGTGGGGTGTCCGCCTATAGCTTACCTGGAATGTTCCAAAGTATGGAATTAAATCTATCTAGTGTACATTTACTGATGTTTTTATAGCCAAAAATATACACATTCATTCTTATTATGGGCAGGGTTGCCTCCACACCTGCAACGTAACCTGTGGAGATAGATTCATTTATTGGCGTACTGTGGAATTGGAAAAGTTACACAGTGCACCTTTAAACAGTGTTTCATATATTAGGAATTTGGGTTTGAGAGATCATAATTCAGGCTTAAATTTGTATGGAAAATATCAGAAAACCAAAACATTACATTCTATTTAAAATGCCTTCCTTCACTCAACGAGTCTGAAGATAGCGTGTTATGTATTTCTCCATTCAAGGCACAAAATAACACAGTAAAGCATCTGTTGTGTTGTTTTTTGAGGTTTGAGACCACACCATGTCACAGTATGAATGCAAAACATGGAGTGACCTCATAAAAATGCATGTTTAACTCAAACCATATGGAGTAATTAGACCTGCTGTAACATGACTATACGCCCAACACTTTTCATGTATGCACACAGCCGGTGTTTCCAGTCAGGACGACAGTGTGACAAGACCCACTCAACCACTCCCAAACACTCTAAACTTTGACCCTGACATATGCATACATGCATACAAATAACAGCATAGATCACAGTAAGGCTTCATCGTGATAACATATATAGATATAGAAGGCTGCCTTATCTTAACAGCATCTGAAATTTGTAACAGAAATATGAAAGTCGCAGTCCCTATTGCTGAGTTGAATAAAGTGTGAGCAGGGGTCAGTTTGTGAACACAGCACACACTTCTTTGGTGCATTAACATGTAGATTTGTTACTGAAAAGCAGTGTTTGCAGTCTAGACAACAGTATCACACAAAGTAAAAAGTTTGGTCACTGGCTCTTGTGGTTGGTTATAAAAGCAGTGACTTACCCAATTTTTATTAGACAACCAAAAATGAAACTCTCCTAAGAACTAAACAGTCATCTGGTGTTATGTTGGGAAGGAGAAAACAGTTTTGCAAGGCTTCTTTTATTCTTTAAAAATATTTCCATTGTTAAGACCTTGAGAACAACAAAACATTTTCTCAAACACAGTGCGGTCTTAATGTTTTCATGTTTTCATTGAATAAACACAAATGCATCTGCATACATACAGTTGAAAATACATGTAAATATTTTTGATGAATACATCATGATACACAGTTGCCCTTTTGAAATGTGACAGACCACATCATAATATTCAATACAGATTTCAAAGTTGTGCTATCAGTTTCCTGTCAGTTACAAGTATTCTTTTTTCACACTGACAGATTCAGCAGAAAGTTTTGTATAACTATTCTCCTCTTGAAGAGCAGGCAATAACACGGAACAGTTCATCCAGAAAGATGGACCCAAAGAAACACCAGAAGAACTGATTCTCTTCAGGTAAAGTCTCTCCTTGAGTCCATGTGCGAGGCGTGTCTCAAACAGGAGTCCCTGTGTAAAAGTCCACAGCAGGGCTCCACACCGATGTCTGCATGAACACTGAGCGCTGTCACACACAGCCGTTCTCCTGCCGAGGCTTGTGTGCCACGGGGGTCTGTGGTGGGTACAGGGAGGGGGCCAGAGTACACAGGAAACCAGCCAGGAGAGTCAGGCCCAGCCCACCCCACGCACAGAACATGGACCAGCCATAACCATGACTGATATCCTCCGGGATCCCAAACATGTAGCGTGGGTAGCGTGACAGTTCAAAGTTGATTCCAGCCACACAGGTGCAGAGTGAGATGATGCAGCATGTCCCTGACACAAAACAAGATAACTATTTAGACACAAGACTTCACACCTGCATTTGTACAACGTCACATTTTGAGGAGTTTGGTCCAAGATGACATCATCAGACCAAGTGTCAGGTCAGTTCTGTAAGGAGGTAACAGCATGCATACATGTTTTTTTTTATATATATATCAAATTAGATAAAATGCCAGTATGGACATAGAGGCATAACCTCTCCATGGAGACGAGTGGGTCAGAAATAGTAGAAATAGTGCTCCTTTAAGCAACAATTCAGTGAACAACATACAAATTAAAATATGTGGAGACTGGTGGATGTGTTTGCAGAGCCATGACTGTGACACTAATAAATAAAGGAGAATCTATGTATAATAAATGTTTGGGCTGTTATTTCACATAGCCTACATTTGTCATGTGTGCCTGAGTTTAGTTGATGTTAAACAGCACTTAAAACTTTACACAACAGTCACATTACATTACATTTCATCACTCTCAATAATATACAACCTATTTTAATTTTGTGGTGCAGAGCAGAGCTGGACAGTGCCTGCGTCCACGCTGCCTCTTGGTGGTGAAACTGAGCAGTGCAGTCTTTATGTAAAGCGCGTCCTCTTACCTCCCATGAGGAAAAGCAGTCCGGCCATATACTGCATCAGATCATGCTCCTTACAGCAGCCCAGCACACCTATGATCCAGCCAAACAGGATGATAGATATGGCCATACCTATGAAACTGGCTGTCATCCTTTGGAGATCTGGGATAACACAGACAGAGGCAGAGTGAGACGATCTGTGCACATGTTAAATAACAGCTTCGATAGATGGAGAAGAGACTGAAATCACTCACGGAGCGCGTGCCACTCATCTTGGCGTATGGTCTTAGTCAAATTGACAGGCAGATTCCTGGGCAGCGCGGAAGATGAGTAGTAGTATTTTATTGGCGTGCAGCGTGGGACCAATCCTGCGCGTGTAAACAACATAAGTCAAATAGGCGCTGAGACAGGATACCACAAAGCTCTCTGCTGCCACCCCCACACCCTCACCTCTCTGCCTCCCAAAAGCATCTCTTTATGCTCCATCGCCCATCCGTCCACCCACACCACAAAGGGACAAGTGCAGCAGCTTATCCTCTCTATCTGTGTTACTACAGCGTGCTCCTTGTGATAAAATCAGCACTGGATTGTTACTGTACTCAGTGTTCAAGCACTGCGTAGGCCTGAAAGGGCTGTGCGCATCACCTTGGATAGCGCATTCGTGACACAATAAGGCTGCCAATACAAAACACACACACAAAACGCGTGAACAGTCAAACAAAGCACAAACCTTTAAAGATTAAATCCTCCGTTTCCAAGTCAAATCCCTCTCTGTGACACTTCCTCCACAGTCCGGTGATAGTGGAGTTATATTGCCGACTGCAGAGCGACTCCATGGCCGAGGCTAGGGGCGAGAGGTGCCGCTTAGCCCGCAGCAGCATCTCGCCGCTCACGCTGGAGCCTTTTCTCTCTACGTGTTTCTCCTTTGGCAGCATCCGCAGGGGCAGGTTGGAGATGTATATGAAGCCGGGATCATTTCTTTTATTGGAGTAAGTCTTGCATCTTTCCCGGTGTCTCCTGGCGTCCGTCTCGTACCAGTTGTCAGTGCTGAGCGCCACTGCTATAAGCCCCAAGGCGCAAAAAGCCAAAAACAACCCCGCCACGGTTAAAGTCCTCATCGCAGCCATGTTCCATACACCGCGCTGTTTCCACGGGACGGCTGGCGCTCCGGTCCTGGCTCACGGGCTGGAGAGCTGGCTGGGTTGGCTCAAGCTGTCAGTGAATGAGGTGGTGCGGAGGAAATTGAGCAATACGCGCAAATGTAAAACGCAGATGTAGTGTACAAGCCTTCATAGTTCCGCAATCAATCAAGCATAAATGAAATAGGCAATTGTATAGAGGCAGAGGATAAACATGGCCCTCGCTGTGCTATTTTGGTTGTCTCCCCCTCTACGGCTGTGACCCATCTCTAGATGATGGTCACTTCGACTTCTGTGTCCAGCAGATGGAGACAAAGCTTCAAGACGAGCCCGGCCATACTGTTAGTACACGTACAGGCCGGAGAGATGGACCAAGTTGTAAACAGGAAATTCCTCATTCACAATTTAAAACATGACCACTTTTTCAGTCTGTTATGGAATCAAAGCAAATAATTATACTACGTAGTCTGTTGTAATGCAGGTATTTTGGAGTGGCATAATCAAACCCGTCATGTTATTTCCTTTTTCATACCCAACGCAATAAAATCTGGTATTTGAAAAGAGAAATACTTTGTGCATCTGAATTCAAACTCGGGACACAGTGGCCTCACTCCTGTGGGTGGATCTCATGGCTCTACTTCCTCAAATTGAGCCCTAATACCTAGTTAAAAGAGGAACAGGCCAGATCCAAACTTCACTTTTAGTTTCATCTCTTATTTTGTGTCACCTTATATTCTACTAAAGCAAGTACAGGCAGGGTAGTGAGCAGATAACTTAAAACTAAGGCTGTGCAAATAACACATTTTAGGCACACTTTAGGCTTTTCTGGATTTTCAGGCTTGTCACTGATCAGCTTGGGGCTTTTAGTCAGCAGTCAGTCCTGTGTCAGCAAAAGTACATGTTTGTAGAGCAGAGTTCTGACTTTTTTAGTCTTAAAGGGCAATAAGCTTGTGGTTTTTCATTTCATTAAATCAATATTGTCAAAAGCAAATACAATTAAACTGAAAATCATGATTGATAAACATGAGGAAAAATAATAATTTATTTTTTGCATATTGTCCAGCCTAGTTTAAACCTTTCCTTAAACTATGTTGCTTGATTATTAAACTTAATCTTCTCATCACAGAAAAATGTAAGCATATAAAGAAATAATATTGACACTGGTCATCAGGAACTAACTCAAAAAATGAATTTGACAATTGGCTGATATAAATGTAGCCAGTGAAGTCCAGTGCACAGCTCAGTTTCAGTTCCCTACATGACTGATGAAGTCAGTGACACAGTAAAGCAGTAGGAAAAACTCAACATCAACAGACACTCTGCTCCTTTATAATGGATGGATACATCATTGCTGTAAGTATTTACACACCAGACAGCATATTATTGTTTGGTTAATTTTTATTTTTAAATACACTGTGCAAATCTGAGTACTAAAATGGCAATTTTGAAAATAAAAAAAATTGGAAGAAGAAAAATATATGTGTTTTAGAATAAGTCAATTTATTCTTCAGGGTTCAGAGGACATTGCTCCAAATGAGCCTGGGCCATATCGTCCACCAGCTGATCTCTACCCTTACCTGAATGTTGGGGATATTTATGAAGGTGAGACAATACAAAGTCCAAACTAAACTTATGAACACATTTTGCACCCATGTTTAACTTGTCTATATTTTCTCAGAGCACAGGTGGACGTTGCATTCTGACCGCATGCAGCCAGCAGACTTTGAGAACTCTCCCGTAAACCATCTGACTGAGCTGCAGTCAGTGTCGCCTCAGCAGCTCACACAGCCTTTCCGCTACAGCACTGAAGCACTGCCTCTTCACTTAGACCCTCCACTCATCCCTCTGTCAATGTCCCCACAAGTAAGTGCTCCTAAGACACCTATAATGTTCACTGTTAACAGATACAACAGGGTATAAAGGACATGGCAGGCCAGATTACACGAAAGCATTAACTCCATAATAAACAATATTATAAAATGTATCATTGTTTAATTATAACTATTTATTATAATTTTGTGCAATCTTTTGATGATATATTTTCTAGAATAATCCGCATAATCTTGTTACCAGTGTTAATAACGATTTTGCAAAGCAACTTCCCCTTTTTGGTCACAGCGTCAGTGTTTAAATGAAAATGTCAGACTGCGTGTGTGACAGTCAAAACTGGCTTTAAATTTGTGCACATAGTTTCACTAATTTAATATACATTTCTGTAGTGCAGCGTGCATAAGGTCAGATCACCATAGTTTTGTGGATTTGAATCCTGTGATTTTGCAGAACATTTTTATCTGTATTCTTACATTTTTTGTCTTTTTGACTTGACACAAAAAGGCAAAATTTAATTCAAGAAAAATATTGGTTTGGTTCATCCTAGATCCCATATTATGGCCCAGCACTGTGCTACCAGTACCCACCAGCCCCCTCACCTGTCCACTACTACTCAGAGGAAGAACAGAGGGATGTTAGTCCACCACTGGAGGTGTCGGAAGGAGAAGACGAATATGAACCTCACAGGCTTTCATCTCTAAGAAGAGACACAAGTGAGTGGCCCATTTTGCAGCAGAATTTTAAATGCTAAATGAACCAACAGCTGAAACTCTACATGGGTATGTTTTGTAGGTAACAAGAAGAAGATCCGTTTGTACCAGTTCCTTCTAGACTTGCTCCGAAATGGTGATATGAGCGACAGTATTTGGTGGGTGGACCAGGACAAGGGAATCTTCCAGTTCTCCACCAAACACAAGGAGGTCCTGGCCAGCCAATGGGGCATTCAAAAAGGAAACCGCAAGAAAATGACCTACCAAAAAATGGCAAGAGCGCTCAGGAACTATGGAAAAACTGGAGAAATTAAAAAAGTCAAGAAGAAACTCACCTACCAGTTCAGTGAAGACGTGCTGAGAAACCACTATTTTCGTCACATCCCACACTGAAAAAAAGTCAAAGCAGCTTATTTTTCCCACTGAAATAACTGAAATCAGCCAGTGTAAATGTTATATTTCTTTACTTGTGTTTTATTTAAACTATTTGAGGTATTTCCTTTTAATTGCAGAAATAAAAACGTCACATGTTCAAAAATGTGGTGGCTCATATTACACTTCACACATTTCACTTAAATTTACTTAGAAGAGAAATTACAGAAAGGATAAGCGGCATTTTTCACCAGGCAGTGTGTAAACAAACATTTGACTTTATATTTCCTAAACCATGCTGTACTCTTTCACTCTAAAACACAGAAAATACATTGATGCATTATTCTGCAGGAAAACTAAACCTGTAAAATAAAACAATACATACTTTATTTACATGAGTTTGCGTCAGGTTTGCGTGGTTGTATCGCCCCGCCTTTCGGAAAGCTTACGCGCTTACGTCAGTGCCTCACCAGCCAATCAGAGGCACAGCTTGTTTCGGTCCAAATTTCAAATGACGGGGCTCCGCAGACGTTAGCGTTAGCAGCGACACTGCGGCCATCCTTGGTTTATTCAGGGACTTTTAAACCCCCTTTTTAATCGGTGAAGAAGAGACACTGGTAGTCATTTGTGCTGCCCGTGGACACAAAATGAGAGTGAGGTTAGTAAAAAGCTATATATTTATGCCCAATGCGTGGTATTAGTTATTGGCTTTAATGTTAGTTAGCTCATTTAGCTCGCGAACGCCAATGCTGATCATAGAAATTCTATGAATGACGATAACGTAAATTTACAAAATATATAGTGAAGTCTCCTTTTGTTATTTTGTTTACCCAATTAATATAGTTTATCATTTGCTTCTGTTCAATTCTGTTTTAATTCCAAAGTGTTGTCTCTTAGAAATGCTCTTTCTCACGTTAGACTTTTAAGATGAGTAACAACTCCCCATTGTAGATTTTGTAGTTTCATCAGGATAATATCGGTAATGTTGATATGCATATGAAACCATTGTGAAGTAGGTAATCGTTGGACATGAAACGGGAACACTGTACTCAGTCCTGGTCTTATTTATTTTCAGTGAGGTCCACGCCGCAGAGTCTGTTGCTTATTTCAACAGGGCTCTGGTAAAACTGCAGGATATTTGGGAGGAAATCGGAATCCACGAGGAGCAGCGACTTCAAAGAACAAATGAAGTCCATAATTACATTAAAGTGGGACAAATTTTCTTCTACAGTTTGGTGTTATAAGTATTTGAAGTGTATATTAATGTCTGTCCCCTACAGGGTTTACTAGATATGATGATCACAGAAGAGGAGGATCTCAGGAAGAGACTTGTTAAAACCATTGAAGACTGTCGCAAAGAAATGAATATATTGTGCAGTGAACTTCAGCTGCCCCCATTTGAGGTACTGATAATCTTAAATGCATAAAATTTATTGTGCAATGCCACCAGCTGTACTCATTGTGTGTTTTTTAAATAAAAGGAGGAAAGTGGCTGCACCATTTTGCAGAGGGAGAAAAATAGTCGCTTACAACTAGAGGGCCTCAGAAACCACAAAAAGCAACGAATGGATGAATTTAAAAACCTTATTGCCAAAGATTGTGAGCTTTGTGACATTATGAGCACCACACCTTTTTCCATTGACAAGGACTCTGTTCCTTCACTTAAGCAGCTGGAGACATACCGTGCCTACTTGGATGATCTGACTAAAGAAAAGGTTTACTTTTTTCACTCTACATCATAGTTTGTATTTTGTATTTGTTTTATAACTTGTCTTTACGTGGGTAATTTTTAGGAGAAACGTCATGAAGAGTTTGTCAGTTTGAAGAAGGAGATTGCTCAGTGTATGGAAGACCTGGAACGCCAGCCTGAGACAAGTTTTGAGATGGATGTCATGTGTGAGGATGAAGAGGCATTTTTTCTGTCCACTGAAAATATTTCTGCTCTTAAAATTCTCCTTACTCGGGTATCTTTTTTTCTCTCAATTTGCAGTTCACATTTTACATATATGGAACTTTAAAATAATGAAAAAAACATTCTTACTCTTTCAGCTCAAAGAAAGTAAGGCTGAAATTGAGATGCGCTGCACTTCTTACCGCACAAAAATACAGGAACTCTGGGAACGGCTTAAAATCCCCCAAGTGGAGCGAGATCCTCTGTCTGAACACATGCTTAAGACAAAAAAGAACAACGTAGAGGCAGTAAGGACAAAAAATGTCATTTTTATATTCATGTTTACATTAGCTTTTGTTGTGCTCAATGTATATTTTACTTACTTTTTTCCCTTTACTTTCAGCTGCAGACAGAGCTCCAGCGACTAGAGGTGTTGAAAATTCAAGGCATGAAAAGTGTGATTGAATCGATCAGGGCAGAGATTGCACTTTTGTGGGAAAAATGCTTCTATAGTCAGGAGCAGTGTCAAGCCTTTTCAGCATATCAAGCTGGTATGTCCATGTTTTCCTTTGTAAATTTTGATCTTAATCCTTGTTCTAAAGTTTTTTTTGTTTTGTTTTTTAAGATGATTTTACTGAGGAGCTACTTGACTTGCATGAGGCTGAGATCCTCAAACTGAAAAAGTGTTATGAGGACCACAAAGAACTGTTTGAGGGAGTCATGAAGTGGCAGTCAAACTGGACATTATACTTGGAACTTGACGTAAGTATTTAAAGGGATATGCCACCCCCAGGTCAAACTTGGGCATCTCCCCACAGTCCAGAGACTAAAATAAGTGATGGAAAGCGTTTTCCTGGTCACCCAGCCATTGTCCGTGTCTGTCAGCACTGACCGCCGCAGTATCTGCAGCTACTCCGCGTTAGACTGGAGTCTTGACGTCGCCAGAGAAAGATTTCGGCCAAAAGGAATTAATTTGCTCGATGCGTTTCCCAATTACTTTCTGTGTAGTGCGCATTCATATCGAGTGCAAATCAACACGGAGAGCTTGACTTGGTCATTTTGGGTGGGAACTATTTTTCAGTGCGGAAAAATAAAGCCGATTCACGCAGCACGCTGCCAGGGGAATCCCTGTTACGCACCAGGAAGGGAGTTCCCCTGTTGCGCAGCGTGCTCTGTGCACTCGATATGAATGCGCACTACACAGAAAGTAATTGGGAAACGCATCGAGCAAATTAATTCCTTTTGGCCGAAATCTTTCTGGCGAAGTTAAGACTCCAGTCTAACGCGGAGTAGCTGCAGATACCGCGGCGGTCAGTGCTGACAGACTCGGACAATGGCTGGGTGACCAGGAAAACGCTTTCCACCACTTATTTTAGTCTCTGGACTGTGGGGAGATGCCCAAGTTTGACCTGGGGGTGGCATATCCCTTTTAAGGTTGCATTTGACCTTGTTTTGAGTCATGCATTCTAACATGACATTTTTTCTATACAGAAGAAAGCCAATGATCCTGCAAGATTCAACAATAGGGGTGGAAATCTTCTTAGAGAAGAGAAGCAGAGAACAGACTTGCAGAAAAGTATACCTAAGGTGTGTGTTTTGTTTTTTGTTTTTTCCTTTAACATGGGAGTGATTTAGATATCGAAGACTGTATATTTCCCTGTTTCAGTTGGAGAAAGTCCTGAAAACCAAAATAGATCTTTGGGAGCAGGAGAATGGTAGGGAATTCCTTGTGAATGGGCAGAAGTTTCTTGACTATGTTCAGCAGCAGTGGGAGAACCACCATAATGAGAAGGAGAGGGAGAAGCTGGAAAGGGTATGTGTTCCCCCCTTAATGTTTTTATGTGTACAAGTTCAGCAAACTAATTTTGTGTACCATAATACAGCAACTCAAGAAAACCAAACAGATTCAAGAGGACATGATGTTTGGTACTTCTATCAGGACACCATCTAAAAGGCACATTGCTGGAACTCCCACACCAGGCAAAATGAGAAAGGTAAGATCTTGAACAGCAAGTTCTCATTTCAGCTGCAACTAATTTGTTTGATTAAATGCATTGTGATGTGATGAATCTGTTAGATGAACAGTGCCTCCACATTATCCACTCCAACCAGCTTCCTTGGTGGAACCCTGTGCCAGTCCTCTGTCCAGAAACCGCCCATATCTGCTAGCAAGGTGTGCACATAACTCCTGGCAAATATCTTTAAAGACTTCACCTTTATGTCCTACTCCTCTATGCATCACAGTCACACTGTAAATACTGTTTGTTACAGAGTCTTGGTTTGCGAACACCTGGACAAATGAAGACTCCACGCATATTGGAGCGAAATAAGGAGAACATATCCCATCTGCAGAGAAACGCACCGAGTGCCACACTAAGGTCTCAGGATACTAAAGATCACACCTTCACCTTAAACTCTATTGCGGGATCCTATGTGGAATTTGCGGTAAATGTGGCTCAATATATTCAGTCATTGTGAATCCAAAATTCTGGGATAACTGAAAAAATCTAACCTTCATTGATGATTTTTTTATATATATAATTAGTATAAAAATTCCTACCATCAAAGCCACTTGCACATCAAATAAATACATCCATATATAAAGAATAAATGGGGTTATGTTGAGTTGACACTAACTTCAGTTTGTTCTTTACAGAGAGACCTCACAAAGGCATCTAAATCGAATGTGAACCCACAAGTACTAAACTCCACGGTGAGTCACCAGTGATGTGGGACTGCAGCATCAGGGGCTCTGATTCATATGTATTTTATAATTGTGCACAACAGGGAACTTTAATGTAAACCTCCTCAAAAAATGTAAATATTTAAATTGAGACATGTCTTTATAGATTTTATTTGAAAGATGTCTGTTTCTTGGGTAGTTTGTGCTTTTGTTGTGATGTATGCAATGTTTTTTTCACTTTTTTCCCCCTCTAGTCCATAATCTACATATCTAGCACTACTTTGTACTAGAGCTTTAAGTCGGTGCACTATATTTCTTCAGCTGGCACAGCCGCTACATTTGCTCATCAATTTAAATATTTTTGAGTACATTTTTATCCAGCTTGTAAATAAACTTTTTATAAAGATTGTCATCCTATGTTTTAATGCCTCTCGAGGTAGAAGCCCAGCCCTTAATCAGACCCCCTCAGGATTTCGAGGGCATTTTTTGTGACTGTTGCGGGCTAAAATGCCTGAATTTGCGTGAGCTTTTCCTGAAAGTTGCGGTGCTTTTAAGGTTTTTGTTGCGGGAGGAAGTGAAAGTTGCGATAAATAGTTGCGATTTTCCCTTTTTGTAATTAAAATTGAGTAATATTTTGAATATTGAGTTATTACTGACAAAGAATAATACAAAGACACAGATCAGATATGGTCCTAAAACCTTGCCAACATCGAAAATAAATTACTACTAGGAGGGGAACTGTTTTGCGCGGTCTTTTGCTGCCGTTTTTGTGCAAATGGCTGGCCGCAGACATGTTTCTTTGCCATTAGAAGCCGTGTCCCAATTCCCAGAGTGCACAGTTCGGAGCGTAGTTTGAATGGCATGTGCGTTATTTATTTTTTATTTTGTCCCATGCGCAGTTAAAACGCGCGTTTACAGACCGCAGTCGTTTCCATGGAAATCGGGGCGTGAACCAAGCGCGTGAAAATGCACGCTTCGCACACACACATATCCCAGCATGTTGGCTGCTTCCCGTAGTTGCGAGACCTGTCGCATTTCGCAGACGGCCATGCGGTCCACGGAGTGCACTCAGGGCTGAGCAAGTGTGCACCGCCTTAACTGCAGTCTGAGCCCCCTTCAAACCACGCTCCGAACTGGGGACACACGGAAGTAAGGCAGAAGGAAGTTTGTCGACGTGAGATCCATACGTCACCGATGACTGGTCAAGATTGGTAAAAAATTGCGGAAAAGTTGCGGTGATTGGTCAAAATTGCAACACCGCCCTGAATTCACGGGGATTGGCTGAAGTGGCGTTGAAGTTGCAAATCGCAACATCGCGAATTCCTGGAGGGTCTGCTTAATTTATTTTGTCCATCTGATAAACAACTATCAACCTCATGAGCGTGTAAAAGGGAAAGCTGTAACAGTCTTATTTTCAGTAAAATTCTTGGAAGAACAGTTTGTGCTCCAAACCCTCAAATAAAAGATTGACACAGTTTATAGGAATTTTGCTTGTACTTTTTTTTTTTTTTTAAACTTACTCATAAAATCAATTTTTTTTTGGTGAGATGCCCTTCATGGCATGGGAATTGTGGGAATTGTCAAAATCCAACAAATGTTAAATGTACTGTCTTGGATGCAGAAATGATCTAGGTGTAATTTGAAACACGATTTTCCTCTGCATAGCTTCTTACTAGGTACAGAGCCTCAGTTTCAGAGATTCCAACAATTTCTCTTGGCTCCAGAGGGTTCAGGGTTCCGTTTGAATTGGGTCATTTTAATCTGGCATTTTAGGAAAAATGGGCCTGCCAGATAAGGGACACCACAGGTGCTGTTTGTACAGTATTAGTCTATTTAATTGAGCCCATATGTCATGAGCTCTTCCAGAGCCTTCTCGCGGTGGTTTTCATGAACCAGCAGTACTTCTTTGATAACACACTGTTGAAATCCCATTTCTTTAAACTGTGTCAGCAGCTGCAGGAATTCAGCAGCCTGAAATGGGTAAGCAGTGTAAGAAATCTGATGCAGACACAAAATACATTTGTTTTCTTTAAAGTTCTTTATAGAGTCTGCGGTCCTACCTTATTTTCACAGTTCTGAAACATCTCCAAGGCTTCCTCCACTTGTCCCTCATCATAACCAAGCTGACACAGCCGCTCACTGGCACCCAAGTACTTCAGGATCTGATGAATATACAGTGGTGTATTTGTTTTTTAAGCATTTTTCCTCCATTGTTTTCTACCTTTTCTGGGTTTCTGTAGCATGTCCTGTGCAGGGCCATGATGGCTCTCCGTAAAGTGTAGCCTCTCCGAGTGATGGTTTGGAGCAGCTCTTGTTCCTCCTGGCTGAGAGCTGACAGGAGCTCTGCGGAAGCATCCAGAAAGGCCCCACTCTGGACATCAAGGTTCAGATCCTGTTGACAAAAAACAAGCGCGTTAAAAGCAAGTACAGAGCATTTTCGAAGTATGGTGTCCGACCTTCTGTCTGTGGTGTTCGACCATAGGCCCTGCAGAGGAAGGGCGTTGTTGCTGAGGTCGTCTCTCACCGACTGGGGCTGGATTTTGGGGGTACTTCCAAGTCCCCAGTGACCTGCGGCGTTTCTTGGAGTTCTTTTGCGGCAGTGGACTGGCCTGCTTTGGCCTCTGCTCTGCTGAAGATGGTCTGCACTGGTGGAGAGAGGGGAGGCAGTTTCTTTGGACCTTGAGCCCCAGTGGAGACCGGGGTCTGGTAGCCACCCCACACAGCTCTTTGACTCGAGGGGTTGCACTCTGGGGCCGCTCCATCTGACCTGGGGACTCTTCATAGTGAACCTCACTGTTATAGCTGTCCTCATCAAACAGGAGGAACCTCATGTTGTAGCGCTGCTGCCAGGAGTCTGCAGAGTTCAAGCTGTAGCTTCGGGGCCGAGGGCTGAGGGCCCACAGGCTCAATCTCGGGCTGTTCAGAAGCCAGTATGGAGGACAGGAGGGGGGCACTCCAGGCAGCTCATGCCTACTCAAAATCCACTTCTCTAGACTGAATTCATACTGTGGGCGAGAAACAGCAACCAAAATAAACTAGTTAGTTGAAAGTAGTGTGTATGTATAACCATACACACCAATTGCAAAAAAATTGCAAAGCAATCAAAAGTATTCAAAAAGATGGTTTATGGTTACAGTTCCAATTTAAACAATCTTCTGCTTTATTCAGAATCTTAGATGTTGTAATACATTCACACACAAAAAAAAACATTTTACCCTCACCTGAGTTTCTTGTAGTATTTGAACACAGTTAGGGATGAAGATTTCTGGAGAAGTGACTTGTGGTGCTCCTTCCTGCAGTGGGCCCAGTACAGTCTGAAATGGAATGTCGTCCAGCGTATTCATTATATCATGAGGCAAAGGTCAGCTGGTGGGATCCAAACCTCCTTTGAAATATTAGCCGTTGCTGTCTGTGGTCTTCAAGGGCTGCAAGTTGTGCAACTGATTAATCTGTTAAATCTTCTCATCACTAAGCCTTTGGCATCATTGTTTGCCAATAATATCTCAGATGCCTCTAAGCCTAAGTACTGAAGTACACATAAGATTATTCATGAGGGGTGGTGATTCTTTAGTTATATAATATTGTCATTTGAATGAAAATACAATTTGTTAGTGTTGATAATTCACAATTTAAAGGAAGTTTAAAGAGGATGTAGTACCAGCAGTAGTGTGCATGCTGTATAGTGCCCTTAACTCATTGACTGCCGGTGACGAGTTTTCTCGTCATGTTGAATCCGAACGTTGAGTGCCGTGACGAATAAACTCGTCAAGGACGTTTTTCAGCGGGGGTTGCTAGGATACGACCTGGAGCAGCTTTGAAGGTGTAATTCACCCTTCCCAACCTGTAGGTGGGGATCTTGTATCATTATCTGCCGATAGGAGAGGCGGGAGAGGAGAGGAGTGTAGTGTGTGTGTACTGTGGAGTGCGAGTGGAGGCGAATGGAGTAAGATGGTGAGGCGAGTGAACCCGGAAAAGCAGATAACTGTTGATCAGCGCCTACGGAGCGGTTTGATCGCTTTTGGGACCCAAGATCCCGGATCAGAGGATCACAGAGACACGCAGCGATGTCGGGGCAGAGATCTGCTCTGGCTGAGGCAGGGGGCGTGTCCTGATCGCGCTGCGCGGAGCAGGGGGACTCCCTGCTCCGCTGAGAACTACGACAGTGCCAAAGAAGTTTACTGACTTGGATTCTGCTCTCCAAAGAGGCACGAGATGAGAAGAATTGAGTTTATATGTGTGTGTGTGCGTGCGTGCGTGTGTACGCGCGCGTGCGGCGTGTGTGTGTGCGTGTGTAGCTGTGTGTGTGTGTAAAGGTTTATGCATGGGCTTGTGTGTATGTACATATACGTATATATGTGTGTGTGTGTGTGTGTGTGTGGGTGTGTGTGTAGGTGCGTGTGTGTGTGTGTGTATATGAGTGTGTACTCTGAGCCTCAATATTGTTGTGAAGTGACAAAGTTCTATTTTATATGAAAAGATATTATATCCTGTAAACATCTCTTGGCACAATTGAGTTGAAGGATTCACAGAGCCTTATATTCTTATATTTGTAAATAAAAAATGTACTTTGTCATCAAAAATCTCTTTCTCTGTTATTTTAGATGTTTGAGGTGTCACTAAATCGATAAATATTGATGTCAAAGTCACTGATCTGCTCGAAATCCTTCTCTGAACTAAAAGGTCGTTTTCTCCATTTCTTGCTCAAAAACCAGTGTTTTTGCTGAAACTTCCCTATGTTCTACTATCAGTTATTTGAGAACCGAAAAGGTTAGAAACATAATTTTTTTTCCAGGTGAAAGAAGAGAGTCGACACTTTATTTTGATGTGTCCCATGTTTATATAGTCAAAGAACTCAGTATTCTGTGGGTCTTGGAAAATCAGTGAAATTCTACTGAAACCTGTGGCACTCTGGGTTTGGAATTCTGAAAACAGGCCGGCAGTGAATGAGTTAATAAATCTCCTTAGACTCAGATTTTTTAATTTCAAAGAAAAATAACTGAAGTAATAAACAGTTGTGTACACATATAAAGCCCTGATACCTTTAAGAAAAGAAACTTAAGAGAACAGATCAGGTTTAATATTATTTTGTATCACAAACAGCATCAGAGTACAATGTCATCCTTTATTCAGAGAATTAGGTAGACACTTGTTTACAGATGTGAGTATTTGGGTACTATTCATGATCACTAAAAGTGTGGCAATGTCAGCTGAGTTTCCATTGCTGGTGACCTTTGAGTTGTGGGAAATTGTTAATAAAATACACGACTGATGCAAATGTAGACCAGAACATGATGTAGATTTCAGTCTTGGATGAAGACGACTCTGAAGACACTAAACTTGAACCGTACATTACCCTGGATTGTGAAAGAAATGCCTCAGCCAAGCCTGGTAAGGGCCTGATGGCAGAAGTACATTCTCTGGGTGAGAAGAGGAAGCGTCGGTATTAAATAACCATGTTAATGGGTTTAAACATCTCTTTTAATGTTCAGTCTTGCATGTGAGAAACCAACTTCGCTAAGAAAAGGACTGCTTAAATATGCTGCTTAAGCAGTGAAACTCAACACTTACAACCTGTTCTCACACCACTATTACGATGGTGCTTAAGAAACATCAACACTGTGATGTTTGTGGAATATTATGCCCTTTTGTTATAAGGCATTAGTTGGAAAAAGTAACACTTAACCTACCGTTTACATCTTCCAGTTCAAGTGTACAGCGTGATCCCATAATGTCCATCGTTTCCCCCACTATCAGAGCCGATCACCACAAAAAGATCAAACAAAAACTACCTACAAAACTTTATGAATAAAATTGCATTATCTTTATATAGATAAAATGTTAACAACCCCCAGAGATTGAAATACTTTACAAAGGTCCTTCTGAGAGCACTGATCTAGTTAATTAATATGTGACGCACAGGACCAAAGATGTTACACGTGTTAATTTGATCAGTAAAAACCACCAGAAGCGTTCATTAACTTAACTACACCTTCTTCAGCTTTCAAGGCTTTAATAAAATCAGGGGCTTTGCCGAAAGTCCATAATCCTGCACATAGATTCTGAGGGTACTTATAGGAGTTTGTGAAATGACTGGCGTGTGGTTTAGTTGTTAGCTACGTCTGCCTGCCGAGGCCAGTTGTCTTCCTCAATGCCAGAGTCGTATTCCTCCTCTGTGGGCTCTTTGGCTGGAGCCCTGAAACAAGTGAATAATACCAAGTTACAATACAATGTTTCTGAGCCCCACAGAGTTCATATCTAGGCAAGATATTTGAGTGAAATTGATTTGCTCAATTCATAAGTGAGGCAAACCTCTAGTTGAAAAAGTTAACATTTGACCTACTTTTTAGATTTTACTTTTTACATTTTTGAGAGGGCAAATACTGACCTGATATATCTAGGATCAGATTTTCCATGAACAACTTCTTTGTTTAGTTCAACAGCAATAATGTCTGAGTGTGGCACCTCAAACATAGGCTCAAGCAGCAATTTCTCCTGTACATAATTAAAAGGAAAAAAAAAAGTAGAAAAGTAATTTTTTAAAATCACAATAAAAACAATTCAAAATATATACCATTATGGATCTGAGACCACGAGCCCCAGTTTTTCTTTCAAGGGCCATCCTAGCAATGGCTCTCAAGGCATCTTGAGTAACATTCAGTTCACACTAAAAAACAAATGCAAAATGTAAATCATACAACATCTAACCTGATGTTAAGCCTACAAAACACAACATACTTTATCCATACTGAATAAAGCCTGGTACTGTGGCACCACGGCATTGCGAGGTTCAGTGAGTATACGGACTAGCGTCTGCTCATCCAGGCTGTGCAGAGGTACCACCACAGGCAGGCGGCCCACAAACTCTGGAATCATCCCAAACTCAATAAGGTCCCGTGCCTCCACATGTTTCAGAAGTCTGTCTTTCTCCTCGATCTCTGCCACTGTGTCCGTTTCACCGCTCGTATTCGCCAGGTCGGCAGCAGCCGCAGCGCGCCGACCTTTGCCCAGGTTTGATGGTGTTCCAAAGCCCAAATACTGCAGGATCATACAATAAAATGAAAAATGGAATTCAAACTAAAATCCCCTTTATGTATAGTGCATCTTCAGATTACCTTTTCATTTTTTCTTCTGCTGATGATTCTGTCAAGTCCGTTGAAGGCACCAGACGCAACAAAAAGAATATTAGTTGTGTCCACCTGCACAGTCTCTCCTCTTAGTTTTCTTGAGTTTTTCTCTGGAACATTAACAATGGTCCCTTCTAGCAATTTAAGCAAGCCCTGCAATAGAGAAAAATATACATTTACTAAATGTAAAATGTGCAAATATGTAAAACTTAAAAACAAAGTAAAGAGAACAAGTTGTACCTGCTGGACTCCTTCTCCTCCAACATCTCTTAGCTGGTGTATTCCCGGTACACTGCCAATCTTATCTACCTCATCCAGAAACACAATACCTGCACCAAGAACAAAGGTTGAGAATATCTGGTCAAATAGAGTTCTATTTGAACACATTGCTACTATGACAACAAAATGTTACACAGTGAGTGCACTGATAAAGTTACTAAAACCCATGATATACACATTAAAAAAAACTATGGTTTAACGTCTTGTGGAACTAAGCTTCTGAATTGGCTTCTATATTACTTCAAAGAGGTTAATTTTGGTCTTCAAATACCATCTCCAAATAAAGGTTCTTTTGTGTGTTCACATATAGGTACTTTGCATCTGATGGCACCAAGTTGGTAACTACATGAAGAACACCCCCAGTGGGACATCACTGCAAAGTATCAATACCTTGACATGTTACGGATGCCTCCTACATCCTTCTTCAGAAAAGACACCATCACCACCCTTCTGAAGCAGCATGCAGAAGGCATCCGAAAATTGTCAAGGTATGTGTAAACAATCTGTTAAGAAAAAAAATTTTTTTGGAAGCTTCTTTATTGCATGATTTTTAAAATGCTGCATCTCAGGGGCTTTGCATCAATAAATTCAATTTCAAATAATTTAGGAAATCTTAGTTATTAAGGCATAATCCATGCTCACCTTGCTGAGCTTTTTCCACTGAATAGTTAGCATCTTGTAGCAGCTTGGCAATAACCGACTCAATGTCTTCTCCCACATATCCTGCTTGAGTCAGTGTTGTGCAATCACAAATTGCAAATGGGACATCAAGGCATCTGGCCAGTGTCTGTGCCAACAAGGTTTTTCCTGTAAATGATTTAATAAAGCAGGTTGTTGTAGTGCTGACATAATGTTGACCTACATATATTTGTAAACTGATACTTACCAGATCCTGTTGGACCTAAAAGGATTATGTTACTCTTCTCAAGTTTAATATCAGCATGCGTGGAGTCTAAGACCTCCCCTCCTCTCTTCTCTTGTGGAGCCTGTTGACTCGCCTGCTGCTGCATTGTTGCTCCCAGAGCGTTTCCATGAGGACTGATCCCTGCAATCTGCAGCAACTCTGCAAAAACAAGCATCAAGCAAAGATCAACTTTCACCCTAAAAAACTATTAAATGCATAACTGGGACTTAAAACCATTAGCTGCTACAGGGGTATAATTGCATATGGTATGTATTTGTGGGCCATGAGTTTTGGTTACAGGCTAATTATAAATCTGCTCAGGTCAGTGCAAGCCATGGAAAATGCAGACATAAATAGGTCAGTGGGACTCTGCTATTATTGTTATTATGTTTACATCTTAAATTAACAACAATTTTATGCTTTGTATCAAGGGTCTTCAACGTTTTTCAGGCCAGGGACCCCCAAACAGATGGCGAACTGGGCCAGGGACCCCCTACTATATATACGGAATAGAATTGTGTTTTATATTAAATTGAGCTTAGTGTCATGTATAAACATTGCTACTCTGTTATGGTACATCCAATACAAGGAAATAATACACAGGTTAATACTGTATTTTACACTATAAAATAAAATTATATTATTTTAAAGTGAAATCAAAAGATTTCGCGACCCCCCCTGCAGTACCTCCGCGACCTCCCTAGGGGTCGCGACCCCCCTGTTGAAGACCTCTGCTTTATAGCACGTTATCAAGAGAGGTTCACATGCCAGATGTGTCTGTACATTTTGGCATTTGTACAACTCAAAAATATTCACTTACTTGTGAATCTGTATTCATCCTCTCGTCTTCTCATCTCTAGCTCTACAAGAAGAGGATGAAATTACTCAAATCAATATTATTATTGTTATATCAATATTGAGGCAGTGCTGCAAGAAAGTGACAGTTGAGGGAAGTAATAAATAAATATATTGAACAAATGCCAAATAATACAGAATATTATGTATGAAAAATGCAACTGCAACTACATAATAGCTGCATGAGCATGGACGGCTAAACTAAGTCATTCTTTATCTTGTTTTTAATCCAACTTGTCTTCCTATACAAATCTGCAGAGATATTTCAATATACCCCTCTACAAACTACAAACCAACCTCGTGGTGTTAAAGAGGGCTGCTTCTCCACCTCCACTTGCTGTCTGTTACCAGCAGGGATGTTGTTGTAGATGCGCTTGTAGTGATTGTACACAGCAACTGCCAAAACCTTCTTTGCATAGGACTGTCCAACAACATATTTGTCAAGGTAAGCGTAAATCTGAAAAGAAACACAACATATAACCCTCTGTACAACTGCTCTCAAAATGACGGTGTTCTCGTGTTTGTTGTTACCTTCTTTGGTGGAGGTGGAGGTTTTTGTGCAAAGGCAAGTTTCACAGCTTCAGCTGCCGATTCTGGCTCTTTGCTGAGCCCCTTCTTGGAATCAGTTTCAGATAGCACCACAAAGAAATGATGGCACTTCTCGCATTTAACAAATCTTGTTGATGCTACAATAAAGGGTTTTTGACATACGTTTACAAAATAATCTTTAGACATTTTTTCTTACATTTTGCTGAATAAATAGTGGGATTACTTACATACAAATGTTTCTACATGTGTACATGGATCTCCGCATTTAGGGCAACGAAGTTGACTTCCTTTGCCTGATCCTCCAGAGCCAGACAGCCTCTTCCCTTCACTGATACTTTTCTGTTTAAAACAGGTCAAGTGACATTGCAAACAGTGTAACCAAGGATGTTAATTCCCTGATCCTGTAATAATCTGTCAAAGAAGCTATAAAATTACCTTTCCATCACCCCCTCCATCCTTTGTTGTTCCATCTTTAGCGGCAAAACAGACAGCAGTTTCCGAAAAGGTTCTAAGATGCAGTAAGGGAGGTAGGTGTCTTTCCCGAGACCCATGACGGCTTAAAGAATACAACTGAATCCGGGAGCATAACAATCCTGCAACAGCAAGTACACTTGGTTTAGTCAATTTCAGGCAATGTCAGTAATTAGATTGTATAATGCAAAATGTAAGTTCTTTCAAACTCTGCACCCACGTCTACAAAATATTGCAACTGAGAATGCCATATCCGTTTTGTTAGTTTCCAAGGCAAAGACCTTACATTACTGTCAAAACAAACATCTAGGATCTGGGTTAGGTCAAGACCTACTTTACGAGTTATGGCACAGAGCACAATGTCATTGGGTGTTATTTCTTACCTCTGTGAGTCGTATTTAGAATCAACCTAGCAGCCGATGTACATGTACTAGACATCACTCCTCTTTAGATTCTACCCCCTGAAAGAAAGCAACATACGATATAACAAATGATGAAAATCTAGCTCAGTTGCTAAACGCGTGGTAAAGTAACGCTTGAACAGAGTCCTTACTAAACATTTCGTAACGTCGGCGTCACTGTTAGCATTAGCGTTAGAAGCAGGTCATTTTATAACAGTTTCCTCAGCTAAATTTAAGAGCACAGGCTTGCAAATTTATTCTACGGAGCAGTTTTAACTAAACCCTATGCCAGTATAATGAATATAATGAGTACTACACATTTAAAATGGGTGACATTGTTAAAATCGTGTTAGCGAACCGACATTAGGCCCAAACCAGTAAGACTACCGCTTCACTGCAGCAACGCTAATCCCAGATCTTAACTGTGCAACTACTCATGAAAGTTAAGTGCATAAACATTTTCATAAACACCATTTTGGAGGAGCATAAACAGAAACGTTGTCATTATCAAAAATTACTCACAGAGCAGTGAAACCAATCGACAGCCCCTGCAGAAACGTAAATATGCTATGTCACTCCCCCTTCGCTGGTGTGTTTGTTTTACACCTCCGATTAAGACATAAAATTCATTATACTAGTAAGTAAGATTCTTAAAATTAAAGATCTCGTTCTCGAGGCCTTAAATTCTTAGGTTGGACCCCCAATGATGCAACGCTTGCTGTTTTGTAGTTTTTGCACCCTTCTTCATCCATGCCCTTCCCACTAGGTTACAGTACGTTAGCTAACATGTGTAGTGTATGTAAATGGATGGGGTAAACATGGCGGTTTGGCTATAGTTTATAATAGAGAGCACGTCTATCCAGCCCTTTAAACATCTACTATTTCACCGGTACGTCAAAAGCGGTGATGCGTTCGCGTCTACATGGACAATACAAATACAAATGTATATTTCACGTTAATTTTATTATTTAATAATGTATTAACAATTGCTGTCTAATATTATTTATTTTATATTATTATTTTAATTATTTTTATAAACAATTCGTCTGTAAAAGAACATTTGACGGAAATATTTCCTGATTTATTTTCTTGAATGGGGGTATATTTGAGTGATAGAAAAGTCTACAATTGCTGTGATATTGTGATTACTGAGTAAACCCTCTAGTGTTACATTTCTAAGTCCATATACACAAACTACTAAATTTTCCATCTTATAAATTAAAAATTATGAATGTAACAGTCAATGTTTCATTTGAGAGCAGGGAGCATGAAGTATACACGTTTCCCCCCCAAGCAAACCAAGAACAAAATGTTCCTAGAATGTAACCTATGCCAAGAGGACTAGAGGAAACAAAATGTATGGAAAAGACAATTTATTATAAACACAGTAAATATTTGTGTTAAATTATTGTTACACCAAAACAAACAAAACAAAAGCCAACAAATATAGCAACACATTAAATATTCACATATTTAAGTAACTTTGTATTTAACTTTGCACACTTTAACACTGCGGTTGTCCCACAAAATTAATTGCTTCATGTTAGGATAGTATGACATCATGGCCACTATTCCATTAGATGCACTTACATCAAAATTAGCATCAACAGATTTATTCTTTTCTAAATCAAATGAATATGAAATCTTCCTGTCTTTCTCATCGCTAACATAAACCACTCCACATGCAATAAAAGCATTGCCTGCTTTAGATGTAGGATATGCTATGTCAATGAGAGATGTCACTGTAAAAGCCTCATGGTTCACTTTTGCAACCATCATTTTGTCCTCTGAGTTCTGAGCAAAGATGACCCACAGTCCATTTTCATCTACGGCAAACTTAAAATAGGTCTTTGAGTTTTGAAAGAGATAATTGAGGCTGTTATATCGGCTGTTTGTCATTGTGAGACTCTCCGATCTCCTTGTGTTCAGGTTGAACCTGCAAAGACACAGAATTGAGTATTCTAGTTACAGAAACAATAAAACTGTATGATCCAGGTGAAATACTTACTTTATGAGTTTGTTAGTTCCAGCCATGTGGAAATACAAATGTCCCTTATAAACTACATGGCCACAGCCCTGGTAATACCCCTGCACATCTATAATTGTAGCACTTATATTGTGCAGTGCTGACGTGTTTGTGTACTCAAGCAAAATCCGACCTAACAAAAGGGATTTTAAAAATATATTTTTGAAAAGCACCAACATATATTCATAATGGACTTCAGTCACCTGAAAAGTGTTCTGCAAGCCAATATCGACTGTTATTTTTCAAAGAAGCATCCAGCATCCAAGCTCCAAAGGTGGTTTGCATTTCAGAGGCCTTCTCTGTACATTTAATGCTTTTTACAGTGCACTCTAGATGAAAGATAAAATATACTTAAAATACAATAGAAAATATTGTATTTGTGAAAAATATGTGAGGAAGTGGGCACTTAAGGACAGCAACAGATTTTTACCTGTCCTGACTGATGACGATGACTCTGAAAAAAAGTAATTTTGTCTTTAGGGAAATTTTGTCTTTAGGGAGATTCCATGTAAGAGTTCACACATTTGGCATAACATTATAACCACTGACAGATGAAGTGAATGAAACAAACTCTTATGCATTATTACACCCACGTAAGTTTTTTAAATTGGCCGCATTGGAACAGGAGGGCATTTAAATGATGATTACATCCTAGTTGTATTAGAGATTTTTGGGCAATCAGAACAGAAAACAACCATGAACATGGAGACTTAATGCTATGTGTGTATGAATTTTCTTACCACTTTTCATATAGGCATCTAGTAGATTTTCACTGACATTAAATTTAATCTGTTTGGATAAAGATGGAGCTGTAAAAATGAAAGAAAACAATTCAAATGTATTTCTTAGTAAAAGGACATCTGTTTCTTTCAATATTATTACTTACTTGGCGAAATCTGATGTGCAGCTTGTGTAACATTTTCCATTTTATTCAATATTACTTGTGTGTTATGTTCTTTTTTTGATTCTGAAATAAATTCTATTACAATGGAAATAGAAACTCTTTGAATTTGCCTCTCAAATGTATTTTTCTTACCCGCTCTTATTGCTGGGTTTGACTGATTTAAATGTGTTGTATCCATGGCTGGTTGATGACTGGATTCTGAAGAAAAAAGTCACAAATAACAATGCATTACTCGATCCAACAAAACAAATAACATACGTTTACCTGTTTTGGTTATCCTTTGGTAATCCTTTGTAAAATTATCTCTCTTATTGCTGTGGCCATATGAAGAAACTATAGAAAATGAAGGTTATATAAATGTTTCACCGTAAAATATGTAGTCAAAACTACAAACCTGTTGAAGTTGTCACTGGTTCCATTGTGACCTTGGCAGTGATGGGGTCATTTACAATTTTGTTGTGACTTTTTTGTTTAAATGAGAGGGATTCCCAAAATTGTTGAAACATGCTTTGCTTTGCAGGCTGCGTTGTCATAATTTCAGCACTGGTCTCTGAAGTTGGATTTACTGAAGGTGAATCTGTAGAAATGTGGAAAATGTAAGAGGCAGTTAAAAGGGTAGCATACTGTGTATTATACAAAGTCATACCTAGTGAAAT
This sequence comes from Paratrypauchen microcephalus, assembly GCA_036785185.1. Taxonomy (NCBI): domain Eukaryota; kingdom Metazoa; phylum Chordata; class Actinopteri; order Gobiiformes; family Gobiidae; genus Paratrypauchen; species Paratrypauchen microcephalus. The sequence continues at coordinate 385 of JAVJIX010000020.1, read as the reverse complement.
TTGGTTTTGTGTCTTTTTGAGGTTTTCTTTAGTGAAAAGCGGCCTGTTGTCTTTATCCTCTTGAGGAAGTGGTATGAGTGTTGGGGCTGGTTTAAAAGAAATTGGTTATATAACACCATGATATATAATATATGTTAACTACCATATATAGGCCTAGTGACAATAAAACTCACCAAATAGTCTATTTTTATCTGAAAATTCTATATCTCTTACTTGTAAGTCAGTGTTTACTTCAAGAATTGGAGAATGTGATAAAGGGACTGTAACAAGCACATTACTCAATATTAAAAGTATACAGGAGTAAAACTTCATTAATCATTAGACACACACACACACACACACACACCACATTCATAGCCTACTAGGCAATGTGAGTGGAGTGTTT